>CM055907.1:33253852-33853852 GCA_029582155.1 Panopea generosa
AAAGTGGCTGGAGTGTGACATCATTTGCTGTATCCACACACTACAAGAACCTGATCAGCTGTTTGTAACATATTAAGCAAGAGAAGGACTGGTGAATACCTGTGTATTAGGGCCAAGCATGTCATATCAGTAAACTATCGGCAAATGTTTAACACATGTATCTGATTGACAGTTGATTTGTTTATATACGACTTGTAACTGGGCAGCAGGGCACATTTAAATAAAGGGCCGCGTTTTTAGGGCAGAAGGCTGAATCCTAAAAGGGGCAGCGTGCTGCGCTCTTTCATTCCGCTCTAGAAAAAAACCTACTAGTGCGACAAAGAAGAGAGGTAACAAACAAAATCACGCAAGTTTCAGTCAGTTTGGACCCCACTTCATAGTTTGTTGTCAAACAATAAGCCGATGACTTTGATTGTATGGTGTGTAGTGATGCCAAGAAGATCAACAGTTTGATAAGGAAGGCAAAATGCTGAATTTTTCAAAATACGACTTTAACTAGACATGCCAATTTGAATAAACATAAAATGTTAATAGAAGTACCTGCCCTCCAGAATTATCTCACAGCATCTTTTTACAAAATTGAGACAAAACAAGATATTGCAGAGAAGATGCTACCGAAATGTATCCATTAGATAACCAGTGATTTATTTAAAAAAAGTTCATGTATGTATCGTGAACAGGACCGGTTGGACAACAAATCTATGAGCCCCAAAACTGAAATTTCCATTGTTTTTATATGACTGTAAAAAAAAATGCGTGTTTTAACTGGCATTTTCCAAATTAGGTCTAAAAGTACCCTTTTTTCACTAACATGCCTAAAAAAAAGGGTCTGTATTTTAGTTTGTATTTCTATATTATATTTTATTTTAATTTAACCCAAAAACTATAAAATTTGCAGTAAAAAACAAGGTCAGTCAGGTTTTAAGTGGAAACACAGGTTAGGCCTTATTTAAATTTAACCAAATGACCATTTGGAGACTTGCTTATTAATGACTGGATAACCAATGGCAAATATTATCTTTTTTTCCCAACCCAAAGTAACAAATATTCCAATTACAAAATGCAAAGAAACAAAAAGAATTATTTGGGGGAAAAGTTTGGAGATTTTTTAGTATAATTTTAATGTAGTCTTGTACAAGAACATCAATTTTTTTGTATATCAAATATACAGTACACATATACTTTAACATATATTGACGGAATCTATGTAATTTTCACATTTTTATTTAAAAAAAAAAAAAAGCTAATTTTTCCATAGTCAGGGGCTCTAACAACAGTTCCAAAAGTGCAAGCAAGGGCCCAGGTTCTATTCCATGCAAAACCTCACAGCACAAGACAAAACATCACAGCTTCACAAAACAATCTTTGTTCATTAAAGGTTTTTAAAACAAATAAGTATAAACTAAAAACTGAACTATGTGCTGATGTCTCTGTGGACACTAGAATCTACTATCATTTTTCATCATTCAATTCCACAATTAGAAAAAAAAATCACAAGCATTTTTAAATTTATTTTATGTTTACCTCTCTGAGTACTTTTTCTGCTATCTAGTGATATAAACCGATAAACCGCCTTTCGTAAATGCTTGTAAACAAAATTGCTGATCGGAAACATAATTTTTGACAGTTCTGTCAAAACACGACTTACCACTTTGCTCGCCCAAAAATACAAGCTTGAACTTTCTTAATGGATTACCGAACTCGCCACTGGACCCCATTTTATCGCATCAAACTGTGACTTAATGTGTTAAATTTTGAAGAGACTAAACTGATAAATACGAAATAATTATTCTTGGATTATTGTGGAACAGTTTTCACCGGAAGTGGAGCCACGTTCTTTATAATTGCGCATGCGTAATAAAATACTGACTCATTCGAATATCTCTGAATTTTTCGTCATCAGCACAATGAGTAATGACCAATTTATAATGAGACATTTCACGCAAAGGAAAAAAGAAAACATGAAAGTGTGATTTATCCATTTTTGGACATTACATTTAAGAATAGTTTCCGCAGCTCAGTAGATTCAGATTCATAATCAATATGATTTAGAATCTAGATATGGGGTGGTACTAAAACCCGGCCAGGTTCCGTCTGATCCGGCCATATTCCGGCTGCAGGGAAAGGCAAATGTGTGTGTGTGTGTGTGTGTGTGTGTGTGTGAAGTGTTAATGACGTTAAAATGCACTGATCCCAATTAGTATGTATTGCCCTTTGCATAATTATTATCAAAATATATACAAATATTAAAAAAAGCTTTAATTTAGACAAGGACTTGATTTAGGTATTGAAGTTTACCTTTTTTTTTACCCTGCTCAGTTTGATTGACAATTTAAAGTATATTTTTGACAAAATAGTCACGGTTTTAATCAATTGTTTCAAATATTATGTTAATCTAAATCCATAACAAATAAATTAATTGCAAAATCGATAAGATATAATTGTTTTTTAACTCGATACAATGGACCTTTATTTTCTTAGAGTGAATAACAGTCAAACCTTTATCTGGTTAAAAAAACATGAATATAATGCAGATCTTATTCATAGTATCATTAATATGATAATTATTATTAATGATAGTGATTATAAAGGTATATAAACGTTATCACAATCTTTTATAAATGATCATCTTTATTCAGTGACTTAATATCATGACTCTGTTTTATTACTCAACTATTAAAAACCGTGATGAATATAATGTAAATATATGTAAACCACTATAAATGAATCAATTAAATATGTACAATATTATTCTGAAATAAGCCGACTATCATAGTGTTTAAATATTACAGAATCGTTAATAATACACGTATATATACCAGGGACTTAACCACAATAAAGTCACAAGTAATTAAGTCACTGTTCATACACCGTATGTCCAAATTGAATTAAGGACCTCTATCTAATTTCTGATTGACTACAGTGCATTACCACCTTTCGTGAGTTTCTCGGCGTAAGCATCGTATCAATATATAACAACTAACACAAATCTTTATAAGTTTTAATAAATTGAAATATATTTCATAAAAAATCCCGATTCCAGTACTAAAGCACTTTGCTAGTGCACGAATGCCCGAATAAAGAACAATGATTGCTGAAAGAAGTTTCAGATATTTACTTCCTTCGCCTCGCCTAATCAAACTTCTAGTATTAATGTGGTTGATATTGTTCAAAGCCTTGGAACAATCTACAAATATACAATACAATCGTACGCCCTTTTTGACTGAGAATATTTTAAATAATTGCATGCAGAGTATATAAGATGTATACAGTTGACTCCCGATTGAATTTCATCTTTTTTGTTGTACATATCGGCCCAGTGTGCAAGTATGTCAAACAGCATCCTGATTGTGCTTCATGTGTCTATAAGAGAAAATATACGGTAATTGTTTAACTCGTTTAACGACCGGACGTATGAAAAGGACAACATACTTTGCCCTCAGACAGATGGGAAACAACTGGCTTCCAAAAGTGTAGTATGTAGTTGAAGAACAGTTGGTGCTATAGCTATGAATGTATATCTATTAATTTCTGATAATAAGCCACCAAGACCTGTACTTTTTACTAATTATATGCTGTTAAAACTTTTCTTCAGTTAAAGGGATCGGTTACTATAGCATCTATTATATCGTGTTCAGGTTATAGGTTTTGTTCCATGTCAATATTAATGGCTTCATTTGCAAATAACAATTTATACCACGTTGATGATGAATATTATTATTATCGGAATGTGTTTAAATCTGATTCTTTTGACCGTTTTCCAAAGTAAAAGAGTTTTCCTTGAGTTTAGAAGTTCTTGTTTGTATTTGTTCTGCAGCTCAACTTGTTTCTGTTGGCAAATTCAAATTACTTCTAATGGTTTTGTATGTTTCTAAATTTGGAGTATCACCATTTAACCAAAAGCTTCTTTTTTTTTTCTTTCTTTTTTTTAATTTTAATCACTGAAAAGTGATCCATTTAATCACCCCGTAATAGGTCTGTGAGGGTCGGGTGTGGGCCATATAGTGGCAATAATTACATGAATTTTATTATTTTTGGGGTTGTTTCATTGTGTTTATATTTATTAGAGGTATCTATAATTGAAATGGTTTATAAACACAATTTGTTGTGTGTTAATTGATGGTGTTTATTTGAAAGCCAGGAGAAGACATTAAAAAAATATCAAGATACCTTGGTTCATTTTATATTTTTTCTAGTAAAATTTAACTATATTTGAGAATCAGAAAAACACAAAAGAATCACCTATTTCTTAAATTTTATAAAACATGTGTTTTCAGTTATTGGATTGGTTGAATATTAGTGTAATATAATTCTCATTTGCATATATTTCATGAAAATTAAGCAGATTCACATACAAACTAAAATATTATGTCAATTATATATATATAAATATACAGAAAGAATAAGTAACAAACTTATATGTGAATTCAAGAGAGACAGGTGTGTAGTGTAAAGGCTCTTTTTGTTGTCGATTTTTAAAAATCAAATATTAGAAAATAATAAATGAAACAACAATTGTTTTGAAAGAAACATTATAATATTAAGAGTGTACATGCGTAAACACTATTTCCAAGCAGATATTTATAGTTTAACAGAGGTCCCTTATAATTATAATGATTACATTTGTGATACAAAAATATAGGCTATACTATTGATGCAAACAGTAATTAAGATCTTATATTATTGCAAAATTTGCTTTCACAAATAGATAAACTCTAGTTAGAGTTCTAGTGTTCTATGACCAGATGTAAAAATTGTTAATATAAACACTTTCCTTTCTTTTAATGAAAAATAAATTAGAAGTTGGATCATTATAAAACAATATATAATTAGAAAAAGAAAAAACAAAAACAACAATAGAAAAAATCGAGGCTGCAGGATATTTTCACTAAAGTACTGTCTCCATAAAATAAGCAAAGAGGCCATCCTGGAGGGCAACTTTTATAATACATAAATCTGAAAAATGTAAAATTAATAGTCTTTATTTTTAAGATATAAGGGGAATGTATAGGTTCCATAACAAATCAAATTTTTCCACCTCAATGTTATTTTTGGCAATACATCGTTCGGTTTCCCTACAACATTTTAATATAGTGTTTGAATGGTTCAAAAATAGGAATATTGCTTTTCATTTTTTGACAGTATAAGAAGTGTTTAGCAGTATATAGCAGCCTATTCAAAACAGTTTCGAATTTCATACTGCCAAAGATTATGTCTGAAGATGACCAGTCTATATTTATTGTATTGCACTTTTCATTCAGATAATTTTTAAAACTTTGAAAAAATTGTTGCGTCACTATGCAGTCAATAAATATATGTTTAATAGTTTCGGTTTCTCTTTGACAAAAGGAACATACATCGGGTTCTTTAATCTTCATTTTTTTAAGCAATGAGTTTGTTCCAAGAATTCTGTGATTAATTCTAAATTGGAACGATTGTAAATTTGTGTCTTTAGTGACATTGAAAGGAAGAGCGTAATACTTACTATCTCTCAGATTAATTCAATATTTAAATCATTCTCCCATTTTGTTTTAGAAGTTGGAATATAATTTTTATCATGAAATGTTGGTAAATTGTTCTACAGCCCTTTTTATCTTTTACCAAAAGCTTCTTGGTATCAGTAGCATTACAAGGTAATACTGTAATTGACAGCTTAATCTACATCTGAGATATGGTTTTTAAAAGTGTATCTTTCATTTCAACAAAAGATGACCGTAGCTTGTTAACAGATTCGTCTTCATTATCATTATCCCATTTGAATCTTTCAAAACTCGACAAAATATTGGATATTCATTTTCCGTACTATCAACGTTATCTGATTCAGTAAAAGATAAAGCAAAATACAATGGGGAATGATCCGAATCCGTTCAAATCTCAAAGCAAGAATCATATGGAAATAAATTCTCAGATGCAATTTAATATTTCTCAACACTGAAAATAAAATGTTAATATTTTTTGTAAAAAATCTTAAATTTCACAAACTCAACACAACTTTAAAATTACAAATAACATAATGCATAGCTCTTCTATGTTGCATTAGGTCAAGGACTTGTATAGAACGATAAGAAACGTGTATCTCCTAGCTAAATATTGGTGAAATAGCACAGGAAGGGTTCATATTTTGCAAACTTATCATTCATAATTCACAGGCAACTGATTCGTGTACATAAAGTTGTATGTAATCTTAGATGTTTAAACAAGTTTCGATCACGCAAAATGATTGTAATTTATCGTTATTTTAGCTGCAGTATACACATTTTGTAATCACAAATACTTCAACAATTTTAAACATAAATTTCTGGGAATGGTATTTTTTTTATGAGAATTTTATTCTGCAATGTAAGAATTTTGATTTGTGTTTCTGAAATGAATGAAAGTTAAGATAACTGAAAACGAGATATTGCGAGATTTTGCGTGAATACCAGAGCGTTCACAAAATCTCAATCAGTTGCCTTTCCTTCTCTATATAATCCTTGATTAGGTCCATAAAGCTACCACGGCCAATTTTTTAATACCTTGATTGTTTTTTCATAAAGACCCCATTGGAAATAAGTTAAAACTTAATGGGTTACCCAAGGAATTAGAGAGTCCTATGTCAGTGACTTATATACTCATATGTGTATATGTTTCCGCCTATGTATATGTCTACAACAGAGAAGAGAACATGCTAAGCTTGTCATGGTCTACAGGATCAGCCACGACTTGATATACATTTCAGCAGTCATGTACCTCCATCCCACTGCATCATTTACAAGAGGATATTCCATCAGATATATGCAGCCTTTCTGCCGGATGGACATTTACAAGTACAGCTTTCCCCCATCTGGTATCCGCCGATTGCATAGCCACTGTCCAGACCATAGAGGGTTTCAAGTCCGGTCTGGTCGCCCACCAATAGACGACGCCAACCACGTTTTAATAGGTTTTTTAAATTCTTAATCCGACATTATTGCACCTCACAACGGCTGTGTATATACACCAAGTGCGTTATGCCTCAGAGTGGGCCCTGCACTTAATCAGGAAGAAGAAGAAGAAATATATGTACCTTATAGTTTAGTTTAGTTTAAACTTATTTATTTTACTTCGATTGTGAAACAAGTTCTTACAACTTAGACAAATCACGCTCGACAAGATGTCGGGTAGAACCAGTACAAAGCATATGCGGAAAAAAGTGTCTTGCTTTAGGACACCACACACAGCCGTGGCGGAGGATCGAACCCACGACCCTCCGATCATGGGTTCGGTGCTCTACCACTAGAAAACGCGCTCCACACTTTATAGTAACAATAATTATAAAGTACTATAATTGATACTTATGATACGTATGTAATACTATGATTTTATATTTGTATTTTGTGATATTTATCTTTGATAATTGTTCGATTTCGTGACATATATATTCACGAATAAATCTATCTATCTATAATAGAAATAATAGGGTTGGACTAAGATGCGAAATGGTGTGTAAATTGCAAACTGGAGTGCAATGGAGTGTAAATAGCGAAATGGAGATATAAATTGTTATTTTGCTTTTGTTTGTTAAATAAATCAATTAAACACGTATACAAATGCTATTATTGATGTATGATAATATGGTTGTATATCAAGTTAAAAAAAAAAGTCAAAATTAATGGTTAATTCCCACACACATATAATTATAATATTACCAATACAGTATCGATACCCATTATAATTATACTAAAATAGTTATAGCTATCAAATATAATTCCACTTCATTAAAACAACAAAAATAGACTAATTCATTAAAGATTTGATTTAAATAACGTTACAGACACAGGATACATTGTGAACAGTTTAATACCATGGCTCAAACATCGACTGCGAAATAGAGATCCGTATGTAAAGTGCGAAACGGAGATTAATGTGTAAATTGCGATATGGAGTTTCTTATGTTAAGTGCAAAATTGAGAAATAAAATTGCTATTTTACGTTTAGTTAATTTTATATAAAAAATATTTTGATAAAGATTTTAATTATGTTACAGACATTGTGAAAAGTTTAATTCCTTAGCTCGAAAATCAACAGAGAAATGGAGATCCGTTTGTAAAGTGCTACATGGAGTTTCTTATGGAAAGTGCGAAATGGAGTTTCTTATATTAAGAGCGAAATGGAGTTTTTTACGTTCGTAAAGTGCGAAATTGAGTAATGCAATCGATATTTTACGTTTATTTCTGTAAGCTAGTATACATATGTTGTTGTTGTTTTTTTTTGGTGTATTGTGTATTAATAATTGTTTGATGTGTCAAGTTAAAAAAATAATCACAAAGGAGATCCGTATGTAAAGTGCGAAATGGAATTTCTTATGCATGTGGGACTATTTCAGACATCCCACTGGCTTATCGAGAGAAGTTACCCTTGATATCGGCGGTTTTTACTACTTACCTGGCTAAACCGTCATATTTGGTTTACATAGAAACATATAGGAGAAATTTAATTTTATCGTTATAACTTTTTTATTATTAAATTGCCAACCTATTACAACGTCTAGCCATTAAGTTAAAAATATAAACTTTATTGTAATAAAATAAGTTAAGGTCTTCTTGCTTCCTTTTTTGATTTTATAACAGCATATATGCTCCTTATATGTTCTATATAAAAAAAAATCAAAACACGTTTTCGGCCACTTTTAATGTCTTATAAACCTTAGTTGTGATTTTCTGCCAACCTATTACAACATATACGTTCATTGCAAATAAAATTCTCATTACGATGATATTTTGATATAGAAAATATGATAATTGCATCTTGCTTCCATTTTAATTTGAAAATGAGACAAAATGTAATTCTGATTTATTTTCTGTATGTTCAATAGAGCGTACTATTGAACCCAATACAGCATATTACAGTACCCAATTAAATTACAGCATGTATGTCGCTATTTCAGCCGGCAGATGTTGGTCAGTCCTGACATGTTTATATACACATGGTGATATTGCAAGTTATGTGTAGTTTAATGTGTTGTTTTTATTTATGTATTTTACTTATATTCTAAAGAATAGATTTATTTTAATTTCATATTTTAACTAAAGAACCTTCAAAACACTTCCAATTCAAGTACATTTCTTTTGTAAACCAAAAACATTATTTAATGGTGTATTTCTTTCCCACAAATATATGTTTTAATGTCTTTGTTATGAAATAATTCAGTGGACATAGAAAGAAAATCAATAAAGATCAAAACCAGTGACTAAATAACAACAATACTTTACGCGAGGCATATTAATTGAACAAAGAGATTTGATAATGTAATTGGTTGATAAGTATGTTAATACAGCATAATTCGCATATCATTGTTTTGAATTACTCAATTTAATGATTATTTTAAGATAATTTTAAAAATACGCAATAGTGCTCTTTTCTTCTTCAGCTTTTAATTCAAAACTTGGTTGATTGCAGCTTTTAGTATAAAGATTAGCAATATTTTACATAGAGCTTTATCGTGTAAAATAACTATGCTTTACATTGATATGCATAAAGAATAAATGAATGAATGAATGAATGAATGAATGAATGAATGAATGAATGAATGAATCAATCAATCAATCAATCAATCAATCAATGAATGAATCAATCAATCAATCAATCATCAATCTTATAATTCTTTTAGAATGGCATTGTACAAGTTTAAACGTTCATAAAGCTGTTTTGTTATATGTTATACTTTACGGTAAAGTGCGATACGGAGATCCGTATGTAAAGTGTGTAATTGAGTTTCTTATGTAAAGTGCCAATGAAATCGCTATTTTACGTTTATATGAAAATATTTTGTTGTGTTACGAAATGTTTCCCGTGTCAAATAATAAAATACGGACTAGATCAATCGTTGATTTCCAAATATATATTTTATCGTAGTTTCTTTGCCATTTTTATGTCTTTATTAAACTACCAATTAACATTGGTAAAATAGTATTTAATCAATTATGAATAAACTTCGTTAAATTAAAAAATCAACAAAAGAAACATAAATAAATACTTTAATGAAGATTTGATTTAAATAATGTAACACACAGGATTTATTGTAAAAAGTTTAATACATTAACTAGGACATCGATTGCGAAATGGAGATCCGTTTGTAAAGTGCGAAATGGAGATCGATGTGTAAATAGCAAAATGAAGAAATCACTATAGGGCTGAAATTGTGAAGACGAACCTCAATTTGTTCTAATATATTAAATCTTTATTAAAGTCTCATCTATGCACATCACAATAATAATAGCATCAATATCATACAATATGGATACATAACCATTCAAAGATTTAAAAGAAGAAGAGAAGAAAAGAGAAGAGAAGATGATAAACTAGAAATTGTTCATTGAAGCAAATTTATTCATTGACTAGTGCAACATTGTAATTTATGAGAAACTATATATATTTTAAATCAATAATTATTTTTCTTATACTTTATAACCAGACAGCAAAATACATACAAGATATGAAAGGCACCATAATGTTATTGAATAAAGCAGACAGCATGTGTTTTTTTAAATATTTTTTAGTCTATTAGATTTGCATGTATATTTATATTTAACCCTTTGTGCCATAAGCAATTTCTTGGACTTTTCCAAATTGAAAGCATTAATTCACCACTTATCAGCAATGGATGAATTATGTTTATATTTACTAACCGAGTCACGAGCAATCTGAACTGTTCCTTCACTGTTTTCAAAGGCCTTCTGTTATAGGTGCGGGGAAACACACAACATATGTATACTAGCTTACAGAAATAAACGTAAAATATCGATTGCATTACTCAATTTCTCACTTAACGAAACTCCATTTCGCACTTTACATAAGAAACTCCATTTCGCACTTTTCGCAGTCGATTTTCGAGCTAAAGAATTAAACTTTTCACAATGTCTGTAACATAATTAAAACCAAACCTTTATTAAAGTAATTATTTATATAAATTAACTAAACGTAAAAAAGCCATTTCATTACTCAATTTCACACTTTACATTAGAAACTCCATTTCGCAATTTACACATTGATCTCCGTTTCGCACTTTACATACGGATCTCCATTTCACAGTCGATGTTTGAGCCATGGTATTAAACTATTCACAATGTATCCTGTGTCTGTAACGTTATTTAAATCAAATCTTCAATGAAATAATCTATTTTTGTTGTTTTAATGAAGCTGAATTATATTTGATTGCTATATTTGACTTGACACATCAACCATATTATCATACATCAATAATAGTATTTATAAACGTGTTTAATTGTTTTATTTAAGAATCAAAAGCAAAAAAGCAATTTCATATCTCCATCTCGCTATTTACACTCCATCGCACTCCATTTCGCAATTTACACTCCATTTCACGTTTTAGTCCTACCGAGAAACGAATAGCACGACCGTCGTGCGGATAGGGGGAATAATCGGCACGACCGTCGTGCGGATAAGGTAAATAATCGGCATACATGTACTGTGGTCATATGTAAAACCAGTGTTTATATATCTCTGGTAATATTAATAGAGAGAATTGTTTATGTTACGTTGCTCTGTGATACCTTTTAAATAGACCTACTCGATCTATTATCATATTATTAGCATCAATGGCAAGTGTCTCAGTTTTCTGTAGTTATTTCTCTTTGGGATTGGTCACTAGCATTGGCTGAATTAAATATGTTTTTCAGAGTTAACCAACCTGATTACTCTTCATTTTTCCTAAAAATATAATCAATTTTATTATTATTTGTAAATTTACAAAATCCTGACGTATTTGTGGTAACAAATGTAGAGGTAATGCGATACTTTATTATTTGCATAAAATTTCAATTTATTCTAGAGCTAATAAATAGCATATATGCTAGTGACCAATCCAAAAGAGAAATAATTTCTACATAACATCATAGTGCTCAGCAATATTATGAATTTCTCCCAGTAGTAATCAGAAATTGATTGTTGGGAGTAATATGTAGATGTAAATATTGACCAACTGGCCCAAGTTTCACTCAAATACACCCACTACCTTTGACTGCGTCCGTCAATTTTTTTATGGGAATGTGTGTTTCTGTATTGAAACTTTAAAACCTGAACTTGAGATTTCCCTTGACTGAATTTATACATTAGAGTAAAAGCAAGGACTTGTATGGAAGGATAGGAAACTTTCATATCCTGACTAAATGTTGATAAAACAGCACACGAAGAATTCATTATTTGGCAAATTTATCATTCAGAACTCGTGGGCAATTGATTTCTTAACATAAACTGTAAGTTGTATGTAATCCTAGATGTTTAAACATGTTTTGACCGTGCAAAATGATCTTGAATTAAAGAATTTGAGGTTTGAAGGAACATTTTTCATGATTTGTCATTATTTAAGCTACAGTAATTTTGTAATCAGATTCACTTCAACAATAATTTTAAACACAAATTGCTGGGAATGGCATTGTTTTGATGATAATTTCATTCTGCAATGTAAGAATTTTCATTTGTGTTCCTGAGGTGAATGGAAGTTAAGATAATTGAAAACGAGATATTGCAAGATTTGCGTGAATATGAGAGCGTTCACAAACTCCCAATCAGTTGCATTTCCTTCTCTATTTATTTCTTTGGTAATTTAAGCAAAGTAAGTGCAATTGACATATTTGAATCAATAAAAATTGTGAGATCAAATATTGTAGAAGGCCCCTAAATCCAGACAAACCTCGGTTCAAGGTCATTCATGTTTTCTCACTATTCTCGCAAGATTTCCCATTGCATGCACCATAATTACATCATGGTTTACTACAAAGTTATCAACCATGCAAACCTGTCAAATTGTGTAAAATATATATTTTAAGGAGGTTAGGAAGTTGAAAATGTACCTTACAGCATTATTCCCTTATAATGGTCAGTTAAACCCCTCATTTTTGTACCTAAAAATTCAGAATTCAAATTTTAAATGTCTGTTTTTGTCACCATTTTATCAATGGCGATCACATGGCAAAGGTTGAAATATTTATCAAGGTCAAGTAAAAAAAGTTTTTTTTTCCCACTGATAACCCTTCGCCCAGTTTTTATTTATTTTTACTTTTTATTATTTTTAAAGTCTACTCGCAGTCAGTCAGAAGCAAGGTTTCATGTTCTAAATGGGATATATATATTCTGAATAACTGGAACCCTTGTAAACATTTAGACCAACTATATTTGCTGCACTATTGTAATCGTTAAAAAGGTGAAATATTTGTATCTCCTCCATTTAGCAAAACCAAAAAACAAAGAAAAATAAATCTCCTATATGCTATGTATTTAAAAAGACTTCATTGCTTTGAAATGTTATTTTTATTTGATAAAACAAAAAAAGAAAAACATAAGCAATATTATTGAATTCATATGTTTTACATTTTAAATCACATGATTAAAGTGGCTGTCTGCTCTGTCATCATATTCTCGATTTGAGGTTGTGTATTTAGACTGCTATATTTATTTACGTGACTGTTTTCTGACTGATTTAAAATGACTGCTTTAGTGAATAATGTTAATTGGAACATTTTTACTCAGAGGGATGATAGAATTACATGTATTCAAATACAAATTTTCTTATGAAATAACTCAACTTATTTATTTTTATACCTCCTGCCCCCAAATATTTGGGGTGACGTATAGTAATCGCAGCGTCCTGTCATTCCATCTCTCCAGCATTTCGTGTCCAGCCTGTAACTTTGTCATGCATTGATGGATTTTATAAATACTTGCTACAAATGATCAACATAACATGAGGATGTATAGTGCATTTCTCCCAGAATTACAGCCAGATTCCAACTTCAAAGGTCAAGGTCACAATTAAACTTTGTTTGATGACACTTTCAGTCTGATTGAGATTTTTTGTCTGGTATGTAACTTTGTTACCTATGGATAAATTTCAAAAACACTTGGCTCAATTCATCAGCATGACATGAAGACGTGTCACATGTAAGACCCACAGGCGTACCTCAAAGGTCAAGGTCACACTTTGAGTTTGCTTGACAACACTTTGAATCTGTGTGAGATTTCATGTCCGACCTGTAACTTTGTCATGCATAGATGGATTTTATAAATACTTGAAATACTTGCTATAAATGATCAAAATAACATGACGATGTGTCAAGCTTAACACCCAGACTCCCACTTCAAAGGTCAAGGTAATAATTTAACTTTGTTTGACAACACTTTCAGTCTGTTTGAGATTTCATGTTCAGTCTGTAACTTTGTCACCTATGGATAAATTTCAAAAAACACTTTGCTCAGTTAATCAACATGACATAATTAAGTGTCGCACATAATACCCGGAACCTTCCCTCAAAGGTCAAGATCACACTTTCAATTTGTTAGATATTGCGTGTCTGGTCTATAACTTTGTCTTTTACTTAGCTCAGTTGATCAAGATGACATGACAACGTGTTACACATACCTCAAAGGTCAAGGTCACACTTTGAGTTTGTATGACAACACTTTGAGTCTGTTTGAGATTTCAAGTCGGTCCTGTAACTTTTTCATACATAGATGGATTTCAACAACACTTGGCTCAATTTATCAATTGATCAACATGACATGATGATGTGTCACATTAAGGATCAGAACCTTACCTCAAGGTCACACTTTCAGTTTGTTTGATATTTCATGTCTGGTCTGTAACTTTGTCTTACATGGAGGGATTTTAAAATACAATAAAACCTGTGTAAGCGGTCATGTTAAGTATTAAGCAGCCACTTGTCTTAAGCAGCCATATTTGCTATACCCTATTGTTATGTTTTCAGTGCACTGTATTAAGCAACACCTTGTCTTAAAAGGCAACTTTTGCTCCTTCCCCTGACAGACTGCTTCAGACAGATTTGACTGTAGCTTGTCACAAGTGATCAATATAGCATGATGATGTGTCACCTGCATTTACTTGTAGAAATACCCAGACCTTAACATCAGATGTCAAGGTTACACAAAGGTCAAGGTCACTTAAATGTTGAAATAACATGAAATTGCGCTTCTACTCTGAAACGTCAGTCCATTACTCTTGATATCCATGGATACATCCCTACCTATTATAACATATTTTGTTATTTTCACAGACCATTTGGGGGGCATGTGACACTTTCCAGTGACATTTCTTGTTTAAATTTATACGTTAGCATATCGAGCCATGGTATTGGGAGGATATGACAAATATTTAAAAAATTGACATAATGAAATTCTTTATTATTGTATTGTGTGCTTTATTCTCTGCAAAGTAAATATGCAAAAATAAATAAATTTGACTACTTTACTTATCATATAAAAACAAATCTCTGTGAAGTAAATATGCAAAAGTTTTTGAGTAGAAATTGATTTTTTTTCTGTTTCTCCATTGTAGTAATAATTACATTTATTGCCATAAAACCTATAAAAGTCGGGTAAATTTTAGATATGTAATAAAAAAACCTGTAATAAATCATTAATAATTGGTTTCAAGGTCACATGACAAAATCTTCTAACATAATGTAAATTAATAAACTTTGTTTTGCATAACCAGTAAATATTAATAAATTTCTAAATTTTGGGATATACAACTATTTTACATTCAACTTCGATCATTTGGAATTCAATATTACATACCTGTATTCACTTGCTGTTCTATCATCACATGAATCGCACATTACTTGCCTGCTGACAGTCACGAACAAAAGCCCCACACTTATTACAATAGTCTGACATTGTAAAAACAACATATATACACAAACAAAAAAACACAGCATTGATGCAGTCAATTGTCACTATAATTCAAATCCAATTTAGTTCACTAATAATTTAAAGCCAAGTTTTTTAACTTCTCAAAATAAGGAATCTGACACAAATATCAAAGTTGATTAACACTTTTGATTAAATGTTATGTTTATAATATTCAGTAATCAGTATCACCAAACATAAACATATTCTTTATTACATTTCATTGTCTTAAACAAACAAAACAACATTAAAAGCATATAAAAATGCGACAAATTCAATTCATTTTGAGTCTTTTTTTTTTTTATTTATGCTCAAATATATTTACATGTTTATCAACAACACAGAGAAGATATGACTGGTTTGACTTTTTCTGTGGCCAGTTTGACAAAATTATGTGGCAAGTTTGATTTCTGGCCAGTTTGACTGTAATTTAGAAATTGTGTTGGTAATTGGTATAAAACTAGATTACAACTATCGATCAATAGTGTTGTTTTTCTAAGAACACCACTGCGTGGGGAGTAAAAGAAGTATTGTGATGTTTAACAAACAACAATATTGAGGTTTATTGGACACTGAAATCTCATGTGGGGTTTCATCGGACAGCTTATTGAATTATTCATCAGGCATTTATCAGACATTTTTAATTTCGTTTGAATTGTTTTTTGTAATAGTTAACCTTTCGAATTTGTGTTGAAAATGCAATATAAAATGTTGTCGTCAGCTCTTTCAGTCAAAATTGTCAGCATATATCATAACGATACATAAACACCCATGTTACCCGGGATGTGTTAATATATCAGCTACTTTGATAGGGTCTAAAAACAAATATGGTACACATGCAAAAAGCTGTAAAATAGTACATTTTCAAACTGTCCGGAAAACCCGGGTGTCGGATATCGCTCTAATCATACCAGTTATACCAAAAATGTTAACACATGGACCAGGACATTCACCACGCCAAAGCATGTCCATACCGTTAATACATGTAGAGACATGGAGTTTCACAACGCCCAAAATTGTCCATACCATTGCATACATGTAGTAACATAGACATTCACCACGCCCAAACATGTCCATACCATTCTATACACGTAGTAACATGGACATTCACCATGCCTGAACATGTCCATACCGTTACATACATGTAGTAACATGGACATTCACCATGCGCAAACATGTCCATACCGTTACAAACATGTAGTAACGTGGACATTCACCACGCCAAAACATGTCCATACCGTTAATACATGTACCATGGCCATTCACCACACCCAAACATGTCCAAACCGTTTAATACATGTCAAAACATGGACATTCACCACGCCCAAACATGTCCATACAGTTTCATTGATGTAGAAATATGGACATTCACCATGCTCAAACATGTCTTTACCGTTACAAACATGTTGAAACATGGACATTCACCATGCCCAAACATGTCTGTACTGTCACATACATGTAGAGACATGGACATTCACCACGAAGAAACATGTCCTACCGTAACATACATGTACAAACATGCCCATACCGTTACATACATGAAAAAGACATGGACATTCACCAAGCCCAAACATGTCCATACCGTTACATACATGAAGTAACATGGACATTGACCACACCAAAACATGTCTACCATAACATTCATGGACATTCCCTTGCTCAAACATGTCTATACCATTCTGTACAGGTAATAACATGGACATTCACCATGCCCAAACATGTCTACTGTTACATAGTGGTAGTAACATGGATATTCACCTCGCCCAAACATGTCTACCATTAAATACAGGTAGTAATGTGGGCATTCCTCATGCCTGTTAAAACGTGTGTATACCATTACAAACATGTAATAACATGGACATTTACCATGCCCAAACATTTTTATACCATTACATACATGTAAAAACATGGATATTCACCATGCCGAAAAATGTGTATACCATCACATTCATGTAGTAACATGGACATTCACCACGCCCAAACATGTTTACCATAACATATAGATAGTAACATGGACCTTCACCATGCCCAAACATGTCTATACCATTACATACAGGTAATAACATGGACATTCACCACACCCAAACATGTCTATATCATTACATACATGTAGTAACATGGACATTCACCACGCCCAAACATGTTTTCCATTACATTCAGGTAGTAACGTTGACATTCACCATGCCCAAATATGTCTTTACTGATACATACATGTAATAATATGGACATTCACTATGCCCAAACATGTCTATACCATTACATACATGTAGAAACATGGACATTCACAGCGCCAAAAGACTATATACCATTACATACATGTAGTAACATGGACATTCACCGTGCCCAAACATGTTAATAACGTTACATACATGTATAAACATGGAAATTCACCATGCCCAAACATGTCTATACTACTACATACAGGTAGTAACATGGACATTCACCATACCCAAACATGTCCATACCATTACATACATGTAGTTACATGGACATTCACCATGCCCAAACATGTCTACCATTAAATACATGTAGTTACATGGACATTCACCATGCCCAATCATGTCCATACCATTACATACATGTAGTAACATGGACATTCACCTCGCCAAAATATGTCCATACCTTTACATACATGAAGTAACATGGACATTCACCTCGCCCAAACATGTCCATACCATTACAAACATGTAGTAACATTGACATTCAACACGCCAATACATGTCCATACCATTAAATACATGTCAAAACATGGATATTCACCACGCCAATACATGTCCATACCATTACATACATGTCAAAACATGGACATTCACCACGCCCCAACATGTCCATACAGTTACATTGATGTAGAAACGTGGACATTCACCATGCCCAAACATGTCTCTACCCTTACATACATGTTAAAACATGGACATTCACCATGCCCAAACATGTCTTTACCGTTACATACATGTAGAAACATGGACATTCACCACGCCCATACATGTCCATACTGTAACATACATGTAGAAACATGGACATTCATCAAGCTCAAACACGTCCATACTGTTACAAACATGTAATAACATGGAAATTCACCACACCCAAACATGTCTACCATAACATTCAGTTAGAAACATGGACATTCCCGTGCCCAAACATGTATAAACCATTACATACAGGTAATAACATGGACATTCACCACGCCCAAATGTGTCTATACCATTACATACATGTTGTAACATGGACATTCACCATGCCCAAACATGTCTACCATTACTTACAGGTAGTAACATGGATATTCACCTCGCCCAAACATGTCTACCATTACATACAGGTAGTAATGTGGACATTCCTCATGACCAAACATGTGTATACCATTACAAACATGTAATAACATGGACATTACCATGCCCAAACATGTTTATACCATTACATACATGTAGAAACATGGACATTCATCTTGCCCAAACATTTCTATACTGTTACATACATTGAGTAACATGGACATTCACCACGCTCACACATGTCCATACCATTACATACATGTAGTAACATGGACATTCAACATGTCCATACATGTCCATACCATAACAGACATGTAGAAACATGTAGTAACATGGACATTCACCATGCCCGAACATGCCCATACCGTTACATATATAAACATGGACATTCGCCATGCCCAAACATGTCCATACCATTACATACATGTAGTAACATGGACATTCACCACACCAAAATATGTCCATACCGTTACATACATGTAGTAACATGGACATTCACCACATCCAAACATGTCCATACCATTACATGCATGTAGTAACATGGACATTCTCCACGCCCAAACATGTCCATACCATTAAATACATGTTGAAATATGGACGTTCACCACGCCCAAACATGTCTATACCGTTACATACATATTGAAATATGGACATTCACCAGGCCCAAACATGTCCATAACATTACATACATGTATAAACATGGACATTCACCACGCCCAAACATGTCAATACCGTTACACAACATGTAAAAACATGGACATCCATCACGCCCAAACATGTCCATACCATTAAATACATGTCGTAACATGGACGTTCACCTCGCCAAAACATGTCTACCGTTACATACATGTAGAAACATGGACATTCACCTCGCCCAAACATGTCTACCATTACATACATTTAGAAACATGGACATCCATCACGCCCAAACATGTCCATACCATTACATACATGTAGTAACATGGACATCAATCATGCCCAAACATGTTGATACCGTTACATACATGTAGTAACATCGACCCCCATCACGTCCAAACATGTCCATACTGTTACATACATGTAGTAACATTGACATCCACCAAACCCAAACATGTCTCTTCCATTACGTACATGTAGAAACATGGACATTCACCACGCCCAAACAGGTCTCCACCAAAACATACTTGTAGTTACATGGACATTCACCACACCCAAACACATCCATACCATTACATACATGTAGTTATATGGACATTCACCACACCCAAACACATCCATACAGTTACAAACATGTAGTAACATGGACATTCCACACCAGAATATGTCCATACCATTAAATACATGTCGTAAAATGGACATTCACCATGCCCAAACATGTCCATATGGTTACATGTAGAAACATGGACATTCACCATGCCCAAACATGTCCATACCATTACATACATGTAGTAACATGGACATTCACCACACCAAAATATGTCCATACCGTTACATACATGTAGTAACATCACATTCACCACACCCAAAAATGGACATTCACCATGCCCAAACATGTCCTTAAAACTGGTTAAATACATGTCGTAACATGGACATTCACCATGCCCAAACATGTCCATACCGTTACATTCATGTAAAAACATAGACATTCAGTACGCCCAAACATGTCAATAATGTTACATACATGTAAAAACATGGACATTCACTACGCCCAAACATGTCCATAGTGTTACATACATGTAGTAACATTGACATCCATTACGCCCAAACATGTCCATACCGTTACATACATGTAGGAACATTGACATCAACCAAACCCAAACACGTCCCTACCATTACGTTCATGTAGAAACATGGACATTCACCACGCCCCTAACACGTCTCCACCTAAACATACTTATAGTTACATGGACATTCACCACACCCAAATACATCCATACCATTACATACATGTAGTAACATGGACATTCACCATGCACGAACATATCCATACCGTTACAAACATGACGTAACATGGACATTTACCATGCCCGAACATGCCCATACCGTTACATGTAGAAACATGGACATTCGCCATGCCCAAACATGTCCATACCATTACATACATGTAGTAACATGGACATTCACCACACCAAAATATGTCCATACCGTTTCATACATGTAGTAACATGGACATTCACCACACCCAAACATGTCCATACCATTACATACATGTAGTAACATGGACATTCTCCACACCCAAACATGTCTATACCATTAAATACAAGTTGAAATATGGACGTTCATCACGCCCAAACATGTCTATACCGTTACATACATATTGAAATATGGACATTCACCAGGCCCAAACATGTCCATAACATTACATACATGTATAAACATGGACATTTACCACGCCCAAACATGTCAATACCGTTACATACATGTAAAAACATGGACATTCACCACGCCCAAACATGTCCATAGCATTACATACATGTAGTAACACGGACATTAACCACACCCAAACATGTCTACCATAACATTCAGGTAGAAACATGGACATTCCCTTGCCCAAACATGTCTATACCATTATAAACAGGTAATAACATGGACATTCACCATGCCCAAACATGTCTACTGTTACTTACAGATAATAACATAGACATTCACCATGCCGAAACATGTCCATACCATTACATACATGTAGTAACATGGACATTCACCATTCCAAACATGTCTTCCATTACTTACAGGTAGTAACATGGATATTCACATTGCCCAAAAATGTCTTCCACTACATACAGGTATTAGACCACGGCGTGGTCTAGTGGTAGAGCGTCCGCCTCGCATGCAGAAGGTCGTGGGTTCAATCCCCGGCCGGGTCATACCAAAGACTTTAAAAATGGTTTTAGAAGCTTCCTCGCTTGACGCTCAGCATTTAGAGGAGAGTTCTAGGTCTGGTCGGCCCGGTGTCAGTATAATGTGACTGGGTGGGATATCATACCATGTGTCTGTGGCATGATACTCCAGTGTGACAGCGCTTAGAATACTGTCTCAAGTAGACACCGTCGCGATATGACTGAAAAATTGTTGAAAGCAACGCTTAACACCATACAACAACAACATCGTACATACAGGTAGTAATGTGGACATTCCTCATGCCCAAACATGTGTATACCATTACATACATGTAATAACATGGACATTCACAATGCCCAAACATGTCTTTACCGTTACATACATGTAGAAACATGGACATTCACCACGCCCAAAGATGTGTATAGCATTACATACATGTAGTGACATGGACATTCACCGCGCCCAAACATACAGATACTAACATGGACATCACCTTGCCCAAACTTGTCTGTACCATAACATACAGGTAATAACATGGACATTCACCATGCCCAAACATGTCTATATCATTACATACATGTAGAAACATGGACATTCACCACGCCCAAACATGTCTACCGTTACATTCAGGTAGTAACATTGACATTCACCATGCCCAAATATGTGTATACCATTACATACATGTAGTAACATGGACATTCACCATGCCCAAACATTTGTATAACATTGCATACATGTAGAAACATGGACATTCACATGCCCAAACATGTCTATACAATTACATACAGGTAGTAACATGGACATTCACCATGCCCAAACATGTCTACCATTACATACATGTAGTTACATGGACATTCATCTCGCCCAAACATCTCTATACTGTTACATACATTTAGTAACATGGACATTCACCACGCTCACACATGTCCATACCATTACATACATGTAGTAACATGGACATTCGACATGTCCATACATGTCCATACCATAACAGACATGTAGAAACATGGACATTCACCATGCCTCAACATGTCTATACCATTACATACATGTAATAACATGGACATTCACAATGCCAAAACATGTCTACCATTACATACATGTAGTAACATGGACATTCACCACGCTCACACATGTCCATACCATTACATACATGTAGTAACATGGACATTCACCATTCCCAAACATGTCAATACCGTTACATACATGTAGTAACATGGACAGCATTACATACATGTAATACCATAGACATTCGCAAAGCCCAAACATGTTTACCATTACATACATGTAGAAAAATGGACATTCACCTCGCCCAAACATGTTCATACAATTACATACATGTAGTAACATGGACATTCACCACGCCAAAATTTGTCTCTACCATTACATGCATGTAGAACCATGGACATTCGCCATGCCCAAACATGTCTACCATTACATACATGTAGTAACATGGACATTCACCATGCCCAAGCATGTCCATACCATTTCATAATTCATACATATAGTTACATGGACGTTCACTATGCCAAAACATGACCATACCGTTACGTTCATGTAGTAACATGGACATCCACCAAGCCGAAACATATCCATACCGTTACATACATGTAGTAACATAGACACTCAACACACCCGAACATGTTCATACCATTACATACAAGTAGTAACATGGACATTCACCTTGCCCAAACATGTTGATACTGTTACATATATGTAGTAACATGGACATCCATCACGCCCAAACATGTCCATATTTAAAATACCATGAAAACCTTGAAAGATTAATTGCACTGACAAAAGACAAAATTACACAACATGAAAACAAATGGAATAAACTGCAACTTTTCTAATACGAAATGTTAATCTATAAAGTGACAGTGTGGAGTAATTTACCTTTCTTTCTAAACAAAAATCTTATTCTCCACCTTCTTTTTTCTCTTCTCTCCGACCTATTCTGTCAAAATCCTAAACTTTATTTCTGATATTACGGTCATAAACAAATATATATGAAGATTGTAAATTGCATTATGTATGTAATAATAAATTGTTTGTGAATGTACTATGGAAATAAAAAAAAAAGAAAAAAAAAAGTATTGGTTAATAACCTGATCCAAGGAAGGAGTGGTTAGTTTATGCTGAATCTTTTTAGCTTGGTTGCAGAGAAAGCTCAAAGCATATATATCTAGTCCAGTTTCGGGATAGAACCATCACTGAGTGTTGTTTGCCACCCTGCTAAGTAGTTAGTGCGATTAGGTTAAACCAATTGTCTGGTATCCTTCGATGGCAGATAATGATGCTAAATATTCAAACAAATACATTGGTATTCCTATTAGTTTATCACCAATGTGAGCTATGGTAGAAACTCATTCATTGTTCTTTTATTTTTCAGGTCCTGCTATAGTAGCGATTTTCTGAGCACAGCAGCCATATTGATTGTATACTTGTACATCCCAATTATCAAGTTATAAATATAACATGGAATTTCATCTTACTGTGGAATAGCGGGACTAACATATTATACATGTGACAGACCAAGTGGGTTAAACATAGTTTACTCTGTACATCTGATAATGATATCACCAACTGAAATACACATGTGGCAGAAACGAATGTTGTTACACTGAGATGATGCTTCACATATCAAACATGTTGCAAGTGGATGGAGTAGATGATGATACTGACAGCAGCTGCAGACAGACTCCTGGCACAGCAATGGACGGTATTGGTGTGGACGGGGAAGGCAGGGAACAATTTCATTACTATAATCGTAATAAGATATGTGCGTTTGGTAGAGAATCTGGAACTGCAGAAAATACATGTGCTGAAACAATTGTTAGAGAGAAAGTCAAGAAGGAAGGTGTTGGAATAAGTTTTGAGCAAAGTGAAAATAACGGAATGGGATTGAATTATAATGCTGTAAAGACTGTAAGAAAACCAAATAATGGAATAAATGACAATGATGGGTTTAATGTAAGGATAGAAAACTGTTACAGTATGAGACAAATGACGCTAAGGCAGATGATGGACAGGTTTGAGAAAAACCACAACCAACCATCAGTACTTCGTCCTGGTACCAGAGAATATTTTAGGGAACAAGTTCTTTATGATGCAATGAGAAAGCACCATGTGAGAGGAATTCATAAAGATATTGACCCAAACTTTTATAAAAGTTTGATTTCCCCTCATATAACTGCAAAGGATGCTTTTTGTCTGCAGAAGGACATTAGAACTGTTCTGAAAGCTCGTTCTATCATGGAAAAACAAATATGTAGACAAAGTGGACTTTCTGACTACTATAAAACCGTTATAAGTGATATAGAGGCTTCAAAACAAAGGGGAGATATTTTACCCAAAAGATATGAAATCAAGACAACACAAACTTCTGTACAGAGTAACGTATGTGTTTCCAACAGAAAGCAGACTGGTGAGGAGAGCAAAGAGCAGGACAAACTTACAGCTGCACCAGAAAATCTTTTACCTCAGCAAACTGTAGTTAATTCTATTCCTGTTTGTCCATTGTGTGGCCACAATTTTCAGTCCATTTTTGATATACCTGAACATCTAATGACCTGCCAGATAGTTCATCAATCCAGGCAAGAAAAAAATGTCAATGCAAAGAATGTTAGAGTTCATCAAAATGTACGGAAAGCTCGCAGGGAAAATTGGACATTTGGTGGAGTGCCAAAATCATTACCTGAAATTAGGTCGGCAGATGATAAAGTTTGCTTTTCAAAACAGCATATAACTAAGATGAAAGGGCATGAACAAATTGGAGCGGAAACAGCAAAGGTACAGGATATAGAAAACAGTAGGGAACTTGAAGCAGAAAAGATAAGAAGAGCATTTACTTTAAGGAAAGAAACTGTAAACTCAAGTTTTGAAGCAAAAGATACTCAAAACAAACTCAGGACTAGCAAATTTGGTGAGAATTTATTTGCAAATCATTTTATGTCTGATGTTATGCAAAACAGTAATTCTTGTTCTGTTGGACAAATAAGTCCTCGTGAGACACCATTAGCTAATCAAAAAGACAAAAATAATGTAAAAGAAGATGAGCACCACCTGGCAGAAGATGTTCAGATAAAAGTTGAGGTTGAAGACATAAGTGAAAGTGAAGGTATAGAAAGACATTTAGATGCAGTTGAAAGCAACTTTTATCAAGCACATGAAATTAAAGTTGAAGTTGACGGAGATGGAGAATATAATATTTTACAAAGTTCTGTTGATGGAAATGAATATGCAATTGAAAAAGGTCAGGATAGTGTTGCATCAGTTGCTCTGAAGAAAAAACAGCAGCCAAAAGTAGTGAAAGAGACAAGAACTAAAGATGAGTTAGCAATGCATTTGCAAAAGTGTTATTTAATGAGCCTAAGTAGAATTCAGAATGAAAAAACAAACAAAAACAAGGATGACTTTAGCAGTGGAAAAACATGTCATTTATGCTCTGTTACTGCAACAGGACTTGAATTTTGGGTACATTATGTAGTTCAGCATGTTGACTGGAAACGAGTTTATGAGGAAAAAAGTGGGACTCCAGGTTATGGTCCATATTTCTGTAGTCATTGCCTGAATGACGGGTTTGTCAAAGTCGCAGAGGTGCAGATGCACGAGCGTAGAGTTCATATGTCATCTTTCCCATGCTATTTTTGCGGGCTTTCCTGTTCAACACTGGTGACTTGTTTGAACCATGTTGCGGATGCTCATGGTTTATTATACAGATGCAAAGATTGTCAGGGGGAATATTATTCAAAGTTCGATTTCACTCTTCATTTTGATAAATGTGACCAGTCCAAGAAATTAGTGAATGATAAAACACATGATTGTCCGTATTTCTGTCCATACTGTCTGGTGAAAAGATTTGACAAAGGAGGCTTAAAAAGGCATTTGAAATATGATCATTATTACAAAAAGACAAAGTACCCAAATGAAAAAATATGCTTTTCTTGTAAGTTATCATTTCTTGATGAAGAAGCAGTTGCATTTCACCAGTCATCCCAAGCATTGGATTCTTCATGTAATACCCATGTCACTTTAAAGCGGTTAAAAACTATCCCAAAAACTGATGAGCAGATGTTACCTAAAAGTTCAACAGTTAAAGATGCTAAAGGTAACATATACAGATATTCACCTGCACAATTTGCTGAATTTCTTGACATGGATTCTGTGGGGGAGGCAGAAGCTAATCTAGTTATAGAGTTGTTATTAACACAGGTTATGAAGGATTATCCAAAGTTTTTGACACAATTCTATACAGTTAGTCCTGAACTAAAAAGAATTTTGAAGGTATACAGCAGATCTAACAAATTTTCTAAATGCTTGAGAGACTTAGGATTGAAGGAACTGCCCTCTTCCTGTCAGCTAATGAAACTTCAAAATGATTTGAAGAGATACTTTCCATTGTGGTCTGTTCAGCAGAAAATTATCGCTGATAGCTTATCAGCGGCATGGCCAACATCAACTGTTGTCAGCAGTGAGACAGTTCCAGATATAATAACATGTCCTTACAGATTCAAGTTGTTGTCAGACAATTTAAATGGTACATCAACATCAGGCATGCACCATGACAAGACCGACATTTCAACACAGGAACAAGTTTGTCCTGAAGCAGCTGAAAATGATATAGAAGCTGAAGCATGTTTGAAAAATGAAGAAAACAAGAAAATGGTGGATGGTACTGGTCACCTAGAGTGTGAATCAAAGAACACAGAAAAAGACAAAAAACCTTGGCGAAAACTTGAACTCAAGGGCAGTACTGTCCGAGGAAAACAAAAATTAATAGCTCCAAATCCTCTCCAAGGAAATAGCCAAACTCCAAGAAATATTCAAGGATTTGGAAGTGTGCAACAGCCAACGCATACCATCATTATAAACAACCAACATGGGGGGAATAATACAATTATCTTAGGTAATGCTACAGATCAGCAGCTTGCAACTGTGTCTTCAAACAACCATTCTTTCCCTGTTACCACTTCAACAAACCAGTCTGCTGGAACATCAGTTAGCCAGTCCTTTCCATTATTTTCCACAGGCACATATCAAAACATTGTTTTAGGAATGCAAAATAGCTTCATTCAACCACCATCTCAGAATTTCATCTTCGCTAATCCAGCTATAGCTGTTAACCAACCATCGTTTGTTTGGACACCAGTTATCAACCAATCACAAATGGATCAACCCAGTTTACCGCCAACTGTTCAAATAATTCCGGCCAATCAGCTTGCAGGGATTGTGCCACAGAAGAGCAAAGTGAACAATGAAACTGAAGCAGAGCAAACAGATAAACAGACCTCTGTTTTTGGCACATGTACCTCAGAATTAAATGCAGTGAATACAAAAGATAAGCAAATTAGTTCAAAGGTCACTACTGAGCTATCCAAACCTGGGGATGCTGAACAAAATGTTGATGATCTACAGCAAAAGGTGAAATGTTATTCAAGATTGAAACAAACTGAATCGAAAAATACAGCATATCAAAAGCCACATTCGTTATTAAGAAGGAATAGAAGACATTCCAAACCAAGACTATTTTTGACAAATCTAACAAAATACAAAACAATTGCCCCAAAAGTGTTCCAAAAACCAAAATTTAAAAAAATGTCCTCAAAATATGCAATATTACTACCTAAAACTGATGTTATTGATTCAGCAAACGTTTCAGAAACAAATGAAAACAAAGATGAACAACCAGACAGTGGTGTTGCTCTTGCAGTGAAAGATATTATTTTTGAAAGGACATCTGTTGTCAGTGATGAGTTGTTCACAAAAAATTCAACTGGTGCAGCAAAAATACATAATAAAGGCAACGACAACTTCTCAGAACAGGAACTTGCAGAAAAAATACATAATAAAGGCATTGACAACTTCTCAGAACAGGAACTTGATACTGAAAATAAAGCAAAAACCTTTTGTGGAAAAAGGAAGGAACGACCTGATCATAAAACATTACCTAAAGGATCAAAGTCACAAAATGCAAAGGTTTCAAAATCAATCCAGTTTACTGAGAGAAGTTTAAGAGAAAGAAAGAAGGTGACCATGTATGTTGATGATATGTGTGACTTTGATTCTGATGTTAGTGGCCATGAAATAATGTCTGAAACTTTAGAATCTGATGCAGAAAGTACCAGTCCTCCCAAGAAAAAGAAAAAGGGTAAATATAGCAAGACATATTACAAAGATGAAGAATGGAAACCATATACCCAGGAATTAGTTTACAACTGTTGCGAGATTGGTGATGTGGAAGAAAACAGCAAAGACAGCATTGAAAATGAAGAAAAGAGTTATGATGGATGTGATGATTTTGAAAGTGAGAACAGGGAATCAGAAATTCATAATCAAATAAAAGAGCTGCGTCAGATTAAAATTAAAGAAAGGAAAAAAGAAGCCAAAGAAAATATTAAAATTAAACATGATGTCGAGGCAGATAGAAACCCCCAAAACACTGTATCTCAAAATGGAGGAAAACTTCCGATGTGTTATGTGAAGTTAGTAAGAAACAGGGAGGCAGATTGTTTAGCAAAGCAGTTAAAGAAGAAAACAAATCCTGATATTGCAGAAGGATATCAAGGCATATACGTCAATAACCTGAGTGGTTTGAAATCGATCAGCTCTCTAAGATTTGATCCACAGATAAAACAAAATGAGACAGTGGTGCAGCAAAATGTAAATGTTGGAAAAGAAAAATGTTTAAAGAATTCTAGTGATGATGAACCAGATTTATCTGTCAAAAAGAGGGGTTGTCCAGAAAGATGTTTCAGAGTGGACGGTGTTCACACTGATATTTTATTTGGAATTGCTCCAGATAAGGATGAAAAGTATAAAGCTAAATCTGAGTATAAAAGCCATCTTTCAGATCCAACAAGCAGAAAGCGAAGATTCCCTGAACAACTTTTAAAAGCTGGTAACCCGCCTGCATTAATTTCTAAGTCTGCTATTGAAATTAAAGAAAGACAACAAGAAACAAATGATAATGAACTAAACAGGCCACATCAACCTCTGATTATTGTTTCTGAAGTAAGAGGTAATGCAGTTCAACAGCCTGAGGAAATGATTGAACAAGGTAATGCTGATGGCATATTGAAAGTTAAAAACCAAGTAAAATCGAGACAATGTGTAAAAGCCAATACTGAGACAAAAAATGTAAAAATGGGAAAGAAAGTTTTTACAAATGTCCATTCAAGTAAAGAACAGATTGATGTAGATTTTGAAGAAACTGAGACCAGCAACTCAGAAAGTACTAATGTGGTATGTAAAAGAAATTTAAGGGAGAGAAAAAAATTGACAAAGTATACATTTGATGATTATGATATTGAATCAGATGAAAGTGATTTCACAGAAGAAGCACTTGATGAAGAAACGTTCTTTGAGAGTGGAGGTCTGAAAGAGAAATTCGATATAATACAAAATCATGAATCAAAAGCCATTTTTGAGTGTCAAACTAAAGAAGGTGTACAAACTGAAAAGTTGGAATCTTCTTCATTGCCTTCTTCAATTTTAATATCAACTCCATCTATTTCTACAAATGTAGGTGTGATATCAAAAATGAATACTTCAGTATTGATGTCCACATCTTCACATCAAGACTTAGTGGTTTCTGCTAGTTGTCAAGTAAGTTCCTATTCAACTTGCCATCTTAAAAATCAACGTCCAGAAACATTTCTTCATCAAAAACATCAAATCAATTTATTTCCTCAACAGACTACAAACATTGGCAGTCCCCAATCACAGCAAACATATGATCCCAATACACTGACAGGTACAAACATTAATGGAGAATGTCAGAAGCAAACAATCTTGAAGCAGGCCAATGAACTTGGCAACCAATTTCTAAAACACTCTACTAATATATCCAGAGAAGAGCAAGGAATGCCGCCTGGAAACTCAATTTCAAATAAAGTTGATAAATACTGGATACATGAACAAGAGAAAAATGGGAATGAGATAGTGTATCAGCCTATGTTGACCATCAAGCAAGAAAATACAACAGATATAAGTACTGAAGAAAAAACAAACATATTATTTCAATTTGATCTTCAAGATTTAGCTGTGAATCACAACAGATCCATTCATGAGCCAACCCCTGTTCCTGTGTCAGTTGTAAATACTTTAAGCCAACCAAATAATATAAAGAAAGATAATAACATATTACACATAGCTTCATCATTTCATACACTTCTCCAAACTCAGGAAAGGGAAAAAGATGAACCGAAAGAAGTAAGCAATTCAAGTATAACAATTCAACAACAACAGCAGAATTTGGGCTTTAATCAGAAAAGTATAGAGCAGTATAAAGGATTTTTTCCAAACCCAACTTCTGTGCAAACAGTTCCATCTAAAAATAATAGAACTACAAAAATTTCACACTTTGATACAAGGATAGTACGATACCCAATTGTTTTTGAACAGCCTGTTTCAAATCATACTGTTCAACAGAAAGCTTATCTGATACCCAAACCCAAAGTGATACAAAAGAAACAGGAAGTTGAGCATATTCTTAAGCAGAAAAAACTAGCATCTCAATCTTTAATTTTCATACAGCCTCAAAGCCAACAATCACCAGTGTCCCCAAATCAAGACCAAAAGCAGACATTGTTGCCAGCACAGTTCATGATTGGCTCACATCAAAGTAATACTCAGCAACAAAACCAAGTAAAAATCCAGTGTCGTCCTCAAAATACTACAATAAAATCCCTCCTGGAAAAGAAGCAAGCATATGTCCAGTCACACCCTCAGAATGCTACAATAAAATCCCCAGAACATAAGTCGGGGCAACCTGTTGAATCAATCAATTTAAAACAACTTCAGTTATCCCCTGGATCAACTTCAACAAAATCACAACAGACTTCAGTGAGCATGCAGCCTCCAATTTCAGTCCTTTCAAGTATCCACCAGCAAGACCTTATTCAGTCCACTACAGGGTTACTACAGCAGTCAACTACAGGTTCGCTACAGCAGTCCGCTACAGGGTCGCTACAGCAGACAACTACAGGTTCGCTACAGCAGTCCGCTACAGGGTTACTACAGCAGTCAACTACAGGTTTGCTACAGCAGTCCGCTACAGGGTTACTACAGCAGTCAACTACAGGTTCACTACAGCAGTCCGCTACAGGGTCGCTACAGCAGTCAACTACAGGTTCGCTACAGCAGTCCGCTACAGGGTTACTACAGCAGTCAACTACAGGTTCGCTACAGCAGTCCGCTACAGGGTTACTACAGCAGTCAACTACAGGTTCGCTACAGCAGTCCGCTACAGGGTCGCTACAGCAGTCCTCTACAGGGTCACTACAGCAGTCCGCTACAGGGTCGCTACAGCAGTCAACTACAGGTTCGCTACAGCAGTCCGCTACAGGGTCGCTACAGCAGTCCGCTACAGAGTCGCTACAGCAGTCAACTACAGGTTCGCTACAGCAGTCCACTACAGGGTCGCTACAGCAGTCCACTACAGGGTCGCTACAGCAGTCCACTACAGGGTCACTACATCAGTCAACTACAGAGTCGTTACAGCAGTCCGCTACAGAGTCGCTACAGCAGTCCACCACAGGGTCACTACATCAGTCAACTACAGAGTCGCTACAGCAGTCCACTACAGGGTTGCTACAGCAGTCCGCTACAGGGTCGCTACAGCAGTCCGCTTCAGAGTCGATACAGCAGTCCACTACAGGGTCACTACACCAGTCAACTACAGGGTCGCTGCAGCAGTCCACTACAGGGTCGCTACAGCAATCAGCTGCAGAACTTTTTCCGACATCAACAAAGTTAAAGACAATCAAGCAAGAGATTGTAGAGTCCATTCAACCACAGTCTCAGACAATACCATCGACAGTATCCACTGCAGATGTTCCACTACAGATACTTCAAATTTCTCCAGGGTTACTTCAGAACAAATGTCAGATATTAGACGCCACTGCCGCTGCAGCAATTAAAGTTCCAAATACAACAACTTCAAACAGTTTAAAGCAGCAAATAGTGCAATGCAATCCATTGTTGATGCAACAAGTGATTATGTCCCCAGGATCAATGGTCTCTGATCAGAACACACCAATGATTGTTCATCAACCTCAGACCTTCATTGCTCCGAATTTTTGCCAGCCACTGATACTCGGCTCACAGCCCTTCAACCTACAAGTACAGCAGCCACCACAAGGGTTGCAACTACAAGCACAAGTGCAGCTACAACAGACTTTAGGGCAGCAACTACAATTACAAGGACAGCAAATCCAACCTCAAAGAACATTGCAATTGTCAATTCAGCAACAACCAAAAGGACAACAGTTACAACCGTCAATTCAGCAAAAACGAAACGTACCACATTTACAACCATCAGTACAGCAACATCCACAAGGGCAACAACTTAAACCATCAATTCAGCAACATCCACAAGGGCAACAACTAAAACCATTAACTCAACAACATCCACAAGGGCAACAGCTACAACCATCAATTCAGCAACATCCACAAGGGCAACAACTACAACCATCAATTCAGCAACATCCACAAGGGCAGCATTCATTTCCTCAACAGCAGCCCTTGATTCAGCCCAACTTTGTTCTGCAGCAGCCCCAGACTATAATATCTTCAGGGTGTCCACAACAAGTGTTCTTGTTACCAGGCAATCTAGGTGTAGGTGGTGCTTCTTCAGTTTTTATTGGAAACCCTTCAGGTAATAATACTCAAATTTTATCTTTTTTTGTCTTAGTCTGCTTAGGAATTTAAATACTACTCCTGGAGTTGAGTTCAGATTCAAATTTAAAGCAAACATTTGTAGTAAAAAAATAATCTGTTTATCATCAGTAGTTTTTACAAGAGTGATTAATCATTAAGAAATTGCAATCTCTTCTGTTTGCTGCCTTACATAAATATAATCCTACTTTATAACAATTATATCCCTGCAAACAAAGTATATATGATTTCTGAGTCTGTTGATCAGTGACATATGGAGTAAACATAATTTTCAGGTAATTGAAACTTTTCATACATGGTCTGCATCAAGTGCAGATAGCATAACTTACTTAGTAGCTTAACTAGCCAAATTGTATTGATATTGGCCTTTGAATCATACAAAATTGTGTGTTTTTTTATATTTTGTGCACTCTAGCACCTGTTGTTTTAAGCTGATCTTAACCAAACTTGTACAGAAGTTGTATAGTAACCAAAAGTAATGAGAATATCTCAAACAACTGCCAAATTTAGTAATATTGAAGTTTCCACCATTGAATTATCCAAAATTGAGTTATCTGAAATTCTCCCCACTCTATCACTTGCAGCTTTTATTTGATCCTCATTAAACTTACACATTATTTACCTAGGGTATATTATAACCGTCTTTAGCAGGTGTTTGAACTACCCAAATTGGTTCATTACTGTCAGAGTTATGACCCTTGAGTTGTCAAAACTTGTTTTTTTTTACTTGTTTGCACCCTGGCACTCACAATTTTCATTTAATCTTTACCAAACTTACAGTAGTTATAAAACCATATATCAGATAAGTTCTTGAACTGGCCAAAATGGCCAAATTAGATATATATTGGCAGAGTCGTGGTCTGTGAATGGTAAAAAATTGTGCTAGTTGATAGCACATGTATTTTTTATTTGATTTTCACCAAACTTGCCTCCATATTTGTATAACCATAACATCTGGGAGAAGTTTTTTAAATGGCAAAATTTGATAATTAAAGTCAGAATTATATCTCTTGAATCATCAAATACTGTGTATTTTGACATTATATGCACAGGACCAAATTTATATATATCTAATTTAGAATTTAAAAATTTATAAGTCTGTTGTTAGGCTCTCTTATTTTAAAAAAAATACCTTCTACGGCATTGTCGCCTCTCTTACAGATGAGTTACTCACTAAATTTTCAACTAAATTGTAAGCTTTTTTCCAATAGCTCTTGTGACAAATTAATACTATAGAGTTAAAACATTTTATATGCCATCTATTTAAGAACTGGTATGGGGCATATATTGCTGTGCAGTACTTTATAGTTCAACCTCAGTTGAAGTTGTCCATGCTGAATATTGGACATGTTGTTTATAATGGCATCTTTCTCACATTGCTAGGTGTTCCTTCAAGCAAACAGTAGCTGTACATTAACTGGGAAACAGATGCTAGGTACACATGTTTACATCTATGTTTTGTATACAGTCTGATTAAATATGTCCTTTCTAGTCCTATAGATAGGATTTCAGCTGCAATCCATACATATTCTGAAATTTCAACAATAGTTTTCTTTAATATGATATCAATATTCATAAAAAGATAGTGATAATTTAAATTAAAATGTTCGGTGTGTTTTGTATGCAAGCAAAAAAATTGTTCAAAGATTTTGCTTGGGATAATTGTTTTCACAGTTATTCAGCCAATGGGATTATTGTTTTCACAGTCATTCGGCCTTTGAGATAATCCAAGGTTTGTAACTCTGAAGGTTACCAAAGCACATTGGATTTTTTGTCTGCTCCATCAATCTTACATGCATATAAAAACAATTTAAGTTTAAATATGCACATTTTATCACAACATTCAGATTGTATAACTTTTCCAAGAATGCTCCTTTCAGATTTGAGTATTTTCTGCAGGAGATTTGAATTTAATGCTTGTTCTATATGTAGTTGCCATTCATTAAGAGAAACTGCACATTCTTTAAAAAGACATTTTAAAATTTCGATTGAGTTATAAAATATTTTTAATTTTGATATTGAAATTTATTTTAAAATTTCTTTAATAACTGTTTCAGGATTGGCATAATATGGACGATGTGTCGCATGGCCAAGGAACTAAAAATCACATGAAGAGCAAACTTGGCATGGGATCAATTGACCAAACATTACATGTCTAGTAATAAACGACACATAGTTACATGGACAATGATCCAGACATCACATGGACAGACAGTAATAAACACATAGTTAAACAGATAGTTAAACATGTCTTAACCCTTTACTTCATATAGACGCCTTTGGACACCTCTAATATTGAAAGCATTAATTCACAACGTATCAACAATAAGTCAATAATGTTTATATTAACTGACAGAGTGGAAAACAGTTGCAGGAAGTGTTCAGATTGCTCGTTACAAGCAATCTGAACTCTTCCTGCACTGTTTTCAAAGGCCTTCTGTGATTGGTGTGGGAAATCGCATATCTATGGAGTATGGAGTAAAGGGTTAATATGTCTGTCATCTATTGTGTAAAATATACTATAGCTTCAGCTCCACTTGTTTGTTTTGTCATCACCACAGTGTCTTAATTTATCATTAAGGTCTGTAAATGTTCAGTATAAAACTTTTGAGACTCGATGTGTTCCCACAGAGATGGCATCATTAGCTCTGCTACAATATGTCCCTTGACACATCACTAACCATTTTGGTTAGTTATTGTAGCACGGGGTGGTTAGAGGACTATTTTAATATACTCATTAGTCTTTTGTTTCACATTTAGTTCAATAAGTAGGATTGACTTTCCATAAGGGGCCAGGTAGGGTCAGAAAAGGGTTAAAATCGAAAACTTTCAGTAATCTTCTTCTGTCAAATTTGATCATATTTGATATAAATTAACCCAATGAGTAGGGTTTAAAGATTGTACAAATCAAGGGGCTAGTATTTATAGGGGTCCTGTATGAAGACTTGAATTTACATAGGAACACTATGGGGAAAACTGAAATTATTTTTTTTTATCCATTTCTGTTTTTTATATTTAGTTCTGAAGCAGCTTCTAGCCATAACAAATACAATGTTTTTCAATAAGTAGGATTGACTTTCCAGGTAGGGCCACAAATTGTTAAAATTGAAAGTTTTTAAAAATTTCCTTAGTATGAGTAGGGGGTTTGAAGTTAGTACAAATCTAGGGACTATTATTTATAGTGCATTGTGAGAGGACTTTGAGTTTTACATAGTAATACTATGGGAAACTATAAAATTCTATTATATTTTTTTATCTATTTTTGCAAAACAATTATTCAGTTTTTTCATCTTCTAGTCAAAGCAAATAAGATTTAGTTCAATAAGCAGGATTTAATTTCTATAAGGGGACAGTTAGGGTCACAGAAGGGTTAAAATTGAACATTTTCAAAAATCATATTTTCTAAACCCTGCCAGTCAAATTTGTTCTTAATTGATACAGATTATCCCTATGATTAAGTGTTCATAATTTGTACATATCAATGGGCACTGGGAAGTATGGAAACCCTGTAATTATCCTAATATCAGCAAGGGAGTGAAGATGATCTTGGATATATTGGACCCTGTAAGGTGACCTTTTTTTACTGATGAAATATTTCCATTACATAGTATTTTACTTTTTGTTCTGTAAAGGTTTGGTGGCGTTATTTATCCAAAAGGGGTTAAAATGACCCCAAAGAGGATTAATATTGTGAAATTTCAAAAAGTGCAACTATAATCAAGTAGACTATCCTAAGGCCCCATTGGTTCCCTTATTTTACCTCTTATTGGTAAAATAATGAATGTGATGAAGAATACAGAAATTTCGCAATAATTCATTGCACCATTATTTAAATTGACCAAATTACAGTAAAGGTATTCTGTGCAAGGTGAATATTCTCTTGTAAAGATTCCCCTCGTAGAAAAGTATACAGATGCTGAGTAAACAGAAGTGTTGGAAGGATGTCAACTTAAATATGGATGAATTACCATGTGAATATCCACTTTGCTTTTCGGTGCCATCACAGTTTTTCCTGCAGCCTCATCACCTGTCCTAATACTTGCCAGTTTTTCCTGCAGCCTCATCACCTGTCCTTATTTTGCCAGTTTTTCCTGCAGCCCCATCACCTGTCCTAATTTTGCCAGTTTTTCCTGCAGCCTCATCACCTGTCCTAATACTTGCCAGTTTTTCCTGCAGCCTCATCACCTGTCCTAATACTTGCCAGTTTTTCCTGCAGCCTCATCACCTGTCCTAATACTTGCCAGTTTTTCCTGCAGCCTCATCACCTGTCCTAATACTTGCCAGTTTTTCCTGCAGCCCCATCACCTGTCCTAATTTTGCCAGTTTTTCCTACAGCCTCATCACCTGTCCTAATACTTGCCAGTTTTTCCTGCAGCCTCATCACCTGTCCTAATACTTGCCAGTTTTTCCTGCAGCCTCATCACCTGTCCTTATTTTGCCAGTTTTTCCTGCAGCCCCAGCACCTGTCCTAATTTTGCCAGTTTTTCCTGCAGCCTCATCACCTGTCCTAATTTTGCCAGTTTTTCCTGCAGCCTCATCACCTATCCTAATACTTGCCAGTTTTTTATGCAGCCCCATCACCTGTCCTAATTTTGCCAGTTTTTCCTGCAGCCCTCTTTATCATTATCATTTGTCTCTCACCGCTTTTTCAAGTGGGAAAGTGATAAGTTACTTGCAGAGATGGGTGTGTTCGAATACTGGTTAACCGTTCAGGATCCCAGAAAACAGTGGTTAGATTTACTGATTGTCTGTTAGCCCTTGATGGCATTTAAATGATGCTAAATATTTAGTCAGTCATAAATGGTACTATATAAGAAACAGTCTGGACCATCAGCATGTGATTCATCATTAAGACAGGATGGATTATTTTTAAATTATAGATATATAGATATTTTAACTCAACTGAGACATTCCATGATGACTTATCGGATCACCAGTTGTGTCCTTCATTTAATTATGTACACTTAACTGGCGTTTTTCATGGTATGTTGGCTACACTAACATATAAGTTATATAACCATACAATCTTGCACTAGTACTTGACTTATTACCGTATTTCATTTGGCACAGTCTCTTCTGCTAAAGGTCAGTGATTTAGAGTCATCTTTGCCATCATGTTGTAACTAATATTATTCTGACTGTAAATATCCCTGTCCCTGCTACATGATTCAATGTTTATGCATTTACGCATGCTTATATATAAATAATAATCAATGTAAACATGTGATAGGTTGTACATAATGTGTGGTATTTATTGACAGATGTTTGTTTTAGCTATATTTGTCTGTTTTTGCTTTTAAAAGCTATTTTGATGACAAAGTAACTACTGGTACCAAGTGTTGATTTTTGTTCTTCAGAATTTTTGTTAAAAAAATGTTTAACTGATTTTAAACTTTTTTACTTCTAATTGACCATTGGCTCAAACATGCACAGTTGTCAAAAAGGACATTTACAACAAGTGTTTTCCACTTGAAAGACATTTTATTTAGTGCTAAAGTATGAGTTTGAGGCAGCAAGCTGTGGCTACTTAAATGAAGAATGTTCAATTGATATATATATTTTTGATACATGAAATCAGATTTTAATTGCCAATATTTTACTGTTAAAGTTTTGCTGATGTTAAGGAATGTGATGACAAATCTCATGTGATTGCTTAATTAAATGATGATGCCCAATGGACCCCAGACAGCATGTCATTAATTGAATAGAAATAAGTAGGAAAAAAAATAATGGTTCAAGCTTTATTTAAATGTAAGCACAGTGCCATTATTTTTAGAAAATAAATTTGGTTAATACATTATTTCCTTCTTGTTTCAGTGTCAAAAAAGCAAGAAATACTGCATTGTCAATAAAGCATCCATTCTTAGTCCAGGGGCATAGACACAAATTTGGTATTGGTGCAGCTAAATATTTTACAAAACTTGTAATCAATTCTAAAATGCTGATTTGTTTGAAAATGTATCAACTATGACAAAAGCCATCATTGTCCGAATTTAAGATAATTATAAAACAAAGAAAAAATGGGAAATTAATTAAAATCATTGTAACAAATCCCTCGAAGTGGATCTTTTCATTGTAGCAAATCCCTCAAAGTGGATCTTTTCATTGTAGCAAATCCCTCAAAGTGGATCTTTTCATTGTACCAAATCCCTCGAAATGGATCTTTTCATTGTAGCAAATCCCTCAAAGTGGATCTTTTCATTGTACCAAATCCCTCGAAATGGATCTTTTCATTGTAACAAATCCCTCAAAGTGGATCTTTTCATTGTACCAAATCCCTCGAAATGGATCTTTTCATTGTAACAAATCCCTCAAAGTGGATCTTTTCATTGTAACAAATCCCTCGAAGTGGATCTTTTCATTGTACCAAATCCCTCGAAGTGGATCTTTTCATTGTAACAAATCCCTCGAAGTGGATCTTTTCATTGTAACAAATCCCTCGAAGTGGATCTTTTCATTGTAACAAATCCTACGAAGTGGATCTTTTCATTGTACCAAATCCTTCGAAGTGGATCTTTTCATTGTAACAAATCCTTCGAAGTGGATCTTTTCATTGTAACAAATCCCTCGAAGTGGATCTTTTCATTGTAACAAATCCCTCAAAGCGGATCTTTTCAATGTAACAAATCCTTCGAAGTGGATCTGTTCAGTTTCAGAAACAGAGCAAAACCACATGGACTCAAATCCAGCGAGTAGGGTAGATTGGGTAGAACTTTCCCTGCCCTTGTCTTGAAGTGTGACCCCTCCCCCCCCCCACCTCCCCCCAAGAACACACACACCTGTTTCTTTACTTTGTCACTATGATATATGTCAGTGATCGAAATTGGCCTACCAATTTGGTGCTCGTCTTTTGTTGATTCCCTGCCGGTGCTGAAAAAACGGCCTGTCCACAGACAGTCCTATATGTATGTTAACATTCCTCACATACTTTTGTTGCGTGGAATGATTTTTTTTTCAAAAAAAAATTCATTTTAATATAGGTTCTTTGCTCTTCAGTGAATGTCACTGTGGTGTACAATATGATTAATGCTAAAATGATATGATGCAATGAAATCATTTGGGCAAGAGATCCTGTGGGAATTATTCTTTCCATGTACAAAATTTCATCACTATCCAAGGATTATTTATATGTTATGATGACAGTGATACCACTTATTGATTGACCCTCATGTATATCAGCTATTGTATTTAGAGATAAATAATCAAGGTAAAACATATGTTTGTTTTAATATATATTTATTGTTGTGTATTAGGAAAGATACATTATATAATTTATGAATAACCATTTTTATTTTTATTTGACATTGATTTGAATTAAAATGCATGAAAAGAAAAATTGTTTGTTAATTACTCATGCCCTTTTAAGTGAATGTAGAACTGAAGGGGGGTTTACCATGTACTAACACATAAAACTCATATGACATCAACAGAGGAATCAAATGTACAAAATCAAAAACACATAGATTAAAAGAAAAACTCATGGCTTAACAGCTTCATTAATATATCAGAAAACCTGCCATACCAACCTGGCTTCCACCTACAGCGTAGGGACCAATGAAACAATCGACATGGTGGAGTGCTCATAGTAGCTTAGAACCAATTACAGATAGGTGATGTCATAAGTAGTTCCCACATAGAACTCATAAGTACCACCTTTAAAATTGGGAAGAAACATTTTTTTGCAGTTTTCTACACACTGCCTAACAAATCAGATATTGGCGACCTTGACTTGGTGAAAGAAAAATTTCTCCAACTTAAATAAACCTCTAAGAGTAATGCTCTTATCAGAGTGGGGGATTTCATCCTGCACTACATAAACTGACAAAACTTGACAGTAGCTAACCCTCACCAGGTCAACGAGTGAATAAAGCATTCCTGGACACTGTAGCAGGCAACAGTTTTTAACAAATTTTAGATGTTTAAGGGTGTAAGTGGCCATGTCAGATGTGTTAAAGTAAGGTTGTATGTGGCCATGTCAGATGTGTTAAAGTTAAAGGGTGTATGTGGCCATATCAGATGTGTTAAAGTTAAAGGGTATATGTGGGCATGTCAGATGTGTTGACGTTTAAGGGTGTATGTGGCCATGTCAGATGTGTTGACGTTTAAGGGTGTATGTGGCCATGTCAGATGTGTTAAAGTTAAAGGGTGTATGTGGCCATGTCAGATGTGTTGACGTTTAAGGGTGTATGTGGCCATATCAGATGTGTTAAAGTAAAAGGGTGTATGTGGCCATATCAGATGTGTTAAAGTTAAAGGGTGTATGTGGCCATATCAGATGTGTTAAAGTTAAAGGGTGTATGTGGCCATATCAGATGTGTTGACGTTTAAGGGTGTATGTGGCCATGTCAGATGTGTTGACGTTTAAGGGTGTATGTGGCCATATCAGATGTGTTAAAGTTAAAGGGTGTATGTGGCCATATCAGATGTGTTGACGTTTAAGGGTGTATGTGGCCATGTCAGATGTGTTGACGTTTAAGGGTGTATGTGGCCATATCAGATGTGTTAAAGTAAAAGGGTGTATGTGGCCATATCAGATGTGTTAAAGTTAAAGGGTGTATGTGGCCATGTCAGATGTGTTTAAGTTAAAGGGTGTATGTGGCCATATCAGATGTGTTAAAGTTAAAGGGTGTATGTGGCCATGTCAGATGTGTTTAAGTTAAAGGGTGTATGTGGCCATGTCAGATGTGTTAAAGTTTAAGGGTGTATGTGGCCATGTCAGATGTGTTAAAGTTAAAGGGTGTATGTGGCCATATCAGATGTGTTAAAGTTAAAGGGTGTATGTGGCCATGTCAGATGTGTTAAAGTAAAAGGGTGTATGTGGCCATGTCAGATGTGTTTAAGTTAAAGGGTATATGTGGCCATATCAGATGTGTTAAAGTTAAAGGGTGTATGTGGCCATGTCAGATGTGTTAAAGTTTAAGGGTGTATGTGGCCATGTCAGATGTGTTAAAGTAAAAGGGTGTATGTGGCCATGTCAGATGTGTTTAAGTTAAAGGGTATATGTGGCCATATCAGATGTGTTAAAGTTAAAGGGTGTATGTGGCCATGTCAGATGTGTTAAAGTTAAAGGGTGTATGTGGCCATATCAGATGTGTTAAAGTTAATGGGTATATGTGGGCATGTCAGATGTGTTGACGTTTAAGGGTGTATGTGGCCATGTCAGATGTGTTAAAGTTAAAGGGTGTTTGTGGCCATATCAGATGTGTTAAAGTTTAAGGGTGTATGTGGCCATGTCAGATGTGTTAAAGTTTAAGGGTGTATGTGGCCATGTCAGATGTGTTAAAGTTTAAAGGTGTATGTGGCCTTGTCAGATGTGTTAAAGTTAAAGGGTGTATGTGGCCATATCAGATGTGTTAAAGTTTAAAGGTGTATGTGGCCATGTCAGAGGTGTTAAAGTTAAAGGGTGTTTGTGGCCATATCAGATGTGTTAAAGTTTAAGGGTGTATGTGGCCATGTCAGATGTGTTAAAGTTTAAGGGTGTATGTGGCCATGTCAGATGTGTTAAAGTTTAAAGGTGTATGTGGCCTTGTCAGATGTGTTAAAGTTAAAGGGTGTATGTGGCCATATCAGATGTGTTGAAGTTTAAGGGTATATGTGGCCATGTCAGATGTGTTAAAGTTTAAGGGTGTATGTGGCCATGTCAGATGTGTTAAAGTTAAAAGGTGTATGTGGCCATGTCAGATGTGTTAAAGTTTAAGGGTGTATGTGGCCATGTCCGATGTGTTAAAGTTTAAGGGTGTATGTGGCCTTGTCAGATGTGTTAAAGTTAAAGGGTGTATGTGGCCATATCAGATGTGTTGAAGTTTAAGGGTATATGTGGCCATATCAGATGTGTTAAAGTTTAAGGGTGTATGTGGCCATGTCAGATGTGTTGACGTTTAAGGGTATATGTGGCCATGTCAGATGTGTTAAAGTTAAAAGGTGTATGGGGCCATGTCAGATGTGTTAAAGTTGAAGGGTGTATGTGGCCATGTCAGATGTGTTAGAGTTTAAGGGTGTATGTGGCCTTGTCAGATGTGTTAAAGTTAAAAGGTGTATGTGGGCATGTCAGATGTGTTAAAGTTTAAGGGTGTATGTGGGCATGTCAGATGTGTTAAAGTTTAAGGGTGTATGTGGCCATGTCAGATGTTTTGATGTTACAGGGTGTATGTGGCCATGTCAGATGTGTTGATGTTTAAGGGTGTATGTGACCATGTCAAAGGTGTTGATGTTTAAGAGTGTATGTGGCCATGTCAGATGTGTTGATGTTTAAGGGTGTATGTGATCATGTCAGATGTGTTGATATTTAAGGGTGTATGTGATCATGTCAGATGTGTTGATGTTTAAGGGTGTATGCGGCCATGTCAGATGTTTTGATGTTAAAGGGTGTATGTGGCTATGTTAGATGTGTTTAAGTTTAAGGGTGTATATGTGGCCATGTCAGATGTGTTAACGTTTAAGGTTGTATATGTGGCCATGTCAGAGGTGTTAAAGATTAAGGGTGTATGTTGCCATGTCAGATGTGTTGAAGTTTAATGGTGTATGTGGCCATGTCAGATGTGTTTACGTTTAAGGTTGTATATGTGGCCATGTCAGAGGTGTTGAAGTTTAAGGGTGTATGTGGCCATGTCAGATGTGTTGAAGTTTAAAGGTGTATGTGACCATGTCAGATTTGTTAAAGTTTAAGGGTGTATGTGGCCATGTCAGAGGTGTTGATGTTTAAGGGTGTATGTGGCCATGTCAGAGGTGTTAAAGTTTAAGGGTGTTTGTGGCCATGTCAGATGTGTAGATGTTTAAGGGTGTATATGTGGCTAATTCAGAGGTGTTGAAGTTTAAGGGTTTAATGTTGTATATGTGGCCATGTCAGAGGTGTTGATGTTTAAGGGTGTATATGTGGCCATGTCAGAGGTGTTGAAGTTTAAGGGTGTATATGTTGCCATGTCAGAGCTGTTGAAGTTTAAGGGTGTATGTGGCCGTGTCAGAGGTGTTAAAGTTTAAGGGTGTATTTGGCCATGTCAGAATTGTTAAAGTTTAAGGGTGTATTTGGCCATGTCAGAATTGTTAAAGTTTAAGGATGTATGTGGCCATGTCAGAGGTGTTGAAGTTTAAGGGTGTATGTGGCCATGTCAGAGGTGTTGAAGTTTAAGGATGTATATGTGGCCATGTCAGATGTGTTGAAGTTTAAGGGTGTATTTGGCCATGTCAGAATTGTTAAAGTTTAATGGTGTATTTGCCCATGTCAGAATTGTTAAAGTTTAAGGGTGTATGTGGCCATGTCAGAGGTGTTGGGGTTTAAGGGTGTATGTAGCCATGTCAGAGGTGTTGATGTTTAAGGGTGTATGTGGCCATGTCAGAGGTGTTTAAATTTAAGGGTGTATGTGGCCATGTCAGAGGTTTTAAAGTATAAGGATGTTTATGTGGCCATGTCAGATGTGTTGAAGTTTAAGGGTGTATGTGGCCATGTCAGCGGTGTAAAAGTTAAAGGGTGTATATGACCATGTCAGATGTGTTGAGGTTAAAGGGTGAATATGTGGCAATGTCAGAGGAGTTGAAGTTGAAGGGTGTATATGTGGCCATGTCAGAGGTGTTAAAGTTTAAGGATGTGTATGTGGCCATGTCAGATGTGTTAAAGTTTTAGGGTGTATGTGGCCATGTCAGAGGTGTTAAAGTTTAAGGGTGTATGTGGCCATGTCAGATGTGTTGAAGTTGAAGGGTGTATGTGGCCATGTCAGAGGTGTTAAATTTTAAGGGTGTATGTGGCCATGTCAGAGGTGTTGAAGTTTAAGGGTGTATGTGGCCATGTCAGAGGTGTAAAAGTTTAAGGGTGTATGTGGCCATGTCAGAGGTGTTGATGTTTAAGGGTGTATGTGGCTATGTCAGCAGTGTTGAAGTTTAAGGGTGTATGTGGCCATGTCAGCGGTGATGATGTTTAATGGTGTATGTGGCCATGTCAGCAATGTTAAAGTTTAAGGGTGTTTGTGGCCATGTCAGAGGTGTTAAAGTTTAAGGGTGTGTATGTGGCCATGTCAGTGGTGTAAAAGTTGAAGGGTGTATGTGGCAATGTCAGAGGTGTTAAAGTTTTAGGGTGTATGTGGCCATGTCAGAGGTGTTAAAGTTAAAGGGTGAATGTGGCCATGTCAGAGGTGTTGAAGTTTAAGGGTGTATGTGGCCATGTCAGATGTGTTGATGTTTAAGGGTGTATATGTGGCAATGTCAGAGGAGTTGAAGTTGAAGGGTGTATATGTGGCCATGTCAGAGGTGTTGAAGTTTAAGGGTGTATATGTGGCCATGTCAGAGGTGTTGAAGTTTAAGGGTGTATATGTGGCCATGTCAGAGGTGTTGAAGTTTAAGGGTGTATATGTGGCCATGTCAGAGGTGTTGAAGTTGAAGGGTGTATATGTGGCCATGTCAGAGGTGTTGATGTTTAAGGGTGTATATGTGGCCATGTCAGAGGTGTTGAAGTTGAAGGGTGTATATGTGGCCATGTCAGAGGTGTTGAAGTTTAAGGGTGTATATGTGGCCATGTCAGAGGTGTTGAAGTTTAAGGGTGTATATGTGGCCATGTCAGAGGTGTTGATGTTTAAGGGTGTATATGTGGCCATGTCAGAGGTGTTGAAGTTGAAGGGTGTATATGTGGCCATGTCAGAGGTGTTGATGTTTAAGGGTGTATATGTGGCCATGTCAGAGGTGTTGATGTTTAAGGGTGTATATGTGGCCATGTCAGAGGTGTTGAAGTTGAAGGGTGTATATGTGGCCATGTCAGAGGTGTTGAAGTTTAAGGGTGTATATGTGGCCATGTCAGAGGTGTTGAAGTTGAAGGGTGTATATGTGGCCATGTCAGAGGTGTTGAAGTTTAAGGGTGTATATGTGGCCATGTCAGAGGTGTTGAAGTTGAAGGGTGTATATGTGGCCATGTCAGAGGTGTTGAAGTTTAAGGGTGTATATGTGGCCATGTCAGAGGTGTTGAAGTTTAAGGGTGTATATGTGGCCATGTCAGAGGTGTTGAAGTTTAAGGGTGTATATGTGGCCATGTCAGAGGTGTTGAAGTTTAAGGGTGTATATGTGGCCATGTCAGAGGTGTTGAAGTTTTAGGGTGTATATGTGGCGATGTCAGACGTGTTGAGGTTTAAGGGTTTAATGTTGTATGTGTGGCCATGTCAGAGAAGTTGAAGATGAAGGGTGTATATGTGGCCATGTCAGATGTGTTGAAGTTTAAGGGTGTATGTGGCCATGTCAGAGGTGTTAAATTTTAAGGGTGTATGTGGCCATGTCAGAGTTGTTGAAAAGTAAGGGTGTATGTGGCCATGTCAGCGGTGTAAAAGTTTAAGGGTGTATGTGGCCATGTCAGAGGTGTTGATGTTTAAGAGTGTATGTGGCTATGTCAGCAGTGTTGAAGTTTAAGGGTGTATATGGCCATGTCAGCGGTGTTGATGTTTAAGGGTGTAAGTTGCCATGTCAGCGGTGTTAAAGTTTAAGGGTGTTTGTGGCCATGTCAGAGGTGTTAAAGTTTAAGGATTTGTATGTGGCCATGTCAGCGGTGTTGATGTTTAAGGATGTATGTGGCCATGTCAACGGTGTTAAAGTTTAAGGGTGTTTGTGGCCATGTTAGAGGTGTTAAAGTTTAAGGGTGTGTATGTGGCCATGTCAGTGGTGTAAAAGTTTAAGGGTGTATGTGGCCATGTCAGAGGTGTTGAAGTTGAAGGGTGTATGTGTCCATGTCAGAGGTGTTGTGTATGTGGCAATGTCAGATGTGTTAAAGTTTTAGGGTGAATGTGGCCATGTCAGAGGTGTTAAAGTTTAAGGGTGTATGTGGCCATGTCAGATGTGTTGAAGTTAAAGGGTGTATGTGGCCATGTCAGATGTGTTGAAGTTTAAGGGTGTATGTGGCCATGTCAGTGGTGTAAAAGTTAAAGGGTGTATGTGGCCATGTCAGAGGTGTTGAAGTTTAAGGGTGTATGTGGCCATGTCAGAGGTGTTGATGTTTAACGGTATATATGTGGCAATGTCAGAGGAGTTGAAGTTGAAGGGTGTATATGTGGCCATGTCAGAGGTGTTGAAGTTTAAGGGTGTATATGTGGCAATGTCAGACGTGTTGAGGTTTAAGGGTTTAATGTTGTATGTGTGGCCATGTCAGAGGAGTTGAAGTTGAAGGGTGTTTATGTGGCCATGTCAGAGGTGTTGAAGTTGAAGGGTGTTTATGTGGCCATGTCAGAGGTGTTGAAGTTGAAGGGTGTTTATGTGGCCATGTCAGAGGAGTTGAAGTTGAAGGGTGTTTATGTGGCCATGTCAGAGGTGTTGAAGTTGAAGGGTGTTTATGTGGCCATGTCAGAGGTGTTGAAGTCGAAGGGTGTATGTGGCCATGTCAGAGGTGTTAAAGTTTAAGGGTGTATGTGGCCATGTCAGAGGTGTTGAAGTTAAAGGGTGTATGTGGCCATGTCAGAGGTGTTGAAGTTTAACAGTGTATGTGGCCATGTCACAGGTGTTGAAGTTTAAGAGTGTATGTGGCCATGTCAGATGTGTTAAAGATAAAGGGTGTATATGTGGCCATGTCAGATGTGTTAAAGATAAAGGGTGTATATGTGGCCATGTCAGATGTGTTAAAGATAAAGGGTGTATATGTGGCCATGTCAGATGTGTTAAAGATAAAGGGTGTATATGTGGCCATGTCAGAGATGTTGACGTTTAAGGTTGTATGTGGCCATGTCAGAGGTGTTGACGTTTAAGGGTGTATTTCGCCATGTCAGTGGTGTTAAAGTTTAATGGTGTATGTGGCCATGTCAGTTTAAGGGTATATATGTGGCCATGTCAGAGGTGTTGACGTTTAAGGGTGTATTTGGCCATGTCAGATGTGTTTAAGTTTAATGGTGTATGTGGCCATGTCAGTTTAAGAGTATATATGTGGCCATGTCAGATGTGTTTTAGTTTAAAGGTGTATGTGGCCATGTCAGATGTGTTAAAGTTTAATGTTGTATATGTGACCATGTCAGAAGTGTTGGGGTTTAAGTGTGTATATGTGGCCATGTCAGAGGTGTTAAAGTTTAAGGGTGTTTATGTGGCCATGTCAGATGTGTTGATGTTTAAGGGTGTATGTGGCTATGTCAGATGTGTTGATGTTTAAGGGTGTATGTGGCCATGTCAGAGGTGTTAAAGTTTAATGGTGTATGTGGCCATGTCTGTTTAAGGGTATATATGTGGCCATGTCAGATGTGTTTAAGTTTAAAGGTGTTTGTGGCCATGTCAGATGTGTTAAAGTTTAATGTTGTATATGTTACCATGTCAGAGGTGTTGGGGTTTAAGGGTGTATGTGTGGCCATGTCAGAGGTGTTAAAGTTTAAGGTTGTATATGTGGCCATGTCAGATGTGTTGATGTTTAAGGGTGTATGTGGCTATGTCAGATGTGTTGATGTTTAAGGATGTATGTGGCCATGTCAGAGGTGTTAAAGTTTAAGGGTGTATGTGGCTATGTCAGATGTGTTGATGTTTAAGGGTGTATGTGGCTATGTCAGATGTGTTAAAGTTTAAGGGTGTATATGTGGCAATGTCAGTGGTGTTAAAGTTTAAGGGTGTATGTGGCCATGTCAGATGTGTTGGTGTTTAAGGGTGTATGTGGCCATGTCAGAGGTGTTGACGTTTAAGGGTGTATGTGGCCATGTCAGAGGTGTTGATGTTTAAGGGTGTATGTGGCCATGTCAGAGGTGTTGAAGTTAAGCGTGTATGTGGCCATGTCAGAGGTGTTGACATTTAAGGGTGTATGTGGCCATGTTAGAGGTGTTGAAGTTTTATGTTGTTATGTGGCCATGTCAGAGGTAATGAAGTTTAAGGATGTATGTGGTCATGTTAGATGTGTTGAAGTTTAAGGGTGTATGTGGCCATGTCAGAGGTGTTGAAGTTTAATGGTGTATATGTGGCCATATAAGTTGTGTTGATGTTTAAGTGTGTATGTGGTCATGTCTGAGGTGTTGAAGTTTAAGGGTGTATGTGGCCATGTCAGAGGTGTTGAAGTTTAAGGGTGTATGTGGCAATGTCAGATGTGCTGAAGCTGAATGGTGTGTCAGATGTGCTGATGTTTAAGGGTGTATATTAGGCCGTGTCAGATGTGTTGAAGTTTAAAGGTTTATGTGGCCAAGTCAGATGTGTTGAAGTTTAAGGGTGATTATGTGGCCATGTCAGAGATGTTGAAGTTTAATGTTGTAATGTGGTCATGTCAGAGGCATTGAAGTTTAAGGGTGTGTCAGATGTGCTGATGTTTAAGGGTGTATGTGTCCATGTCAGATGTGTTGAAGTTTAAGGGTGTGTCAGATATGCTGATGTTTAAGGGTGTATATGTGGCCATGTCAGATGTGTTGAAGTTTAAGGGTGTATGTGGCCATGTCAGATGTGTTGAAGTTTAAGGGTGTGTCAGATGTGCTGATGTTTAAGGATGTATATATGGTCATGTCAGATGTGGTGATGTTTAAGGGTGTATAATGTTTTCATGTCAATGGATTTGAAGTTGAAAAGTTAAAACTGTGGCTGACTCATGGTATTGAAATTAAAAGGTAATGACGGGGTCATGTTTAGGTATAATATGACTGACATGGGGTTAAATATCCAATCATCTCATTGATATGAGGGATTAGTTTAATTCTTTGGCTATTTTAAAAAGGTTATTATATTATAATTTGTGACAAGCAATGGAACTGTAAATATGTAAAAACAACAATTAAAAATATTTACTTAAAAATTTAATCATTTTTTACAGATAATCTTGCAACAAATGTGTAGAGCAAAACAAACTACCAGGTAGCTAAAATACAAAAAAAGGTTTGTACACATAAACATTTTTGGGTTTATAAAAGTTAATAAAAGTGTGATTTTTGTAATATATTATTTTAATATACAACATAACATGATTGATATATGTGTGTCTCCATCAATATGTGAAATAATATCAGGAATACAAAAGAAGGAACTGTACAATTTGGGTATTTATTCTGTACCTTAAGTGTAGAGCCAATCCCTTATCAAGATTTTACCAGGTGACCTTAAAATATTGAAAAGTTCATTGGATCCAATAAAATATTTCATATGGAACAGTTTAAAAGTCAAGATGGCGGTTAAAATAAAACTAAATAAATTTTATAGTAGAAATTTCAATAATAAAACAAAAAAAACACGATAAAATGTTTTGCATGATGACCAAGATGTTGAGAAACATTGAATAGCTGTCAATGCAACTTCCTTCATCTGCCACTCTGCATGACGACCAAGACGTCGAGATACATTGAACAGCTGTCAATGCAATCCTTCATCTGCCACTTTGCATGATGACCAAGACGTTGAGATACATTGAATAGCTGTCAATGCAACTTCCTTCATCTGCCACTTTGCATGATGACCAAGACGTTGAGATGCATTGAATAGCTGTCAATGCAACTTCCTTCATCAGCCACTTTGCATGATGACCAAGACGTTGAGATACATTGAATAGCTGTCAATGCAACTTCCTTCATCTGCCACTTTGCATGATGACCAAGACGTTGAGATGCATTGAATAGCTGTCAATGCAACTTCATTCATCAGCCACTTTGCATGATGACCAAGACGTTGAGATACATTGAATAGCTGTCAATGCAACTTCCTTCATCTGCCACTCTGCATGACGACCAAGACGTTGAGATACATTGAATAGCTGTCAATGCAACTTCCTTCATCTGCCACTCTGCATGACGACCAAGACGTTGAGATACATTGAATAGCTGTCAATGCAACTTCCTTCATCTGCCACTCTGCATGACGACCAAGACGTTGAGATACATTGAACAGCTGTCAATGCAACTTCCGTCATCTGCCACTTTGCATGATGACCAAGATGTTGAGATACATTGAACAGCTGTCAATGCAACTTCCTTCATCTGCCACTTTGCATGATGACCAAGACGTTGAGATACATTGAATAGCTGTCAATGCAACTTCCTTCATCTGCCACTCTGCATGACGACCAAGACGTTGAGATACATTGAATAGCTGTCAATGCAACTTCCTTCATCTGCCACTCTGCATGACGACCAAGACGTTGAGATACATTGAACAGCTGTCAATGCAACTTCCGTCATCTGCCACTTTGCATGATGACCAAGATGTTGAGATACATTGAACAGCTGTCAATGCAACTTCCTTCATCTGCCACTCTGCATGACGACCAAGACGTTGAGATACATTGAATAGCTGTCAATGCAACTTCCTTCATCTGCCACTCTGCATGACGACCAAGACGTTGAGATACATTGAATAGCTGTCAATGCAACTTCCTTCATCTGCCACTCTGCATGACGACCAAAATGTTGTGATACATTGAATAGCTGTCAATGCAACTTCCTTCATCCGCCACTTTGCATGATGACCAAGACGTTGAGATACATTGAATAGCTGTCAATGCAACCTCCTTCATCCACCACTTTGCATGATGACCAAGACGTTGAGATACATTGAATAGCTGTCAATGCAACCTCCTTCATCCACCACTTTGCATGATGACCAAGACGTTGAGATACATTGAATAGCTGTCAATGCAACTTCCTTCATCTGCCACTTTGCATGATGACCAAGACGTTGAGATACATTGAACAGCTGTCAATGTAACTTCCTTCATCCGCCACTTTGCATGATGACCAAGACGTTGAGATACATTGAACAGCTGTCAATACAACTTCCTTCATCTGCCACTTTGCATGATGACCAAGACGTTGAGATACATTGAACAGCTGTCAATGTAACTTCCTTCATCCGCCACTTTGCATGATGACCAAGACGTTGAGATGCATTGAATAGCTGTCAATGCAACTTCCTTCATCAGCCACTTTGCATGATGACCAAGACGTTGAGATACATTGAATAGCTGTCAATGCAACCTCCTTCATCTGCCACTCTGCATGACGACCAAGACGTTGAGATACATTGAATAGCTGTCAATGCAACTTTCTTCATCTGCCACTTTGCATGACGACCAAGACGTTGAGATACATTGAATAGCTGTCAATGCAACCTCCTTCATCTGCCACTCTGCATGACGACCAAGACGTTGAGATACATTGAATAGCTGTCAATGCAACTTTCTTCATCTGCCACTTTGCATGATGACCAAGACGTTGAGATACATTGAATAGCTGTCAATGCAACCTCCTTCATCTGCCACTCTGCATGACGACCAAGACGTTGAGATACATTGAATAGCTGTCAATGCAACTTTCTTCATCAGCCACTTTGCATGATGACCAAGACGTTGAGATACATTGAATAGCTGTCAATGCAACCTCCTTCATCTGCCACTTTGCATGATGACCAAGACGTTGAGATACATTGAATAGCTGTCAATGCAACTTCCTTCATCTGCCATATTGCATGACGACCAAGACGTTGAGATACATTGAACAGCTGTCAACGCAACTTCCTTCATCAGCCACTTTGCATGATGACCAAGACGTTGAGATACATTGAATAGCTGTCAATACAACTTCTTTCATCTGCCATTTTGAACTCACAGCTTACTGACTGTTAAAGATACTGCCAGTGGTAAATGCATTCCGATTTAGGTATAGAATAAGATCATTTTACAGTTTTTTTGTACAATTTGGGATGTATAGATTGTACCAGTACATATTGTGGTGAAAATCATATTGAACTTGATGCCTTCGTATGTACTTGTACATTCCCATACTGTATAAAACTGTCTAAAATAACCTTACATGATTGAATGCATTTCAGATTATTAAAGCAGAACTTTACTTTAAGTTTGAATTTCTGATGTGTTTTTCTCTATGATAATAATTAATTCCATGCAAAACGGTTAACTTGTAAATATTAAAACTGTTTAAAACATGCAAAAAGGAAGGCAGAAATACAGGTAAGACAAAAGGGATAATGCGACTGTAGGAAAACAGTATACATTTTACATTAAAATAAGATTCCTGTTTTTTCATATTGTTTTTTAGCTATAATATTTTTAATTTTATTAAAGTAAGATATAAAGGAAGGGTAACTGTTCATAATAGTTCTGCACAAATACATATCACATTTACTAGTTTATTTAAATTTTTTGTAAATGTAGCATTTTTTTTAAGCTGTCTGGGTTCAATATATATAAACAGATAAGAACAATAGCATACATGAATAGCATACCAGAGCTACTTACAAATATTTACTTATACTGATAGTCTGAAATGTCTTACTTGCCTTTACATTAAACTAATAACAAAACAAAGTTTGTGTCAATTTATCTAGTTTTTGAGTTCTCAGTGGTGATAAATTTTATATTTAAGTAAAATAATGTCAAGTTTGACTTTTGATGCTAAACAAGTTCAGGCACAGATGTACTGATAACAGACCACTAAACATACATGTAGTACAGTATTATATAATAAATTCGGAAGACTAATTCAACATGGATTATAACATATACAATGTAACAGATACTGACACAACACAATTATATGACAATGCGATTTAGCCATTTTTAATATTAATAAAATCATAGACACATTTTTTATCCTATATTGAAGCCATTTACAGTCATTTAATACATGTACAATGAAACTTTGATAACTATAATTGGAGCATTACAAACTCGAGTATGTCAGCCAACTCAAGGGGAGTGTATGTATACAAAATTGTTCACGATGTGTGTATATATTATGTTTTTAATGTTATATTGATAATATAACAAGAGCTGTCCCAGCCTGCTTCATTATTTCAATGTTGTTCTAAAACAAAGAGCTTTTTCAGGAAATAAGTACCAAATGGAAGACAATTAAAACTCAGGTGTGATTAAATCAAACTAAAATAAACTATTATTGCTTATCTGTTAAAAATAAATTAGCAAAAAAAATAATTCACCAACACTATTCATTTTCATTATCAACAGTTCTGTTTTATTGAAAACAACAAAGTGAAAATATTTTACTCCTTAGGGTGGGCCAATTTTGCCCCAAGGGTCATGGTTTTGAATAAATTGGAGAGAGGACCACAAACTGACCCTCTTTGTCAAACATCTAAGATCAAAGCCTTGTACTATAAACTTCAACCTGCTAAAAACAAAATGTCTAGTCTAAAAGGGAAATAATTCTGCCAAAATGCAATCAAGAGTTATGATTCTTGTTTCTTTGAGTTTCCTAGAGGATGTTGAACATACACATGAAGTTTCATTCATGTCCAATGAAAGGATGATGAAATAAGTAACAAATCAAAAACTTAAACCTCTAAAAACCTTTAACCAAATTTTCCAAGTCCAAAAAAAGGGCCATAACTCTGTAAAAATGCGACCCAGAGTAATGGTTCTTATATCTGTGCATTCCATTGATGATGTTGAACAAATATGTGAATTTTCATTCATATTGAATGAGTGGTTGCAGATATCTTACCTGATTAAAAACTGGAAACTGAAAAACCAATGCCAATGCCAGGGCGAGTACAATAGCCTCCCCAACCCCCACCCCCCTATTCTACCAAGTCTAGCTAAAAATATTTTATTCTCTATAGAAATAAGAAGGAAAATCAATAGTGGGCTTACACTTTTAACAAGCTGTCTATACTGACCGTTACTGAGACACTTCTTACAAGATCTGTGAGTAACCAATGGGCAAGTTCTTTCGGAAATGGTCATCTCTCACTGTTGGGGACTTGGTTTTGATTCCTATCTCAGGCAAAATTTAAGCATCACTGAGAAAGTTTGCCAGAAACCTAAAGAAGGATAGGTAAATTTTAATATGTATACTTAATGTCTCTTAAACCACAAGTATTGTATCTAATATAGATACGACATGAATGATAAACCAAGACAAAACATCTTACCTTGTTTTTTAATTGTATTCCAACAATTCATCCCTTTATAACACAAATGAATTAATTGCAGTCATATACAAACTGATAACAAAAGTTGTCAGAAGACAACAAAGCTCGCCGATGGGATAAAACTCACCACCTATGCAAAGATTGATATTGGAGGCAAACACCAAAACTTAAACGCAACTTAACACAAAAGTTTAACCTGGGTGTCTAAAGCTTGCCCCTGGGTGTCTAAGTCCAAAAAGGGCCAAAATTGTGCCAAAATGCAATCCAGAGTTATGGTTCTTGTCTGTGTGTGTACCATTGATGATGGTGAACACACATGCAAAGTTTCATTCACATCCAATGAGTGACTGCATAGATCTCTTAAACTTAAACGCAAAAGTTTAACCTGGGTGTCTACAGATGATGACAACGCCAAGGTCATGGCAATAGCTCTCCTTGGTCTTCGTCCTGGCAAGCTAAAAATTAAGTCTAGAAGGGTCATAACTCTGCCAAAATGCAACCCAGAGTTATGGTTTTTGTCTCTGTGTGTTCCATCGATGATGTTGAGTTTCATTCATATCCAATGAGTGGTTGCATAGATATCTTACCTCATAAAAAACTTTAACCTGAAAAATTAAGTCAAAGGGTCATAACTGTGCCAAAATGCACAAAATGTTCTTGTCTCTATGTGTTCCATTGATGATTGTGAACACACACGCAAAGTTTCATTCATATCCAATGAGTGGTTGCATAGATATCTTAAACTTAAACGCAACTAAACACAAAAGTTTAACCTGGGTGTCTGTCCAAAAAGGGCCATAACTGTGTCAAAATGCAACCCAGAGTTATGTTTTTTTTCTCTGTATGTTCCATTGATGATGGCGAACACATATGCAAAGTTTCATTCATATTCAATGAGTGGTTGCATAGATATCTTAAACTTAAACGCAAAAGTTTAACCTTAGTGTCTACAGATGATGACGACAACGCCGGGGTCATGACATAGCTCTCCTTGGACTTCGTTCCGGCAAGCTAAAAAAGGAAGGCAGATCTGGTTTAAAAATATTCAAAAGTTTGCGTTCTTAATGACATTAAGTATATATGAATCTACAAGCCTTATCAAAAGTAATTGACAACTACATTTCTATATGGCTAGCAAATTGAATCAAGAGAGCAAACTCATGAACCTCTAATTGTTAAAAGAGCTGCCCCCCAAAAAAAATGCTGTTTTAGTATATTGAAGTTGTTCTATGACCTTATACATACAAATATATATATATTTTATATATATATATATATATATATATATATATACATATAATATACATTGATAGCTTTACTACAGATAGTGGCAAATTGTTACTTTAAGTTTATATGAAACCACTTGTGTTGTTGAAGTCTGACAATTCAAGGGGCCACAACTCCCAACATTATTTATTTGGCTTGGCCAGCTCAAGAACTTATTTGAGATATAATGGTTATATAACAACTGTGTATGTTTAATGAGGATTGAATAAAAAGTTCAGATGCTAAAGTGCACTCTGCATTAAATAACGCAATATGATGATTCAAGGACCATAACTCTGAAATATATTATCGAATTTGACAAGTTGAAAACTGTTTAAAATATGGTTATATTACTACGATGTAGGTTTGATGAGGATCAAATGAAAATACTGTGAAATCATATATTTTGGTGGGTATTAAATTTCGTGGTTTCCACTTCAAAGACGTATTATTGGGGACTTAAATTCGTTGAAAACCAATTTAAAAATAAATAAATTTCGACATCGCATAGTGCGTTCCAGTTGTTTACCTTTGAAGATATTCACAAGTCACGCGTCAGGGTTTATCGCACCCCGCTGTGCCAATAAGAGTTGACACATGCCAATTAGTACTCTTATATACAAGTAGGATATAGAACTAATTGTCATGCAAACACTAGGTGAGGAATGGAGAAGTATGACATCTAATCAAGTAAGGGTTTCAAACTCAGGCCTGGTGTAAATAACAATAGTGCCATGTCACGTGACTATGAAAATGGACAGTAAAACTTGTTTGTTTTATTCATCAAAATGTATCGCCATATATTTAATCATAAAGAGAAGCATTATAGAGTAAAATTAAAAAAATACCACTAAATAAAAGATATACTTCACTTGAAACTTGTGTTTTAGTTTTCTTTAGACACCTGCATACTGTCCCTTTACTATGTTTTACACTTTTTTTACAATGTTTACTGTAGGCCTATAGATACATTACATTGTTTCAACTCGATAGCATTTTGCTTCAAGGTGATGGTCTATTTTTAGCAACTCTGACATTTGATTGAAATACACATCTCACTACACACACACACGTCTATTAATTAAAGATGCTATGAGTAATAAAAAATGCTTGCACTTTTTACCAAATAGTCAATGTAAATATTGATGCAATATGACGAAAGAAAATATATAAATAAAGGATGGATTATTTACAACAATGCGATGCAGGTAGGCATATGAAAACAGAGGTATTTATGTTGACAGCATTACATTATTGCGTAAACTAAGTTCCTGGGTATTTAATTTCGCTGTCTAGGCTTCCCACGAAATCCACGAAAATTATTACCCCACGAAAATTAATGATTTCACAGTAGAGCATTTTTGGCTGATTCAAGGGCCATAACTCAAACATTTATTATCTAATTTGGCCAATTTGGGAGATATTGGCTATATAACTATTGTGTAAGTTATGTGAGGATCAAATAAACTTTAAGCAGAGCAGTAGTGCAGCAGGTGGCATTGGCTGCTTCATGCTAGAGGTTGTGGATTCGATCCCAAACTCAAAGTGTTACCTCTCAAAAAACAAGAAAATATCGGTTTAACCGATGGATGCTCCCCAAGTGTGTGTTTGCCTCTGTACGGGCTACTTGGTTGAAGAATACCAAACTGTATAGCAGGAACAATTTGTTGCTCTGCACTTCACAGAACTTATTCACAAATCATTTAACCGGAACAAAATGACAATATGAGCATATCCTAGCTTGTTTTACAGAATTAAAACCAGAGGTTGTAGGGAAATAGTGTTATGACGACAATATGCACATCTCCACTTGGTAATGATAAATCATAGCAGTTTCATAAAATTCCAACAACAGGTTGTAGAGAAATATATCGGAAAAGAATTTGGTCACAGACTAAAACAAAGGGCCATAAATCCGTGAAAAATCATTGAACCGAAACACAAACACAGCAAGTTTCATAAAATTCCAACGTGAGGATGTAGAGAAAAAGCGTGGACAATGATTTTGTCACAGACTCAATAAAACGGCAATAACTCCATGAAAAATCATTGAACCGAAAATTCCAACATGGGGTTGTAGAGAAATAGCAGACAATAATTTGGTCACAGACAGAATCAAAGGGCCATATCTCCGTGAAAAATCATCAAACCGGAACACAAAGACAATATGCGTATCTGCACTTGGTCATATATACCAACCTGAGGTTGTAGAGAAATAGCCCAGACAAGAATTTGATTACAAATAGAATCAGAGGGCCATAACTCCATGAAAAATCATCGAACCGGAACACAAAGACAGTATGCACATCTGCACTTGGTAATGATGCATCCTAGCAAGTTTCATAAAATTCCAACCAGAGGTTGTAGAGAAATAGCCCGAACAAGAATTGGTGACACACGGACGGAATGACAGACGCACGGACGATGTGGCGACTATATGCTATATGCTTCCCCCCTTTGGGGGAGCATAACAATGCTCAGTACTGGTTCTGCTAAAGAAACGGACCTGAGAGCAGTTCCTAATTATAAGTTCTGAGCTTTCTTTGCAATCAAGCGAAAATCAATTAGAACAAGAATGCAATGCAATACACTAACAATCAACATATCCATTTTCAATTAATCATACTCTTGTGAATTATCTTCGATGTTTCATCATAACACATTACACAGGCAAAATGAGAACGTATCTATATTTAGCTATCAGTGTGTGTGTAAATGTCATGACAATCACAATTACAAATATAAAACACAAACAAGAAGACAAAGTTGTCAATAATCCCTGCAATGGGGTATTTTAATTAGACGTTTTGAATTCCTTCACAGCAAAAGGCATTAAATACCAGATCACTACATTTTAAAGATGTCTACAGTTAGGGAGAATTACATAATCTTGGCTAATTAACTCCATTGCAACAGAACATATATTGAAAATGAAAACTCCTTCATAGTAAAATGCATTACTTGACCACTAGGTTGACTTGTGTACAAAATGAATTTTCATGAACAGTTTTGTATTTTGGAGTTATAATCCTGAAATGGTAAATTTTAACTATTTGTTTCCATGGCAACAGAAAAAATACTGAAAGCAAAAAAACTCCATTATAGCGTAAGATACTACTTGGCCACTAGGTTGACATGTGTACAAAGTTTCGAGACGTTACCTTGAAAGTTTTTTTTTTGGCTGTGCTCTGGAAACTGCAAGTTTTATATAGTACCATCATGATGTTATGTGTAAATCTACTTTGTGAAATGGCATTCTACATAAAAAAACATTTGGTTGTTGAAAAGTGGATGATTATTTGCTATTGAAAATGAGGGGCATAGAAATATGTTTATATCAGGGAAAAGATAGAGATGTCCAAAAGCATCTATATCAGGGAATTGATAGAGGTGTCAAAAAAATAGGTCTATATAAAGAAAAATGTTAAAAGAAATTGTTGGACAGACCAATGGATGATGAACTAAAAGTGATCAAATAGCTCAATGACTTTGGCTCAGGTGAGCAAACAAAAAACAATTATTGATAATTATAAATATATTATTGTAGAACTTCATATCAGAAAATAACACTTTGGTATAATTGGTTAAACACCACAATACTACATATAATGAAAACTCACATCAAGATAAGTCTAGGGTAAAACACAAAATTGTTTGTTTGCCGTGCTTATACCTTCTCACATAAATTGCAGCTTCCCAAACATTTTACTGACTTTGATATTGTATTTTTTTTTTTTACCTTTAATAAATTTTGTCTAGATTTCTTTCAAAATGAGTTAAAACAACAACAAACTTTCGCTGGAACTAATAGATGCCCCTTAAACAAGTGCTGACATTTGGTAAAGGGATAACCGTTGGTAAGGGAATATAATTCTGGGAATAGATTTTTGGTTCTTGCACTCTGCACTTCCACACATAGACCTCTATCCATGTTCCAAGTCTTGCTGGATTCCCTTCTATTCTTTTGAAGATATGCTTAAAGGGGAACGCAACCCTGTGTATAAAACAGGATAATATGAATAGCTATGAGTTCAGCTTTCTGTTAATAGTATTATTATGCATAAATTCGAGTCCATAAAGATATATCAGCTCGTTTTGTAACGGTCATTTTCGCACATCGACTTTATGGTGGAAGTCGCCATATTGGATACATGTGTGACGTCATAACTGCACTTCCGGTTTAAAACATAATTGATTTATACGCTACAGCAGATGTAGAAATGTGCAATTATAGTCACCGGCAAAAGTACTCGCAAGAATAATAAAATGGATTTTAGTAACGGAGAATGACTTGTGGCCTACAACTTTGAACCAGAATTTTCAGAACCAGAGTTAAATGAATTAGAAGACGAGAGAAATAGTGAGACGGCACAGTTGTTCACACACGTGAAAGATTTTTGCAGCTGCGAAAACTGTAATGATGCTTTCGTCTGACGAAAATACGTGCTGCAGATGCAATTTCACACTATTGGAAATTTAGAAGATTTAGAATGTATCACAGAAATAATACAGAGATGTCACAGCAATGTCTTATGAAGTTTTCACCCAAAAAGATGATAACTGTTAAACAGTCACACCGATCATGAACCAGAGATCAAACCCGAAACCCATCAATCACAACTCTGTCATCTTATCATGTAGCCTGACATTGATGATTGAATTTTTCAAAATAGTAAAATTACCCTTAGCTTGATAAAAAAGTAATTATTGCGGTCAGTGTTGATGTAGATCCAGGCGAGCCTGCACATTCATGCTGTACTATCAGGGTATATACTGTTTGCTACTCAGTCAATACATTATCAAAAAAAAAACACTAATTAGACCAAGAATGCAATTTAAGGGGAAATGTTTTGTTACATATATTTACCTGTCTAAGAGAGAATAAGAAATAATATTATATCTCTTTTCTTATCGTGTTTAGCTGGTGCGGTCATTGTTGCGTACTGAGAAATGGCTGATAAAATTTTGATTTCATATCCTTTTTAGTAAATTTAGATGAAGCATGAATGAGTTGGGGTTTTTTTTTGTGTTGTTTTACATAACTGGCACTGTCTTTTGGTTATTCAAATGGTGTTACTACCCAATTTGATATATGATGATTATCTATTCTACCAGTTCTCTGAACATATATGAATGTGTCTCCTTATAGGGAGTGTCATATGAAATATAATGTCTACAGGCATATTGCACAAAGTGTATGTTACTGTCCAGCTACTGGCACCCTGCTGAGCTTTCATAATTCACCAACACCACATTCACACCATGTGGTAATGAGAAATACCCTGCCACATTGTGCATATTGTACCCTAATAAGCGTGATCACCCCAGGTTTAATGACCCCAGGGTTTATGACAGGATGTTATATCACATAGTATTATGTCTTATTACTAATTTAAACATTTTCAGTTAATTAGGGTTTCAATATCAATGCAAACTTACAAGTAAAAAAATTATGTTATATGATTTTATGAATATTTTTCATAAATTGTATACCAGAACACTATTTTAACAGTAAAAAAAACTTTTCATGTATTAATGAATAAATAAAGGAACAAAGGTTTTACTTTATCTTTTTTCATTGCGAAGTAGAGGTAGTTCAAATGTCTATTCAAGAATAATGACCTAGTTGACTGTGAAAAAGCCATATATCAATAAACTAAATTGCCTATTGATTATAAAATTAATAAAATGAGTTTATGAACAATTAATGGTTGACTGAATATTTAGCATCAATTTTTGTCATCGAGGGTTTACTGTTCAGATGTTCAGTTAACCGAACCACTGTTTCCTGCAAAAGTTAACCAGTACTTGAGCACACCCAACAACCGCAAGTAACTGATAATTTTCCACTCGAATCAGCAGTGAGAGACAAATGATATTGAGACACAATGTTGTATGTCAGTCATCACAGAGACTGTCGCCGGGTTGGGATTCGAACTCGAGACACCAGGATTGATAGTTAGACACGTAACTGACTGAGCTAATCGGGCCTGTCACAATTAATTGGCCTTAATTTGTATTTTAATAACAACTTTTAGATACCATGTCGTTTTCACACCTTATGTTTTGGCATTAGCCTCTTGTTTTTATTGTTAATTGGATTATCACACCTGTTCAAACAGCCTGCAATTATAATATTGTGAAAGTTTGATATATCAATTTCACAATATTTTGGAAGAGTATATAAAATTACAAATTAAATTTCAGAAATCAGCTGAGCTATATGTTATAAGCACATTTTTAAGAGCTTCCCACTGGATAATATACACTAAGTTTATATGTATGTCGCATATGGTCATCTTCGTACTGAAATCATCAGAAATTGTATCCTTGGATAGTAGTACGCCAAGGCATTAGTGGCTTCATTCTACAATCTTAAGTCCTACCCCAAAGTATAAAGGCGTTTTGCGCGTGATGTCACCAGAAGCTTGACACTGAGGCAATGTGAAATCACATATTAGGAAAACTAAAAACAACACTGCCCACAAAACATATCGCATTACTCCACCCACTTATTCCGCTGGAGAAAACAATGTTTAATGGGTTAAGTCCTTCAATTCAGAATCGTTTTCGCGTTTAATTGTCTACCTTCGATGTTCACTAATGCACTGTATATCTGTATATAAACTGATTACGTATATTAGTGTATATACATAAGAGTTTCAGTAGAGAGCAGTCACTAACGACACAATACAATTTGCTCGATAACTAGAACGGAAGTGCAGTTATGACGTCACCGAATACCTCCATCACAAAAGAGCTACAAAATGGCGGCGCCCATAGCATTTAGGAAACGCTTGAAATCATGATATTTAATGTCATTTTTCTCATTTGATAAATTTCGTACAATTAAAATTTGTTGATTTTTGTGTTATTTACATGTCTATTTAACGATAAATAGCCATTTATATTCTGACGTGCGGTACCCTTTAAGACAAGCAAAAATTAGCAAATATAAACAATAATAAGGAGATAATTATGTCATTATTCAAGATAGAGTTATGGTTCTTTTATTCTGTACTTTCATACATTGTCTATATCCGTGTTCCAAGTCTTGTTGGAAACCCTTGCATGCTTTCTAAGATATGCTTTACACCTGTAGGCAAAAATTAGCAAATATAAACAATAAGGGAGATAATTATCCATTAGTTATGGTTCTTTTACTCTGCACTTCCACACATAAATACGGCTGTAATGGCTACCCAGAGCAGTCCGATGATGTCAATGGCATCAAGTTTATGCACAATGTTAAACTGGCCAAATCTACAGGACTCCAGTTTCAAATTCATTGCATAATTGCACAGTTCAAGTGAAATGATTAAAGATTTGTATAATAAATGGGTGAAAAAATATGCATGAAAAGTACTCAAGAGGCCCGTGGGTACTTTAACAAGATGTGATTTGGCCGGTTAAACGTCATGCAAAAACTGGACGTCTTTGATGTCATTGGACCGCTCCGGGTAGCCATTACATGTATATTTTCTAGTGCTGTTGCTACTTAATCGTATTCAATATAGTTGCGTTATTTGTAAATTGCATAGAAGAAAAATTACTATTTATGGTAATATAATTGATCATGAACTATATTTAATGTTGAAAATATTACAAACATCCGTGTATTTTTTTAACACACCTCATAATTTGGTAATGAAAGGAATCAAAGGGCCATAACTCTGCGAAATATTATTGAACAGAAACACAAAGACAATATGCGCATCTCCACTTCGTGGTGATGTTTGCAAGTTTCATAAAATTATTTTTTCAGGAAGCATTAAACTAGCTACTTACCAAAACAAATAAAAAATATTGGGCATGAGCATAGCAAACAAACAATTGTTGGTCCCAGATAAATTAAAAAACAAATGTATAAAGTATCATATATTAAGGTTTTCTTTGACAGCAACAAGACTCTCCAAGTCTAAATGTTTAAATGTTAATTTTTTCATGAATTATTTATTAAAGCTTTTATCCTATTTAACATGCGCTAATAATAAATATTTTTTGTTTTACATAAATATTGTAAACTACAATAATCAACAATAATGCTTAAGTATTATACCTTATTGTAAAATCAAATTGGTAATACACTTGTTCATATAGTGTAGATTCTGGTAAATAAGCCTACGCGCTTATATTAATATTAGTGACACTTATATGTACTTATTATTGGTAAACGCTTAAACCACTAAACTATGTGCCTATATTTGACATGCACCTGTATATAAGCCCTATGTGCCTATTTTTGACACCTTGATCAATGTGTTCCTTGGTCAAGAAAACAAAAGTAAAATACTGGCACTAGACTAAGTACAAACATGTGTGGCAAGCTACTTCTGTTTATTTTATAACCGATTTATCAAATGTAAACAATATAAACATGAATAAGGTCAAAAGGTTTTATTAGAGTTTAACATATAATGGATGTAGAACAGTTTTAGTTAATGTATGCTATGGCTGTTTTGCTTTGGTTCTATGTTGCTCTATTTTGAGTTGCTCAAGTTAGATTTCCTTTTTAGCTCTATTTTAATCACCAGTAAGATTTCCTTTTAAAAGGAGTTTTATCCGTGTTTGATGCACACAAAATGATCACAAACATACTGTTAGGTATAACAACGTATTAGCATCTAGTTAGTCTACATAGTCAAACAACACGATTATCAGAAAATTATTACACTTCAATAGATGTGAAATACTAGTATAACAATATATATTTGACAATGACAGGCAATATGTAAGAGTACTAAAACACCTTTAAACACAATACTAGTAACCAATTATCATGATATTGATAAAGACTATTAAAAACATCAGTCGCTAATTTGTTTGTACACGTATATTGAGATTAACAAAAATTAAGATAAGATTTTAGCATACGCTTACTATCACATACAGAATGATTGTAAGGCCATATGCACTTAATTTTGATATACACTTATATTCAAGTATGTGCTTATATTTAAGTGTGCTTATATTCAAGTATGTACTTATTTACCAGATTCTACAGTATAACCTTGTCCTGCATTGTCCAACAAACATAATAATTTTCATTATAGGTGTAATCCCACCACTGATTTTTGTTTTTTATTCTATAGTAGATAATAAAAGTTTTGAAGGCTTGTCATTCATAGAGAGACCCAAATGAAAGAAGTAAAACCTACATTTTACTGTTTGTCAACTTCTGCACTACCAAAATATGATGAGATGAGAAAATTAGGGGTCATGTGTCATAGAAGAGATTTTTTTCCAGTTCAGTGTGTACACTGTTGACAAAGTGAAAGTAGACTTCCAAAATCATGTGTTCATACCCCAATTTCCAAGCATCAATTTTTTTACTAAATTCACAATTCAAACGTGACAATGCTTTCAAAATGTTCAAAATACATCAATAATGTCATTCAAAAAAAAAAAGAAAGAAAGAAAAAAAAGTGCCATTCAAATATAAAAATGAGCATTAAAAAAAGGAAAATGCATTTTTAAAGAAGAAGAAATAAGGATTATTTATAACCGCCATTATGCGACTACCCTACGGAGCACTTCCTTTTTCCAATGGTGGTACTATGCCTATATTTACTTTTCAACATTTGCCTAAACCAGATCAAACAAGGCCAGGCACATTGCCCTTGTAATAAAAGTAAACTCTCACAGTCCAATCTTAAAATAAACTATATATTTTTTTTTTGTTAAAACTTTTATTAAGAAAGCTGTGACTTGCTAAAATATATATCTTGAAAAGGAGGTAAAATTATAATTAAAAACCACTTCATTATATTATGCATCAATAACTGATCTTTGTTTTCTGTTTCTCCTGAATGAATATTCATCCTTTGAACCCTTGAATCGTAAAGAGTTAAGATGAAGTTTCTCTTCCAACTGAAACTGTTTTTGAAGTTCCATTGCCATTAGTCGATCTTTTTCTTCCTGGTCACTGTTGCAACCATCCATGGCCACAACTCTATTTTGTACATGTTTCAATGACTGGGTACTTTCATTTGAAGATGTGAAATAATCATGTATTGTTTTCGGATGTTTCTGTTTGCCAGAAGATCCTCCTTTACACAGTTTTTGCTCTTTTAAAGTTTGCTTTGACTTTTTCAAAACAGCTTTCGATTTAAATGGTTTTTCTGTTTTTAACTGATTCCCTCTTTTTCGAGAATGATCACAAGTGCTAGCAATTTCAATGTCATTTTTTCGTATCTTTTTCGGACTAGCAACAAGGAAGTCATCAGAACTTTCACTTCCCCCATCTGAACAAAATCCATCTCTACTGGAGTCATTTGATTCCACATTTTTGGATTTACCAAGCTTTGGAAATCTGAGACACTTAATATCTATCGAGTTATTAGCTTCAATGCCATCACTGTTACATTTTATTGGATCATTATAAACATAGTCTGCCTTACGCAGCATCCTCCTAGCCCTTTTATTCTTAGGCAGAGATCCTTCACTACAACTATTCTGTGGAGACAAGAATGTATCTATACTCCCCCTAGTTTGATGATTTGGTGATCCTAATCTTAATTTTTTTTCTTTCTTGTTTTCTAAAGCACTAGTACCATAAACTTCATCACGCCCATTTACCATCAATCCATCATTATTTTGTCTACGGTTCACACATGCATCTATCTTATCACTTCTTTTTATCCACTGAACAATGGAAGGTTGTGGACTAGTAACACGAGAATCGTCCATGATGTATCTCACACGGTCAGATTTACCTCTTCTAGACCGCGACAATTTCTCTTTAATGTCCTTGTTAATGCTCATCTGCCTTTGATTTTTGCTTTCATTAGGACTGGTTTTGAAATCTGCAGGATCGGTGATTATCACATCATTTTCAGTCAAGTCTGGCTCCAGTGGAATCAACAACTTTCTTTTAGCTTTGGCATCATCACCTGCATCATCACAGAAGTCAAATTTGCGTTTGTGAAGGGGTGAGTTTGATATGTCTTTAAACTCCACATTTCTGCTAGTGTTGGAAAATCTTATAGACAGCCGAGGACTTTGGTGTGTCACACTCTCATGTGGATTTCGGTTTTCATTGTCATCACGAGCAGAAATACCGGTGGAGGTGGACTTGCTCATCCGAACCACCTGAAATTGTTAAACATTTAAAGATTTAAAGCCAATTCTAAGGTTACATTTTTAATGCAAATGGTCTAAATTAACTATATAGATTTACTGCATTTCATTTCCTAACGAAAAACATTTATTTTAAACTTATTTATTTTACAAGTTCTTACAACTTAGACAAAACAATACGGACTAGTGACAATAAATATTCTATATACCTATATATATAGTACAAATTAGTCTTTATTATACTATATATAGAGATATAGAATATATATTGTCACTAGCCCCAGTGGACAAATCATGCTCGGAGAACCAGTTCTATATGTGGATTAAATGTCTTGCTCAAGGACACCACGCATAGCCTAGGCAGAGGATCAAATCCACGACCCTCCCATCCTGGGTCTGATGCTCTACGACTGGACCTCGTGATCCACATTTGCAGTCAGTGGAGCTAAAAGAAACCAGTTTGCATTTCAATTGTTGCACAATCTTGTTTTGCTGGTTGTCATGAGTTTTATGTGACTTTGCCATAAGTTGCCATAAAATGTTTGCACTTTAATCAGAGTTAACAACGTTGCTGTTTCATTATGACAATGCATATAATATGTATTTTTAATATCATAATGGAAAAAAATAAGGAAATAGTTTTATCTGAAAATATTAAAAGCACAGTTTTGAGTTTTCATCAGGTGATGAAAAATATCAGTCTAGTTGAATGTTGCTGAAAATACCCTTAGGGCTTCACTGGTTTCCTAGTTTCCCATAGCATAGCAGGAAAATTCCCAATTGGCTTAATCTGCTTCTTTATTTGAACAATCTTGGAATATCCAATTAGTTTGATCATTTATACCAAATGTGAAAAAAACTTGGCTGGTTAGTTCTTAAGGAAAAGATTTTCAAATAAAAAAAATCACTATTAGTAGTAAAACTGAAAAGTGTATGGGGCAGAGCAAATTCTGACCCCAGGGCCATTGCTTGAAAAAACCTTGAAAATGATCAGGTGATACTTTGCAATTTCATGGAAAATGATCAGGTGATACATGGCACTTTTAAGGAAAATAATCAGGTAATACGTGGCACTTTCATGGAAAATGATCAGGTGATACATGACACTATCATGGAAAATGATCAGGTGATATGTGGCACTTTTATGAACAAGAGGCCCAAGAGGGCCTGAGGACGCTCTACTGACTCGTAGTGGCCATAGCACTTTTTGAAATTCTACTATGCAATAGAAACATCGGGGCGGGGTCATTTTTAACTCTAGGGACACCATTTGAACAAATCTAACAAAACTATAGTTGGTCATCATTACTACATAAACATTTTGAAAATCTGTTGGACAGTTCATGAGAAGAAGACCTTTTAAGTTTTAGACTATTTTTAGTAACGGTGGCCATCTTGAATTTGAGATAGAAAAAATAAATTTTTTGTACAGTCTCCTATGCAATAGAAACATCCATGTGAAGTTTCAGTTTAATTGGCCTAGTGGTTTCAGAATAAATGAAAAAAAAGAGAGAATTTTCTGTTTTCCCATTGTATCCCTATGTAAAATTCTAAGTCCCCTTACAGGGCCCCTATATATCTTAACCCCTAAATTCTTATCTGCAATCAAACCCCTACACTTAGGGATAATTTATATCAAATATGTACAAATCTGACATACCGGTTCTTAAAAAAACAATTTTACTAATTCCAAATTTGTACCCTTTTGGGGCCCCTCCTGACCCCTTATGACATAGGAACCCAGTCATTTTTACAAATCTTAACCGCCTTTACCTAACAATGCTTTAGTGAATACATAGGCAAAATTATTTCCATTTAAAAAAAAAAAAAAAAAAAATTATATTGACATGTGTCCCCTTATTGAACTCTCGGGGCAGGGTCATTTTTTACCCTAGGGACACCATTAGAACAAATCTAACAGAACTATAGTTGGTCATCATTACTACATATAAACATTTTGAAAATCTGTTGGGCCATTCATGAGAAGAAGATTTTTTAAGTTTTGGACTATTTTTAGTAATGATGGCCATCTTGAATTTCAGATCGAAAAAAAACAAACCTTCTGTATAGTCTCCTATGCAATAGAAACACCCATGTGAAGTTTCAGTCTAATTGGCCTAGTAGTTTAAGAACAGATGAAATAAAAAGAGAATTTTCTGTTTTCCCATAGTATCCCTATGTAAAATTGTAAGTCCCCTTACAGAGCCCCTATAAATTTTAGCCCCTAAATTCTTATCTGCAATCAAACCCCTACACATAGGGATAATTTATGCAAAATATGAACAAATGTGACATACTGGTTCTTAAGAAAACTAATTTAGTAATTCCCAATTTTTACCCTTTTGGGGCCCCTCCTGACACCTTAAGACAGTGGAACCCAGTCATTTTTACAAATCTGAACCTCCTTCACTAAACAATGCTTCTGTGAACATAAAGGCAAAATCATTTCCATTTTAAAAAAAAAAAAAAAAAAATATTATAATAACATGTGTCCCCTAATTGAACCCTTGGTGCGGGTCATATTTTACCCTAGGGACACCATTTGAACAAATCTAACAAAACTATAGTTAGTCATCATTACTACATAAACATTTTGAAAATCTGTTGGGTCGTTCATGAGAAGAAGTTTTTGACTATTTTTAGTAATGGCGGCCATCTTGAATTTCGGATCGAAAAAAAAAAATCTTCTGTATAGTCTCCTATGCAATAGAAACACCCATGTGAAGTTTCAGTTTAACAGACGACAGACGACGAACGACAGACAACGCGCCATCGCATAAGCACTTCTGGACTTTGGCCAGTTGAGCTAAAAATGATCAGGTGATATGTGGCACTTTCATGGAAAATGATCAGATGATACTTTGCACTTTCATGGAAAATGATCAGGTAATACGTGGCACTTTTATGAAAAATGATCAGGTGATATGTGGCACTTTCATGGAAAAAAATCAGGTGATACTTTGCACTTTCATGGGAAATGATCAGGTGATATTTTGCACTTTCATGGAAAATGATCAGGTGATATGTGGCACTTTTATGAAAAATGATCAGGTGATATGTGGCACTTTCATGGAAAATGATCAGGTGATACTTTCAAGGAAAATGATCAGGTGATATTTTGCACTTTCATGAAAAATGATCAGGTGATATGTGGCACTTTCATGGAAAATGATCAGGTGATACTTTGCACTTTTATGGAAAATGATCAGGTGATATGTGGCATTATTATGAAAAATGATCAGGTGATATGTGGCACTTTCATGGAAAATGATCAGGTGATACTTTGTACTTTTATGAAAAATGATCAGGTGATATGTAGCACTTTCATGGAAAATGATCAGGTGATACTTGGCACTTTTATGAAAAATGATCAGGTGATATGTGGCACTTTTATGAAAAATGATCAGGTGATATGTGGCACTTTCATGAAAAATGACCAGGTGATACTTTGCACTTTCATGGAAAAAATGGAGAAGTCCCAGTGGTGAATATATGTTAAGCAGTATTAGACGAGTCCTTATCACCTGCCTCGCATGAGCAGGGCATTGCCACTACCTAGAATCCATTTAGGCAGGGCATTCTCATTACCCAGAGTCCTAATTTTGATAACAGCTTCAGTCAAGGGCCAATGGGATGGGGAAAGGAACTGCACACGTGAAATGAATTTGTTAAATCAAAATGGTAGAACAAGACCAGGCTTCCTTATCAAATCTGTTATTACAGCTATGGTCAAATATAGAAATGTCTCCGAGAAATAAGGCATTTATAAAACAGGTTATATAACTGCTTGTTGACAGTGAGGTAAACAGTAATATTGAACTGAAGTCTTGGAGAAACAATTTGTCAGATGAAATGATGAACAACAGATGAATAGAACATAAGAGAATTTTTTAAAAAAAAACAACAACAGATACATACATGATAATGGGGCTCCTATTTCTTAGTTTAAAATAGACGAATGAAGAATCAATCACACAAAGAAGAATATAAAACAGTGTCCTATATTCAGAAAACAAATATAAAATTCAAACATAAGGCCATATGTCACATTTTGTCAATCTGAATGTATTGTGATTAAGAGCAAAAACTGATTAGATCCAAAATATAAAGGGAAGTATATGTACAAATATTATTTAGTAACTTTAAGAGTTTTGATAAATTGGTGAGCAATGTCATGTAGTGATAACAGCCCTGTGGTAATGGCACCTGAGTCATTATCTCTTTTTCGGGGCTGTTATCGATATATGGTACTGCTCACCCATTTATCAACCTCTTTTTTATTTTAGTGCTGAAAATCTCATCAGTTTAGTTACACACCTGGTCTTTTCTTTCCTCAGCCAGCTCACTTAATCTTCGTTGCATGATGGGACTTCCAGCATCAATGTCTGACAGATTAGTCTCCATAGGAGACCCAAGCCCAGCCTTACTCCAATTCCTTGGTGTGGTACGTATCAACTGTGGCTCTACAACTTTACCACTGGCCAGTTTCCGTGGTGGGGTGAGGGGACATGAGCGTATAGGTCTAAAGTGATTCAACTCTACTGTAATACTGTCATTGCTTTGGGCACTTTCACTGCGACTGTTACTTTCTGCAGTGTCTACTCTGTCACTGCCTGAAGTGTCAGCTCTGGATACTGTTGGTGGAGACCCGGGAGGAATGGTGATCATGCTGTTGTCATCACCTGCCTCAATCAGACCAATATTAACAACTAGGTCCTCGGACATCTGGTTTAGAATCTCATCCTGGTTCAGACTGGCTGAGCTCATAACATTGGTCAGGGTCAGGGTGTGGCTCAACTCAGAGGCTGCAAATATGTGATATTTTATGTATGCAGGCCTGTAACACATCTCCTATCATTACAATAGTACATATTATATCATCCCATTAGACCAATAAAGTACCAAGTGTATATGAAATAAGAAGGCACATGGTACCTTTTTGCACCAATAGGACGAATTATATACATTACCTTCTTATTTAAAAGCCGGGCCTGATTAGCTCAGTCGGTTACGCGTCTGACTATTAATCCAGGGATCGTGAGTTCGAATCCCCCGCCCAGCAACAGTCTCCGTGATAATTGATATACGACATTGTGTCTCATTATCATTCGTCTCTCACCACTGATTCAAGTGGGAAAGATATAAGTTACTTGCGGAGACAGGGTGTGCTCGAGTACTGGTTAATCCCAGGAAACAGTGGTTAGGTTAACTGATCGTCTGACGCTAAATGTTCAATCAATCAATCAATCTTATTTAAAATTTGTTAACCAATAGAAATGTTGCTTTCAACCATTCAGTAGTAACGGTAGACTTAATCAAATATACCGTATGTCTCCTCATTAACATAAAGAGCCCTAATAGTCGCACCCCTATCCCTGGGCTAGAGAATTATATTTTGTGGAAAATTACGTATACAAAATGCAAATGATGCTTACCTGAGCAAATTCTTCATTAGAACCATTTTTAATTTGATTGTTACACATAACAAGTGAATGTTTTTATACCAATTTGCTATGTTTTCCTTAAAAAGTAATGTTGTAAATCTTTTTTGAAAATGTTAAATATTGCATTTTTTTGGCTAAAATAGATGCATCCCATCTGTAAAATGCATCTGGGCGTGCTAATAAGGAAAAATATGGTACCTAAAATGTATGAATAAAATACAAGTAGTTTAAATGCAAATAGGCAAATGTTTTTTTGCATATACCAATTAGCTTTTTTCTCTTATGGTCTAGACTGACTTAATCACTGTTTTATGCCACTGTATTTTTTCCACCTGACAACTTTTTATTGTACCTAAGTGACAAAGGACTGTGAAATCCATTTCCTAAGAACAATTACTAGTACCTCTAATGACTCTTGTTTTTTTTCAGTGTGCAAAATAATTACCCATCTATTTTCTAGCCACAGCATTAGCTGATGAATTAAATCATACATAATAACATTATAGTTACTTCTTTTGGTATTACTATTAATTGATTGACACTCACAAATGTCTATTTTGCCCAGTCAATGGTCCTTTTGAGTATTTTATAGCGACCCCATCTTATGTGAGACTTTTACCCGATTCCCTCGGAAGGATACTAAAGGGAATATAACTATCAGGAATTTTCAAATTCTCAAAATTAGCTAAAAATATTAAATATAATGCCTACACATACTCACTGATCCCGCATTGCTAAAAAAATTCGGGAAAAGCCTAGGTTAGACAAAAATTGATTTCCCGCTTAAAATTGCAACATATTTTATGACGTATTAAAAGAGTCACACAAGTTTATTTTGATATCAATTTGATCCGCTATACAAGTTTACACACAGTAAAAATTGTCCTAATAGCGATGTGAAGGTCATCAAGCAGTATTTAAGCGCTATCTATTTTTAGAATAGGGATTTCATTTCAAGTTTACCACTCCAATTTGAATATTGAGTTTGCCACATCTTGGTGGATTTGACATACCAAACCATTTGGATTTTATCTGTTAGTGATAACGAGATTTAAGAATAATTTTATTTTTTAATACATTCAAACCATTTTTTAAGAAGACTAGACATGTTGATTTGTGTACATACATCTTTAAAGAGTATATTTTATGGTCCCTTTTTTTATTGTCAATGAACAAATAGAACTTTCATAATGGAAAGCAAGAGTGATAATTTGTTACAACTGGTTATAATTGGTAATTATACTGTTGATGATAATAAGACAAACCTCTGTGGAGACAGTCTATGTCTATAACATCTGTATTGGATTTCACCAATGATCTGTTCTGTCTGAAACTGTCTTCCAGACTTGCCACATCCTGCGTAGTTATCAGGTTCTTGTCCCGCCGTATTTTGCGTCGCTGAAACGTTTCTTCCATTATCAAAACCTTGTCTTTGTCAACACAGAGTTTCCCTGCCCCACTGTCGAGGGGTGTGAGGCATCTGTATGGGTACGGGCTCTTGGAATCATCGTTTTCCTCTCGTATCTTATCCAGAAAAGATTCCATTGAGGCACTGTTTGACCGAGAATCAGACATGGTGATAGCTGATCTGGTGCGACTCTCAGATGTAGAGCAAACCTGTAAATACAAGTATAAACACATGAAGAACCACTCAGACCAGGAAGATAAGGGTTCTAAAGGAAGGAATGCAAGCGCTGGGGTAACAACATGTAAACACCTTCAACACATTTTCAAGTGCTGTGTAAGGCACTCATTGAAATATATTTCACTATATAGTCTTGTATTAATCAGTTGAAGTCATCATAGGTATTAAAATGAGAAAAGATATGCATTTAGAAAAATAATGATTTAGAGGAAAGTAAGCTTTTGCAAAATTTTGTTAAAGAGTTCAAGCACTAGGGGAATACCATTTCTGATAGTCAATGCTGGGGTGTCCCTGTGCTTAAATGGCCTATGGAGAAGCCTGGGATCCCAAGAAAGAGTGGTTAGGTTGGTTAGCCCTCGCTGGTATAATAATTACACTAAATACTCAGACTTACTTGGTGGCCATTATTTTTTATGTGTTGCAAAAAATAACCACCTAGCATAATGGTAACCATCTCGCTGGCCGATATAATACTGTAACAGTTACATCGGTTTAGCATTAGAATTCACTCATCACACAAATGCTCAAATGCATACTGATAGTCGGTGACACTGGCACACCAGGAAAACGTTTTTGTTTTGATGTTGGACAAGTGTTGCTCTACATATCTCATAAATTTGGACGCCTGGCTAATTTCGAAGACTGGCTTCTATTTTTACAGGTTTAGAAACAAGCGGCAGAGGAGACAACGCCAATGAAGGCAATTTTTGATAATGCATATAAATATATAGCTGCTGTGTAAGTTTGATTAATATCAAATGAAAACTACAGGTGCTTGAGTGCACATTACTTCAAATAACACAATTTTTGACAATTCAAGAGCCAGAACTCCAACAATATATTTCTGATTTGGCTAGTTCAAAAACATGTCCGAGATATTTTGGTTATATAACTACTGTGTAAGTTTGATTAAGATCAAATAAAAACTGACAGTGCTACAGTGCACACAAAATAAGACATATACAATTTTTGACGATTTTGCCAGTTCACAAACTTGTCCAAGATATTATGGTCATATAACTACATGTAATGTGTAAGTTTGGCGAAGATCAAATGCAAACTTGCTAGTATTCAACATCAAATAATGCAATATTTGACTATTCAAGGGCCATAACTCTGACATTAATTATTCAATTTAGCCAGTTTAATGAATGAATGGGGTTTACTGGCATACCAACACATTATAAGTTATTTGATGCCAACAGAAAGGAAGATTTCAGGTTCACTCTACATGCATAAAAGCAACAAATTAACATACAGATTAAAAAACATCAGCATCAATAAACGAATATGCAGAATGAACACAGAACCTAAAAATTTCAGCAAATTCTAACATGTTACTCAAATTACTACATGCATGAGCCACAGTGATCTTATTCTTGCCATCACTCATATGGCTCCCTGGAACCACTCAGGGGATGGTTATTTAACCACAAAAGTGAACATGACAAAAAATGATAAAATTAACAGGCACCAATTCAAAGGATACCTACCCCTCTGCAGAGATTGACAGTGAATTGTTAGTCGGCGCCACATGGGCTTAGCAAGTTTAAGGAATCCAAAATATTATGAGTATATAATTACTGTGTAAGTCTGGTGAGAATCATATATCTGATTTAATTATCAGATTAGGCCAGTTCAAGAACTTGTCCAAGATATCATAGTTATATAACTACTGTGTTGGTTTAAAGAGTAATCAAATCAAAAATGCAGGTATTATAGTGCAAACAAGTTCAAATTGTGCAATTTAGATGTTTCAAGGGCCATAACTGTGACATTTATCAACTGATTTGGTCAGTTCAAGAACTTGTCTGAGGTATTATTGTTATATAACTAATATGTTAGTTTGGTGAAGAGCCAATGAAAAATGCTGGTGCTAGAGTGCACACAACAAAAAGTTTACAGATGGACAACGGAGACAGGACGATCAGAATAGCTCACCTTTAACTTTGAACAGGTGAGCTTAAAATGGAGATGCTAGAGTGTACACAAGGTCAAATAATGCATTTTTTTATGTTTCAAGGGCCATAACTCCAAATTTAATTATCTAATTTGGCCAGTTCATGAACTTGTCCAAGATGTTAAAGTTATATACCTAACTACTGTGTAAGTTTGGAAAGGATCAAATTAAAAACATGGGTACTAGTGTGCAAACAAGGTCAAAAAGTGCTAGAGAGCACACAAGATCAAATAATGCAATTTTTTATGTTTCGAGGGACATAACTCCAAATTTAATTATTTGATTTGGCCAGGTCATGAACTTTACCAAGATGTTCAAGTTATATAACTATTGTGTAAGTTTGGAGAGGATCAAATTGAAAACACGGGTACTAGTGTGCAAACAAGGTAAAAAAGTGCATGTTTTTATGTTTCAGGGGCCATAACTCTGACATCATTTAACTGATTTGGCCAGTTCTAAAACTTGTCTGAAATATTATGGTTATATAATTGCTGTGTAAGTTAAAAATGCAGGTACTAGAGTGCAGACAAAGTAAAATAGTGTAATTTATGTTTCAAGGGCCATAACTCCAAATTTAAGCATACAATTTGGCCAGTTCAAGAATTTGTTAAAGATATCATGGTTATATAACTTCTGTGTAAGTTTGGAAAGGATCAAATGAAAAATGCAGTTACTAGAGTGTGAACAAAACCAAATAGTGCAATTTTTGATGTTTCAAGAGCCAAAACTCTACATTAGTTATCCGATTTGGCCAGTTCAAGAACTTGTCCGAGATATTATGGTTATATAACTTCTGTGTAAGTTTGGGGAGGATCAAATTAGAAACCCGGGTACTAGTTTCCACACAAAAAGTACCATATTTTATGTTTCAGGGGCCATAACTCTGACATTAATTATCCAATTTGACTAGTTCTAAAACTTGTCTGAGACATTATGGTTATATAACTGCTGTGTAAGTTTGGTGAGGATAAAATTAAAAATGCAGGTGCTAGAGTGCACACACAGTCAACTAATGCATTATTTTATGTTACAAGGGCCATAACTCTGACATTAAATAACTGGATTTGGCCAGTTCACAAAATTGTCCAAGATATTATGGTTATATAATTACTGTGGAAGTTAGGAGAGGATCAAATAGAAAATGCAGGTATTGGAGTGCAAACAATGTCAAATAGTGCAATTTCTGATGTTCCAAAGCCACAACTCTGACATTAATTATCTGATTTTGCCAGTTCAAAAACTTGTCTGAGATATTATGGTTATATAACAACAAAGTAAATTTGGTGAAGAGGCTGAGCAAATAAAAAACGCACCTAACAAAAAGTTCATGGACACACACAGGGCAATCAAAATAGCTCAACTTGAGCTTTGCTCAAGTGAGCTAAAAACACAAGGTATAGGTAAAGTAAATTTCCATCATCAAAAATTAAAGACTTTTTCAACAGAAAGGTAGATTTTATTTTTACAATATTATGTTGTGCCTTCATTACCAGGTAGATCTTACTGCTTTTATCTTTAACATGTTTAAGTGGATTAGACTTTCCATGATCATTGCAATAAACAATTTGAAAACCACTTTACAGTGAGGACCAATGTACCTCACTAAGCTCACGGGCCAGCACTTCATCTTCTTTCTCTATCTTCTCCAGTTCCTTTCTTTTCTTGTTTTCTTCTTCCTGCAACTGTTGTATCAATTTTTCACTTGCTTCTTGTTCTCTCTGTCTCTCCTCAGCTCTTTGTTCTCGTAACTGCAATGATAATTTACATACATTAGTCATAATTACATATATATGTATAATAATAATGTATATAAAAATTATGGAATAAAATGAGTATTGTATCAATTTACCAGTAAGCACTATTATCATCGATGAATACTTCAAACCTACAGGTGGAGGTAAAAGTAGAAAATTAAAATACGTCACTTTTTCTTCCTTTTTCATGTCATTATAATGTCATGTGTGGAATAGAAAGTTGCTACTGAAAAGTTGATGCTGATATGAGATTTTAAGCCAATTCTGAGCTTGTTTAAATATTAAAATATTAAAAATTTGAAAGACATTACAAAACCACGGAATGCTTGGGCATGGTAAGCTTTTTCTGTTTAAAATTTTGTATCTTGGACCAATGGTTGGGTCTCATATTAAGATTAATAGTTTTAAATCTCAGTGCATTCATGTGGCAGACCTGGTTTGAACTTACTCTTCGTTGGTTAACTTACTGCATGATGAATTACAGTTGTGGTAACGGTAACATTTATATCTACAGCTAAACTAACTGGACACTTCATTTAGCAAAATCAAGAAACTACTAAGGTGACTTAAATACCAGAGGTTCAAATGGGCCTAAGTGGTTCATCTGATTTAACCAGACACCTTGTTTCAAATTTTGAGTGAACTGAGCCTATGAAGAACTTATACCAACAGCGTTCCCATACAAAATCAATGACTTATGACTAGGTTCACCATTTATTTCAACTGATATGGATGATTTATATCAAATACTATACAGAAGTTTTGTTCATCAGTTTTTCAGAAGAAAACTTTGGGGGTCTGCTGGTCCCTTTTCCTAAAATGCCTTGAAAAAATAAAATTATTTTGAAAATAAAATTCGATTTGGTATATTAAATCCACCAAAAGGTGCCAAAATCAACATTTTAATTGCTGACACCAAGCACTTTCCTTTAAATGAACCCGAGTTTTGATCAATTACACCAAAAAAATGGTTTCAAGATATAAACCGGAATTATCAATAAATTTATCATGTATACCGAAAATAGCATCAGTTTATCGTGAGTCAGTGCAACATTTTCATTGAATGTGACATTTAAACAGATCAGCCAATAGATTATTTACGCTAAAATAAATATAATTCTATGTAAAAATGCACTTTTCATCACTGGCTCCTAATTAATACTTTTATAAAACTATTAAAAAAGGTTCACATCTAATTGAAGATATTTAGAATGTAAAACAAAAAACCTTTTAACGAAAGCCTATTTTAAGTGAATACAACATTCTACAATTCCATTGCATGTATTGAATGATACAACATGTTTGCTGTTTGTTGTTTCTTTGATGGCGATGTGACATAACCGTGCGTCGGCTAACATTGAAAAAAGTTACATAGTTGAAATGAACATGGTTTTATGTCCTTGAAAGTGATATATATATGATATATATATATATGATATATATATATATATAATATGGAGGAATTATATCAATTTAATGTATAAAATTAAGCCAAAGATGTATAATCGATATGGAAATTTTATATCCATTAATTGGTTTATGTAAGTAAGGTTACAATTTTTTTAAAAGTAAATGGACACACACAATTTTATATACTACTAGTATTGAAAGTAATAAGAAATCAACTAGCAAGTTTAGACTTAATCCTACCACAAACAGTCAGAGGATTTATCCGAACAAGATTTTGTGATGGTCAGAAAGAGAGGGAGATATAAGTGCAGCAGAAACTATGTGAGAAAGTTACCTTTTTTAACTGTTCTTCATACTCATTTCTGATCTCCCCTGGCTCAGCTAGTTTGATAGAGACATTTAGAGCTGAAAAGAAAACAAAATAATGCTCAGTTTTTTTTTCTTCTACAGGTTAGGAATCTATCCACAATATATTTTAATGGAAATTTTGGTGACAATGGACAAAGCAATCTTTAAGTGAAGCGATAGTCTAGTGGATAGAGTGTTGCATCAGAAGTTGTAGGTCCATCACCAACTCGACCAATGCCTCTCAAAAACCAACACTCAGTACTAGCTCAAATAAGCTTTAAGCTTAATTAATGCCTTTCAATGCAACTCTGACATAAATTATGTACCTTGGTCAGTTCACAAAAATGCTGGTGCTAGTAGTAGGTTTTTTTCTAGAGTGGAATGAAAGGGCGCAGCGCCCTGCTCCTTTTAGACTCCGCCCTTCTGCCCTAAAAACGCCGCCCTTCTTTGTTTTCATGCGCCCTGCTGCCCCCATTATGAGACGTATAAACAAATCAACTGTCAATCACATTCATGTGTTAAACTGATATGACACCCTTAGCCCGAATACACGGGTATTCGCCAGTTCTTCTCTTGCTAAATTATGTAACAATCAGCTGATCAGGTCCTTTTCGGGTGTGGATACAGCAAATGACGTCACACTCCAGTCACCTTTGAAGTTAGTTTAAGAGTCAAATATCATTCCATGTTTTTTTTCAGATGCGCATATTGTGGAAACTAAATGAATTATTCATTTTTTTCGCAAGTTGTTACAGATCTATTTACTGAGAATAGCCTTGATGCTTTAATACTATATGACTTTAAAAGGTAAATTATAGAAGAATTCAGGGTCCAAGCTAGCGAAAATGTCGTCATATTTAACTTTTAGGCTTCGCTCCGACAGTCTGATACAAGATGCGTAGATTTGTCTTAATTTTCAGTATACTGTTTACATAAGTCGCTAAAGGTCACACTGTATTGGCTTTCCAGTTTGATCCCTATCCCTATAAACAATCAATTAACACATCAATTATCAGATTAATCGGCATCAAGCTGTATTTTCCCTCCGGTCAAAATCTGCCGAGATTTGATCTAAAAATAGGTGATGACGCGATTCCCAGGTATCTCTTAAAATTTAGAAGGGAAATAACTCGATTGGTTTCAGCAATAAAAATATTATCTCCTTTGCTAAAATGGTGGCAATTTCTAAAATCAGATTATGTTTCTGCAAAGGATTCGCGATTGACCGCGATTTGTATAATGACAGCATTAGGTTCCAGTAATTTTATGAATATTTTGTAGATTTACAATAATTGGAACTGCATGTATGTAAATTTTCTTCTGTAAAAAAATGAATGTTGATATTAAAATCGAGTTAAAAGTAAAGAAAATGTGGGTGGGGTACTACAGTAATTTAATAAACTTATTGCTTACTGGTTGTGTATATTCAGCGAATAATTTTCTTTTGACAGTCATATCATGATTTAAATCAACATAAATTATGTGGGCTTTTTTAAATATTTGAAATAAAATTGACTAGTTACAATTTTCTAGATATTCAGGGCTATCAAAGATTGCATTTATTTATCATATTGCAAAGTTCTCTTGGATGGATTGAATAGCTTTGGAGGCTTGACATTGTCATTATAGTATGTTATGACAGTTAGCAATCATTAAAAAAGAAATGGGCAATGTTTAAGATAATGTTTTAAACTAACTTCTGTGATAGTTATTCAATAAAGAACAAAGAATAAATACAACATAATAAGTTGGTCATACTAATAGAGAAATGTTCTCTTCTCCCGAATTTCTCTCACTTCTACCTATCTTATTCAAACTCTAATACTTGTGATTTTACACATGCATAATGTAAAGAAAAAGTTTGACAATGAATATGCCAATCGCACGCAAACTTTGCTCCCTGCCCATTTTTCTTGTGTGTTTTTTTACAACCATTTTGGGAATATACCCATACCGTTGGAACTGGGAATTTTTGTGGCATTTTCATTAAAACTGGAAAAACATTTGCATTAAATCTATTTGTTCAACTGACCATTTGATCTAAAAACCAATTTCATACTCAATTTAGAAATCACACTTTCAAACTTAACAAATGTCTCATAAATTGTAAAGAGTGTGTGAAATTAAACTCAAGTAAGCAGTTGAAATGTGAATATCAGTATACTGAAACTGGTATATCTGGTAATAGAAACAATGAAGAAATGAAAAAAAAATACAAAAATCATGAAAATAAAGTATGATATAAGAAAATATTTGATTTTAAAGCTTCTAACTGTCCATGTACCGTATATTCCCTTATAAACGCCGCCCCCCCCCCCCCCCCACCTATTTTTCTGGAAAATAAAAAAATAAAACGTATACGCGATTTGAGTGCATATTCACCCATCTTTCCCTGATCGATTATTTTGTTACACAGACAACAATTAGCGGAGTGTTTATTACCTTTGAACTCTTTAACCCATTGTTTATATCTTGGGTGACCACTTAACCACTTTTGGTTGAACAAATACTTCCCCATATTTGCTGTTTAATACTAGTAAAAATACTGTCTGCCAATTAAAACATTACAAAACGTCAACAATGTGGTTAGTCTGTGTACGCTGAAAGCTCATTGTTCCACGTTGATAAGAGCAAGCGTCCAAGTGATTTAAAGTGAAGAGTACACTGACCATCAATTCGGATATTCCAGTACGCAGACAAGTAATTTCATACAGATTTTCAGCTTTTTTTCATTCTATGTCGATTATTTTATTCACTCTCAAATAATTCTGAACCACTTTTTCGGGGATTTAAACCGGATTTAAGTTTTTATCCATGGCTTTATTGGTTTTATTGTATTTTTAACTGTTGTTAAATTTGATTTTTATATCTTTTATAAACGCCCCCACCTTGTAAAATGTAACGCCCCCTGGGGCGTTAATTAGGGAATATACGGTATCTATCCATACTGCACAAACTCAATGTTGAGCATCACAGCAGGTGGGGTGGTGACAACTTGCATAATTAAGCTAACAAAAAATATAACAAGTGGGTCTATGTAAAGTCGCTATGAAATCTTTTCCTGTTAGATGTTGTAAATTGCTTAATTATTCAATCATCACTCTAAACATCACCATTATTATTCATGATTAAATCCATTTAATGATTTACGCACATATGAATATACATTAGAGAATATTTTTATTATGATTGAATCAGAGTATATATCCCTTGTATACCTAAAACGACGATATACGAACTACCGTGAATGCCCGTATAATAACATTATTTCTCACATGCACACTTCGAATTCCTTACATGGAGACAGTTTGACAAATGAAATGGATTAGTGCACTTAAAATATTGTACACCAGTAAGAATTCTTGGGAAGGTGGGGGAGGGGTCAACATTTGTGTGCCCTCTTTCATTAACAAAACAAGAATCAGTGCAAGAATTCTGAAGGATACAAACTCACTGTTTATGCTGATTTGAATCTTTAATTATATTTTCCATACAAGACTTTCTTAACATTATTGGAAAGCTTAATCCAGTACCAGTATTTTTTCTGGTGACACCATTTCTAGCAGTCTGAATGTCCAATTCACGGTAATATGTATACAACGAAAAAGTCAAAATGGCTGACTGCCCATCATAAATAACCGGAACCTGGACAATCCGGCCCCACTCCAAAACGGCCATGGAGAATCCGGCCCCTGGACAATCCGTCCCCTGGACAATCCGGCCCCATTTAGCATGGTCAATCCGGCCCCACTTTTTATTTCTGTTTTATATAGCAATATCAGTGTTATTTATTATATTATTACATACATAACAATTATTATATTCGTGAAATATATGATGCAGTTATTAATCATTAAAATATTCATGAAATAAACATGGTAGCGTTAAATTTGATAATTTGTGTCGCACATTGTAATAACAAGTATACGGGTTTTTTAATGTTTAAACATTAGAGAGTGTGTTGAATATGTGACATACTATTTGTAAATTCATTGTTGTATGACTATGTACTATCATGTATATGTCAAATAAAATGTATTTCTGTTCTGTTCTTATTAAATTGAATTATAAATCATAAGTGTGTTTTGTCCAATTTAATCCCCCAAAACAGGTACTTTCATTAACAATCATTGATTATTATATGTGTACTATGTAATTCCCGTTACCAGTCATTTTTTCAATAACAATCGCGCAGTAATTATTATGTGCATTTCAAATTATATAATAACTATTCAGTATATTACTTTTTTAATTAGAAATACCAAACAATAAATGCTATAATTTATAAAATAAAAGTGGGGCCGGATTGACCATGCTAAATGGGGCCGGATTAACCAAGGACATTTTGTCTAGGGGCCGGATTGGTAGCAGGGTCGGATTTGCGTGGGGCCGGATTGTCCATAACTCAAATAACCACTGTTTTTTCATGAGTTCATCATTTTCACAGGTATGGATACTGAAAGTATCACATGTAATGATCCCAGTCAAATGGCCTCACAAACCATAATGGCCCCAGTCAAACAGCCCCAAAGCATTGAGAATTACTATGGTACCGATATAATGTGGAGTAAAAACAGCCTGGTTCAGTGGTAGAGCATCCAACACATGATCGGAAGGTCTTGGGTTCGATCCTCCGCCATGGCTATGTGTGGTGTCCTTGAGCAAGACACTTTCCCCCATATGTTTAGTACTGGTTCTACCCAGCAAGACTTTGAGCGTGATTTGTCTCAGTTGTAAGAACTTTCACAATCGAAGTAAAATAAATAAACAGCATACCTTGAATTTCATCATCGTCTTCCTCATCGACTCCTTCTAACCGGTTTTTTACTTTGTCAGGAAAATGAAATTGAATTTCATCCCATCGTTTCTGGTTTACCAAAGCATTCTTTCTAGATGCTCGTCGTGCCCATGTAGATATTCTTGTTCGACAAAGAGGACAACAAAAATTTGCCTCTTCGACATTTTGTTTAAAACAAGTCAAACACAACTCGTGTTCACATGGCATGGTAACCGGTTGTATAAAAATATACAAACAGATTGGACATATATTATCCTCTAATGCTATGGCTTTGGAAGCCATATTTAGTCCGTCAATAATGTTAAAAACGACAAAATTTAAAATGTAAACATCTGGAAAGCGTCCATTTTGTTAGTGGAGGGAATTAACCGGATGTAAATAATCAGCGCACCGAGCGTTAAGAATAAATGTCCAAGAAGTGCGAATGCGATATAAATCAAAGTGTCAACGATACTGAAACATAGGGTGGCATTCACCAACAATTTTTAAGAATATTCTAAGACTTTAACCCAAGAATAATTGAAACCCCCACTAAGAGGCGAATTTTTAGGCAAAAAGTTGCAAGTATGTGGAGACACCTAATATACACCTGGAAAAAAGTTAAAATGTGACAAATAATATCGAAGCACATTCATGCGTATTGTTTTTTTACCAAAAAATGCTATAACGAAATACACTTATTTTTAACAAATTAATGCAAGTTTCTTTATTTAAACATCAGTAATGGTTGACCAAACGTATTATTAATATAAATGTAGAAGTTATTGGGTTATGTTAATGTATACTTTTATTCTGATAGGTATAATTCAAGTGTATTTCGGTATTCCCAGAGTTGTCTTTTCTACCGTAATGCACAGGTACATTTAATAAATAAATATAGCAACAATGTATATATCCGGTTAAGATTATTTAATAAATAAATAAAGGTGTTTTTATGGTGTTTAATTACCATATAATAAAAATAACAATATGCAATTGTTTGTTTTATCTTATGGGTCCAAGTCAAGCTCAAGGGTAAGAAAGACCTCCTAGTACCATCTTTCTTCATTCCTCATCGCAACTTGCGGGACGTCAATGCTCTAAGATCATCACTAGAACTCGCAACATCGAATAAAGAAAAGTACACCATTGTAGCAGGTGACTTCAACTGCCCCGACATCGAATGGCAATCACTCTCAGTGCGGAAGGAAGCACAGGATAGAGAAGTACAACAGGCCCTACAGACTTCAATCTTTCTCAAGTCCACGACAAACCCACAAGGGAAAACAACCTACTCGATCTGGTATTTAGTTCCACCCCATCGCTTATAAAGTCATCCTCAAATGCACCAGGAATCTCTGACCATGATATCATAGTCGTCGACTCAGACACCAAGCCGTACTACGCCAAGCAGAAGTCTCGTAATGTCATATTTTCTCCAAAGCCAACTAGGAACAACTGAAACCCGACATCACCAACATCTCTATCAACATCACCCAACTCTATAATCAAGGATCATCTGTACTTGATCTACGGGACACATTCAAAGAAAAACTTCAATCGGCACTAAACCGCAACATCCCAATAAAGATGAAAACATACAAACACTCTGCACCATGGATTACTCGGGACGTCAAACGCTACCTTCGTCGTAAAGCCAGAATCTTTAAGAAGACCAAGCAAACGAACGAGTGGAGATCTCTTACAGGAAATACTAGAAAGAATGTAAACACCAAATACGACAAGCAGAATGGAAGCATATCAACTCAGTCATTGACGAAGCCCTGCAGAACAACAACTCCAAACCATTTTAGGCCCACGTGAAGTCCAAGAAGGAAGACAACGTTGGCGTAGCCCCCCCCCCCCCCCCCCCCTCGCCCCACCCCCACCCCCTTAAAAAACACGGAACCCTGATCACAGATTGCAAGGCCAAAGCAGATACACTTGTCAACCAATATTAGTCAGTCTTCACCAGAGATGATGGCAACCAAACTCCTTCATGTCACAAGACGTGTTGACGAGGACCCCTTCCACCCATCAAGATAGGAGAGGAAGGCGTCCTGAAACTCCTGCACAATATTAAGGTCAACTAGGTGTCCGGTCCCGATGAGCTGCCAAACAGGGTTTTACAGGCTTGTGCTGAACAAGCGACACCGGCCGTCACATTCATCTTCCATAAGTCGGTTGACACAAGCGAATCACCCCTCATCTTCAAAAAAGGAGACCGTCATACACCTGCGAACTATCGTCCAGTATCACTGACATGCGTCCTTTCCAAATTCCTAGAACACATCATCTGGCATCAAATACTTAACCACCTAGACAAGCAGAATGTCCTTACTTCACTCAACCATGGTTTTCGCTCAGGCTATTCTTGCGAAACTCATCTCGTCATCACTGCACATGATCTACTCAACTACTATGGCCAGAATACGACACGGTGATTCTGGACTTGAGCAAAGCGTTCGAAACCGCCCCCCACAACAAGCTACTCCACAAGATCGAATCCTACGGAATACGAGGTTCAACACTCAACTGGATCAATAACTTCCTCACACAACAAAATATGAGTGTAATAGTGGAAGGTGAGATATCTCGCCAGGTTGATGTTGGTTCTAGTATGCTGCAAGGAACGCTAGGCCCGCTTTTATTTCTCTGCCACATCAATGACCTCCTCGACCGGGTAAAGTCACAGATCCGTCTCTTTGCCGACGATAGCCTGTTATATCGCGCCATCAACTCCATAAACGACCATCTTCAACCTATAACTCTGGGCCAAAGAATGGTAATGAAATTAAACTCCAAGAAATGCTACCTACACAGTACCAGAAACAAAACAAGTCACTTCTACAATGTCGACTACCAAGAGTGACTAAGCGCACTCCCCCGTCGTGTAAAAGCCTGTATTGGTCACTACGACGTATTATTCAGATTCAGATTATTGTTTGCCCCTCATTGTCTTGTCACCAAAGTACCTACAAACAGAGACATAAAAAAAATAATTTCCTTTTAAAAGGAACGGCTTACCTTTTTGAGTAATTTAGCGTAATTATCAAAATGGTCTATAACGACCAGATCCAGGATTTCACGCATGTACCTGGCACCCGTTAGATTCCCATGGATAGTGACCATGTCCAACTTATAGTCCCGTATCATGAACGATCCGTCACCAAAGGGGACCGTAGGACGAATTATCTTCGGTGTGTATACTGTATTTCGGAGCCTCCAAACCCGAATACGTCCGTCTGTGGCGTGAAGAAGGAACCTGCTTTTATCCGACCAGTGGATCTTCCGTGTCCTCATGTTTCAGCACGTCTCGCCAAAAACCATTCCAAGCGGTTCATGCGATGAATATTAGTCAGCATAGGACGCTTGATCACGCTCCGTGACCTCAAACCTGCAGATCTGAGTCAATTCCTCATTGGACATGACGAGAATTGTCTGTGCGGAATCCAATTCTCCTTCAGAAGGGTGCTTGTTGCAAACAGATGACGCCTTACGTGGCGGAGCAGGTTGCGATCTTCACGTGCTGACATCACACGAGGCCGTCCAGACCTTGGATGGTCCTTAACGTCATTGGTTTGCCGATGCGTCTATGCCAATCTGCTAATGACCGAATGGTATTAACCTCGCTGACGACCAACAGCTTTATAGGACATGCCCGATTTAATCATACCAGAGACGTATAAACAGGGTTAGGCAACTACAGGCACTTGCAGTATATGTTATAGTATATAGTACTCTAATTGTAGTATATTTTATAGTAAACTGTAATTGCAGTATATTCTATAGTAGCACTGTTATTGCAGTATATTCCATAGTAATCTGTTATTGCAGTATATGCAGTAGTAGTACTGTAATTGCAGTATATGCTTTAGTAATACTGTAATCGCAGTATATGCTTTATTATATAGTACTGTTATTGCAGTATATTCTATTGAAGTGTTGAAATTGCATTATATTCTATAGTGGTACTGTAATTACAGTTTATTCTATAGCAGTACTGTAATTGCATTATATTCTACAGTAGATTTGTAATTGCAGTGTATTCTATAGTAGCACTGTTATTGCAGTATATTACAGAAGTACTGTAATTGCAATATATGGTATAGTTGTACTGTAATTGCAGTATATGCTATAGTATATAGTACTGTCATTGCAGTATATTCTATAGAAGTACTGTAATTGCAGTATATTCTATAGTGATACTGTAATTGCAGTAAATTCTATAGCAGTACTGTAACTGCAATATATTCTATAGAAGTACTGTAATAACAGTATGTTCTATAGCAGTACTGTAATTGCAGTATAATCTAAAGACGTACTGTAATTGCAGTATATTCTATAGTTGTACTGTAATTGCAGTATATTCTATAGCAGTACTGTAACTGCAGTTGTCCTACTATGATATTACCTAAGACAAACACGTGGTTTTACAAACAATACTTTAATTCTTAGCAACAGATAGCAATACGCCAAGTGACAGATCAGAGTGCCTACTCCGTAAGAGACTGCCTCTTCGAGTCTCTGTCCGAATCTCCCCCGTCTGACTAAAGTGTCCAGTTTATAAAGTCCCCACATCACGAACAACAATAATGAACAATCATTTTTCATCGTGACATTCATGGAGCTGCTGACTTCAGTCAAGCTTTCAGGTTTGGGTCATGGCTTTAGTGATGACGTACAGCCTGACCCGCATGGAACAGTTTGACCTGGACCAAATTCAACACACATAAGTAAAATATTAGTAACATGTTGATCGATATTAACACACAGTATATTCTATAGCAGTACTGTAATTACAGTTTATGCTACAGTATAGAGAATGATCAGACACAAAGAATTATTGTTTCAGTAAAGTATTATTATTTATACATCGAAAGTCTTTAGAAATGCGACAATTTGATAAACAGCAATAAAACATTTAGTTCTTTATTGATTTTTTGAAAATAAATCTTACTTGATAAAATAACATCTTTCTATCTTAAGTGGAAATTTTCATCGAAATCTATTGGGATTATTACTTTTATTACATACAACCTCGTTGCCTTAATTCACAAAAATACAACATTTTTATTGTTTGTATGATTTCGTTTAGAATTGGTTCATCTGTATTTTGATATTCAGATTTTGTTCCTAGGGTATTTTCTCTCAATTACGCAATATAATTGAAATAGTGGGCGCCAACTGAGACATTAAAATAACGTTCTGCACATGCTTGTTATAAGTAACCTTTTCATGCAAAACCGATATAAATGTGTAGCTAAAAGAAAATCTACATGTAGTTTGAAAAACATTATACTTCAGAAATATTTGAGTAAAAGTGTTTACGGAATGCCACAAAATGCAGAAAAAAGTATGTAATAAGTATGTTGGGTGGGGGCTTACTAGTCTCCCAAAGACGTGTAGCAGAATAAATGCATTGTCATGTCATTTACCAGACTCAACCAAAGACATTTGCAAACTGGTAATGTTGGGGATAGGCCTCGACCCGGACATAGAAGAATCAGGATGCCAATGCTCAAACAATACACCGACGTGACCGTTTTTACACATCAGCTTATAGAGTGTGGACTACAAGAGGCATACAATGGCAATTTATGTACCCCTTAACTGTACGATGCCACTTACATACCATCAAAAATAGTGCATAGGATTTGTTTCCCATTGATTAGATATTACACTTGTTTGTACAGGTGTAAGCCCACTATTGATTTTCCTTCTTATTTCTATAGTGTATGAAACATTTTAAGGGCTTGTCATTAATGGAAAAACCCAAACCAAAGAAGTGAAACTTACGTTTTATTATGTGTTGACATCTGCAGTGCCAAAATATCAGTATAGAAAAATAGGTGTCATGTTTCATCCAAGAGACTGAAAAAGTAAAAGTAAACTTCAGAAATAATGCATTCTTACATCAGTTTCCAGGCATCTTTTTTTTCCAAATTCCCAATTCAAACATGACAATTTCTTTAAAAGGTTCCAAATATATTAATAATGACATTCAAATTACAAAATGAGCGTTAAAATAAGGATAATACATTTTTAAATAAGAAGAAAGATTATTTATCACCGTCAATTTGCATGTCCAATGTGTGTGTTGCACCTTTAAAGCTATCCTGTTTTGCAGTTAATCTATGCGGCTATTATCATTTCCAATGTGTGTGTTGCACCTTTAAAGCTATCCTGTTTTGCAGTTAATCTATGCGGCTATTATCATTTCCAATGTGTGTGTTGCACCTTTAAAGCTATCCTGTTTTGCAGTTAATCTATGCGGCTATTATCAATTCAAAACATGTTACCAGGAAGCGCTAAAAAATTAAAAAGACCTGTCATAAAATATAGCTTTCTATTCAAATAGTACTTTTCTAAATATTTATAATAATAATTTCTTTTTTTTTAAGTAATGAAATATGAATAAGGGGGTTAAGAGTTAGCCGCAGCGGGCAAACTTTAGTTTCGTTCTGAAATATCCACTTCGTAGTACTGCAGCGATTTCTGCCTATATATTCTTATGGACGTCCATTACACTTAATTAATGAGGAAGCTGTACTTCTATTGTACTTCTTATTACTTTAAATAAAAAAAGGAACGGTTAAAAACTTTAAGCAATTGTGTTAATTAGCAATACAGAGATGTCAGGTGTTACCAAAACTTTAAGCATATTATGTAGAAAAGTCGTGTATAATTGTGCAGATGTTGGTGTTTATTGACACATACCAACATCAAGTTCTCAAGTAATATAAAGCAGTATACCAGCCCTGTTTGCTATGTATGATATGATGATGATGGTGGTGGTGGTGAATATCATTAATATCTGTCAGTAGTTTCCGACCCCCTTCGGCAGTTATTGATACTCAAATTGATTTTTTTTAACAAACAGCATATTTTAACTAAAATCACTTTTAATCAGTTCACAATGGAATGGATAGTTTTTCATTTGAGATGAAAACAGCTGTCAGAAGGACCAGACTGTAGCATATTCTCCGGAAATCTCCCTGCTAGTTTATAAACACTGGGGTGCATGTTAGATGTTGAGGTTTACATCAACATTATACAGTTAAAGCTTCATTAATAGAGCGGGAAAAGCAAAAATCAAGAACACCAAAGAAACCCACCCACCTCAATTGTCTACAAGAGCAGCACAATTATTTGTCCGATAAAAGGTAGAATTCTGATTGGCCACAGAACGGGTTTTATTTATATCGGCCAGAAAAAATACTTTTTAAAAGTGGTGACATTGCTTTTATATTTAATGATATATGCAAACAACTACAACAAGAGTAACTATCATACAAGTGTTGATATAGCTACCTGGTGTCGGAATAACAAGCCATTGCTCTAGTCTATTATGCAGTTCTTCACAAAATTATTTGATCATTATTTTTAAAACTTATCATAAATGATTGAATTCGAATGACAAAATGGATATTTTAATCAAAGTGGTAAATTTGAAATGACAGCCTCAAGTTGAGCTATTCTGATTGCCCTGTGTAGCTCCACCTGGTGAGTTGAAGTACTTCTTCAGCTGTTCCCTTTGATCTTTTGCTTTTGTAGTGGATCTGTTCCTCCCCTCAACTGGTTGCTGGACGTCCTGCCAGGTGACCACATTTCTTAGAACTGGATACCTCCAAAATGCAATCATATTTCATCGCATAATATAAAATACCAAAGAAATATAGTTCTAGAAAAAAAATCCAAAGAGACAAAGACAACTATAAGAAATTAGGAGACACAAATGACAGGTCAACATGAACCTCTATAAAAACAAAAGATGAAATCAGGTGTTCCGGATGAGTGAGCATTTCCTGCTCAACATTGATTCTATAATAGATGTTACATTTTATTTTACAAGAAATCAAAAAATATCTTTCAATGAGCTACATACCTTGTCCTCAGCAAGTTGTGTAGTACCACAGCAGCCTCAACTATGTCCCTCACTGTCTCAGTTTCTGCTCGAATGTCTCGAGGAGGCACCTGAATCTCTTGGCCAAAATACCAAAAGGATTCTCTATCACACGTCTTCCTCTGGATATCCTGTAGTTGTATATGAGGTCTTCTTTGGGCATGTCGTTCCTTGCATATGGTTTCATAAGGTACGGTCTCAGTCCAAATGCATCATCACCAAGAATAAAGTAAGGCATGTACCAATGGTACCCTCCTCTAGGCATTCAAACAGCTCTGTGTCCGTGAAGATCTGTGCATCCGACATATGACCCATGCAACCAAATTCAATCCAAATGCATTTGTATTCAGCATTCACCAATGCCAGGAGTGGGATAGAAAAGAATCCCTTGTAGTTATGGGACAAGCTGCCTGAGTTTGCTGGGTTCTGGATAGCTACATGCTTTCCATCCAGAGCCCCTATTGCATGTGGCACATCCCATTGCTTTTTTAATTGGTCTGCTATGGTATTTCATTCTTCAGAGGTGATAGGACAGGAGACAACTTTATCTTTATATGCTTCGACAATGGCCCTACAAACTTCTGGAACAATATGGCATATGGACGAGCGGCTACATCTGGAGGCATAGGATAGTGAAGGGTATTTAACACCAGTGAACGAGGGCCAGCCGCAATCCAGATGAAAGGGATTCTTGAAATCTGGTACTTTGCTTCTCTATATTTGGTGTTATTCTTTCCAGGATTGAGTTCTGTGTTGAGGAGTTGTGAATAGTGCCCCAATTGGCGCCTTCTGTCTACACTCAACCATGGTTTTACCCAACAGGTCCTCGGTCTTCTTCCCCTCCTTCCTCTCTGTTCTATCCTGCCCTGTTCTTTGTCTTGATGCTGTGTCTTTTTCTTTCGACCAACTATATATGCATAAACTAGAATTGCCAATTCAGCGTCTTCTTCATCTCGTGGATTCATGGTTTGCCTTTGGTATCAACTTTGGAGAGAATGAGAGGGGGTAACCCTTACCTCCTTTTTATACCCAATCGTGCTGCAAGCGTGGAGATTTTGCTCAAATCGTGGCCATAAATCGCAGGAGATTGTAACAAAGCTTCATGATCGTGAGAGATCTTAACATAACCTAACGGAACGTGACAGAACGTGATAGCATATCGTGGCGATCGTAACAGACAAAATCGTAGCAGATCTTGACCAGAGTCGTGTTGGCTTCGTAACAAAACGTTACAGATCGTAATAAAACGTACTGAGAGCGCAGGAAAGTGTAGCAAAACGTAGAAAAGAAAAACTGATACAATAAATCGTCGAGCTCCACGATTTTTTTAATCGTGGACATCGTAGACATCGTGGCCTAGTGTAAACGCAGCATTAGGGAATAAAATAGAGTTGACCAGACATACTATTGTAATGTATTGAGGATTCCGTATTGAAGGATGCCATTTGAGACTGGTTAGAGGACAGTGGCTTGTTAGTGCCTGGTTCAGGCAAATGTATAACCGGCCGGTAGTGTAGATTAATTCCTAAAGGTGTCACATGTACATAACGGACAAGAGTGATGCAAGTATGCAGATTTCATCACAAACGGGTATGTTTGCTACGTGTACGTGTATGTTTATTGTGCTGCTTTCATACCGGACCGAAATTAAACATTTCCAAGATCGTAGCGACTATTCGTAGCTCGGCTGACTTATGCGCGGGTTCGTATGTGTTACATATAACATTAATTGGTGACAGAATGCTGACCTTGGTCAAGAGACCTGCATAGGTTGTGTCAGAGTGTGCTTTTTTATGCAAAACATTTAGGGTGAATCTTCACGGCTATTCGATGTATGCTAAATAAGTTGACTCGCAACTAAATGAATACGATGCTCAGAACATTAAGTGACTACCAGTGCCCTCCATGTACACTGCTTGGTATCCCCTGCCACCGCTCGTAGAGCGGAGCAAGAGGATATAGAAATGGACTGCGTCCGTCCGTACGTCCGTACGTCCACTACTGTCCACAAAATATCTCCTTCAGTTGTGATTGGAGTTTTAAATTACTTGGCACAAATGTTCACTATGACAAGACGATGTGTCATGCGAATGTCTTGGGTCTGTTCGTCAAAGGTCTAGGTCAAAGCTCAAGGTCAAGTGTTTGGATTTCCAATGCATACACTATGTTTCCTCTTTTCTGGACCGTATGTTCTTTAGTTGTGATTGGAATTTTAAATAACTTGGCACAAATGTTCACTAGGACAAGATGATGTGTCATGCGAATGACTTGGGTCTGTTCGTCAATGTCATAGATCAAGGTCAAGTGTTTGGATTTCCAATGTATACACTATGTTTCCTCTTGTCTGGACCGTATGTTCTTTAGTTGTGATTGGAATTTTAAATAACTTAGCACAAATGTTGACTGTGACAAGACGATGTGTCATGCAAATGACTTGGGTCTGTTTGTCAATGGTCTAGGTCAAAGCTCAAGGTCAAGTGTTTGGAAATCCATTGTATACACTGTGTTTCCTCTTGTCCGGACCGTATCTTCTTGAGTTGTGATTGGAATTTTAAATAACTTAGCACAAATGTTGACTGTGACAAGACGATGTGTCATGCGACTGACGTTGGTCTGTTCGGCAAAAGTCAAGGTCATAGCTCCGTCCGTCCGCTGCTGTCCGGACCTTATCTTCTTTAGTTGTTATTGGATTTTTAAATATCTCGGCACAAATGTTTAACTTGGACAAGATTATGTGTCATGCGACTGACGTGAGTCTGTTCATCAAAGGTCAAGGTCACAGCTCCCTCCGTCCGCTGCTGTCCGGACCTAATCTTCTTTAGTTGTGATTGGATTTTTAAATAACTCTGCACAAATGTTTAACTTGGACAAGATGATGTCATGCGAATGACTTGGGTCTGTTTTTCAAAGGTCAATGTCACAGCTCCGTCTGTCGGTCCACTGCTGTCCGGACCGTATCTTCTTTAGTTGTGATTGGATTTTTAAATAAACTGGCACAAATGCTAACCAACCCACGACGATGTGTCATGCGAATGAGTTGGGGCTGTTCGTCAAAGATATTTTTTATTGTTTTGGGGTTATAACTTACATATTTATGGTCCGATTTAGAACATTACACCAGCGCTCACTGGGACAAGACAATGTGTTATATAACAGTCGGCTACGTTTTTCAGTTTGCGGCATTTACATATGATTTCTGTGCCCGGCGACTTTTTCATTTTGCATAATTTAAATCCACTTCTCTGGAAATGCCTCTAAGGGTTAACGAGGTGGCGGGGATATGGCCACGTTAGTGGCAACCTCTTGTACTTATATCAAGAAGATCAATGTGTGATGTTTATACACAAAAGTATGCAGTTCCAGCACTGGTCAGTTTCACTAAAATGTATGAGATCTCTTTGCGACGAAACGGTCAGTATATACAAATGTCATGATTCATGTGATCCTGAGATCTAGCTATAAAAAAATTAAATGATTTATTTAAAAAAATGTATATGACTATTTTGTAAAAGAAGAAATACCCGTATACCTTGGACAAGTTGGTAGCTTTAAAAATAATCCAAAAGAAAGGTTAGCACACCAGTTTAATATGTTTGGTTTAGTAGTAGGTGATTTATGTCCATCAAATGTCCATTTGATTGGTAAGCAATATGGCCTACAATAACAAAATGCCAAGATCATTTAGATTTGATGCAACTAGCATATCCATCACGCAAATACAATATTAAATACATTAGTTTAGCTGCAACTTAGTGATCAGCAACACGACATGGACTGTGGTTTTATAATTAATTCCATAAAGGTTGGTCGAAAACTGTAGTCTAAATGCCAATGCATCCTAATCAACCACTATAGATATCGATACCTCTCAAATGACCCGTTAATAGCAAAACTCGAAACCACATGATTATAAACTTTTTGAGAGTATATGACTTTTTTATATCCAAGAGAGATGACGTAGCTCATGATTTATGCAGATTCATAAGATCAATATGTTTTACTTCTCATAATGTAAAATTTTAAGAGCTTGGATTCTACATTTAATACATATAAATCTTACATTCAGAGTTCAGTCTTTATATTTGGCGGCCATTTTAATAAAGCTGACATGGGTCCATAGCAAAAATGTTCAGTAACATGTTTACTGATCAATGTTTAAAATTCCATGAGCTGGGATAATATTTCTTTAAATAAGTCCAGTGTCATTGTTTTATTTTATATTCAGTGTTATTTTAAAATATTTGACTGCTATTGTAAAAATGGCAGCTATGTTGAAAAATCTAACATGGATCTAAAGCCAGATGTCCGGTAAAATGCATTTTACTCATCAATGTGTGATATTCCATGAACTGGTATAAAAAATGGTTAAATCAAAATGAACCTTTTAATCAGTGTTTTTTTTCATACTTTTTGACAATGACGACTACTTTTAATTCGGCCAAGAGAGGCTTACGAGGGCCTTCCTCCAAAATAAAAAAAGAAGAAACACATCATGATGTAAAATGACCACATACAAATGCAAACGAATCACATGATCAAGAAATGTACCACAACATAAGGTAAAGTGACCACATCAAAATGACGTCGAAGCACATCAGAATGAAAAAGGTGAACACGTCCGAATGAAAAGGTACGTCATAATGTAAATTGACCATATCAGAATGAAAAGGAACCATATAACAATAAAGTGACTACAATAAAATAACATCATAATGTAAAAGTGACCACACCAGAATGACACCGAACTAGATCTTCATCAAAATAAAATGTACCACATCAGAATGATAAGTAACCATAGCATAATGTAATTTGACCACATAAGAATGAAAATAAACCAGTGATGTTCCATAAGAAGCACTCCTTTAAATTCTGATGTTGAAGTTCAATTTATTTCCATTTTTCTATAAAATTATGGCGAACATTCTTTGAAAATTACACGTTCAGCAACACAATGTTATAACTTATGGATGGCATTATCTTTTTTCTGTCTCAAATGTTTAAATAAATATTTTGACTTTGATGTGGAATTTTTAGTATTTTTTTTTTACATTTTCGGAGGAAATGAGCTTGTTACATAAATTCTAACATTACCGTTCTGTAGTATACTGGTGACCGGGTACCGTTCTGTAGCATACTGGTGACCGAGTACCGTTCTGCAGCATACGTTATGTAGCATACTGGTGACCGGGTACCGTTCTGTAGCATACTGGTGACTGGGTACCGTTCTCTTTATCGCATGTCGACTGGTTTAAAAATAAGACATTTACAGGACTCGTATTACCGGCGGGATCTCCAATGTGGACAGCTTAATTTGTGTATCTGTCTGATGACGTTTCATTCTTTGCTTCCCCACCATGGATGGAAATTTTAGTATTTCACATTTGGCGCCTATTTTGATGACATAATAGCTTACTCGGACGACTGTTTTGTTATGCAGATTCATTAAGTATTAACTAAAGTCACCTTGCTTCTTTTTTTAAAAAAAACACATAGAAGCGATTTTAACACCGTTCGAATCGTATTAAAATTGCCCATGTTTGAGTGCTATATTTTGGCCATGTGATTTAAATTTGGTCACATGGCTCTTATACAATTTATAAGACGTGACCGAAAATAATGAAAAATTATTTGACCAAATGATCACTGGACTATTTAGATAAAATAATAGTAATAATGATTATAATAATAATAATAATATTGATAATAATAATAATAACAATAATAATAATGATAATGATTATTATAATAATAATAATAATAATAATAATAATAATAATAATAATAATAATAATAATAATAATAATAACAATAATAATAATGATAATGATGATAATAATAATGATAATGATGATAATAATAATGATAATAATAATAATAATAATAACAATAATAATAATGATAATGATGATAATAATAATGATAATGATGATAATAATAATGATAATAATAATAATAATAATAACAATAATAATAATAACGATAATAAAGATGATAATGACAACTAATTATAGTGATGAACAAACAAACGTACATCATTTTAAAGTAAGCATTTATCTGATGTTTTCTCTTATGCCATATATATATATAATCCAGTCAAAAACCGCCATTAAGTGCAATAATACAACCACAGAGGGTCATTAATCACCTCGTCTTTCCTACCGGTGAAATCTTTAATCAGAAATCTTTGGTATACCGGAGTCGCTTATCGTTAAATGTATTTAATGTTGAACTTTTATTTCGATCCGACTATTGATTTGCATATCGATTTGGGACAAATACAAACCGAGGACTGAGTGTTGAACAAATCACTTAATGCAATAAAAACAATAACTAGTACTGTTAGTAGGGCACCCGGACGTAATTGGCACACAACACACATATTACTACGTGTTAATTAAATTAAGAGGAGAACGACGGTATTATGTAATAGATTAATAACTATACGGAAATGAAGTATAAACACTAACAAAAAGGTGAGTTTCTTACAGTTTGATTTTTATCTGGCTTTATGTAACCCATGTAGCTTAATTACAGTGTTATGGTAGGTAGAGTGCATTCTCTTTATAACATATAGGTATAAACAGTCCATGAATTACAACTTAAAAACAGCATTAATGTGTCATATATATGACTAAATATGATACAAATAAGGGGTTTGTGGCCCATATATGTCAGGCGTCGCTTTAAGATCACGTTCCCCTCACCATTGGAGATGTTGGTTCGAGGCCAGTTTGGTTAAACAACTGTATGTGAGAAGATTTGTAAGTTATTTGCAGGACAGTGGTAAGCCTACCCATGCAACGGGTTGAGAAAACTTCAGTTATTATATAGGTCAGCATTTGATTTCTCTCAAAACAATTACATTTTTATTCTTATCTTTATAACATTTTCTTATCTAGTTTTGCTGAATAACTGAAATGTGTGACTACCTACACTTGGAAATAAAGGTCAATTTAGTATACGGTGTGATAAAGGTCAACTGCGTCCCTTTCATGCTACACGTTATCTTCATACTTTAAGTGTTAAAACCTTATTTCACGGGAGTAATGATATCTCAGACAATGAAAATATTGTTAAATTTAACAATGTCCAAACTTATATTAAAGACACTAAACGTTTTGATAAACAATACATCTTATTAAGTTTTAGTATTTACCTCACAGTGGAGCCCCTCATTTAAGGTCAGCATAGGAAACGTATATCCAAACAATACACTCTATTTCACCCCCCTCCCCCTTTTTCCTATATGAATATGTTTCATTGCCATCTTGATTGTTTATTTGTAAATAATATGTAGTTGGGAAGGGCCGATTTTAATGTTGGATAACTTGTGGCCCAACCCTTTTGCTACTACATGTATATGAAAAGCAATAAAATATGTTTAAAGTAATGGTCAATAACGATATGTTTATTGTACGGTGTGATAAAGGCCAAGGTCGAGTATCTGGTTATTTAGTTTTGCTGAATAACTGAAATGTGTGGCTCTACCTACACTTGGAAATAAAGGCTAAGGTCGAGTATATGTTCAGTGTATGGTGTGATAAAGGTCAAGTACAATATGTTTATTGTACGGTGTGATAAAGGCCAAGGTCGAGTATGAGTATATGTTCATTGTACGGTGTGATAAAGGCCAAGGTCGAGTATGAGTATATGTTCATTGTACGGTGTGATAAAGGCCAAGGTCGAGTATATGTTCATTATCATATGTGATAAATGCCAAGGTCGAGTATATGTTCATTATCATATGTGATAAATGCCAAGGTCGAGTATATGTTCATTATCATATTTGATAAATGCCAAGGTCGAGTAAATGTTCATTATCATATGTGATAAATGCCAAGGTCGAGTATATGTTCATTGTACGATGTGATAAATGCCAAGGTCGAGTATATGTTCATTGTACGATGTGATAAATACCAAGGTCGAGTATATGTTCATTATCATGTGTGATAAATGCCAAGGTCGAGTATATGTTCAGTGTACGGTGTCATTAAGGCCAAGGTCGAGTATTTGTTCATTATACGGTGTGATAAAGGCCAAGGTCGAGTATCTGTTCATTGTATGGTGTGATCAAGGCCAAGGTCGGGTATATGTTCATTGTACTGTGTTATAAAGGCCAAGGTCGAGTATCTATTTATTGTACGGTGTGATAAATGTCAAGGTCGGGTATATATTCATTGTACAGTATGATAAATGCCAAGGTCGAGTATATATTCATCGTACAGTATGATAAATGCCCAAGTCTAGAATATGTTCATTGTACTGTATAATAAAGGCCAAGGTCGAGTATCTATTCAGTGTACGGTGTGATAAAGGCCAAGGTCGAGTATCTATTCATTGTACAGTAAGATAAATGCCAAAGTCGAGTATATGTTTATTGTACGGTGTGATAAATGCCAAGGTCGAGTATATGTTCATTGTATGGTGTGATAAATGTCAAGGTCGAGTATATGTTCATTGTACTGTGTGATAAATCCTAAGGTCAAGTAAATGTTCATTGTACAGTGTGATAAAGGCCAAGTTTGAGTATCTATTCATTGTACTGTATGATAAATGCCAAAGTTAAGTATATGTTCATTGTACTGTGTAATAAAGGCCAAAGTCGTTATGTGTACTGTACTGTGACATAAAGGTCGAGGTCGAGTATTTGTTCATTGTACGGTGTGATAAAGGTCAAGGTTGAGTATATGTAATTTGTACGGTGTGATAAAGGCCAAGGTCGAGTATATGTCCATTGTAAAATATGATAAATGCCAATGTCGAGTATATGTTCAGTGTACGGTATTACAAAGGCCAATATCAAGTATCTGTTCATTGGACGGTGTGATCAAGGCCAAGGTCGATATGTGTATTGTATTGTGATATAAAGGTCAAGGTCGAGTATTTGTTCATTGTACGGTGTGATAAAGGTCAAATTTGAGTATCTGTTATTTGTACGGTGTGATAAACGCCAAGGTCGAGTATATATTCTTTGTACTGTGACATAAAGGTCAAGGTCGAGTATCTGTTCATTTTACGGTGTGATAAAGGCCAATGTCGAGTATGTGTTCATTGAACGGTGACATAAAGGCCAAGGTCGAGTATCTGTTCATTGTACAGTGTGATAAAGGCCAAGGTCGAGTATCTGTTCATTGTACGGTGACTTAAAGGTCAAGGTCGAGTATCTGTCCATTGTTCGGTGTGATAAATGCCAAGGTCGAGCATATGTCCATTGTACGGTGAGGTAAAGTTCAAGGTCGAGTATCTGTCCATTGTACGATGTGATAAAGACCAAGGTCGAGTATATGTTCATTGTACAGTATGATATATGCCAAGGTCGAGTATATTTTCAGTGTACGGTGTGACAAAGGCCAATGTCATGTATCTGTTTATTGTACGGTGTGATAAAGGTCAATGTCGATATGTGTATTGTACTGTGATATAAAGGTCGAGGTCGAGTATTTGTTCATTGTACAGTGTGATAAAGGTCAAGGTTGAGCATATGTTATTTGTACGGTGTGATAAATGCCAAGGTCAAGTATTTGTTCATTGTACGGTGTTATAAATGCCAAGGTCGAGTATATGTTCATTGTACAGTATGATAAAGGCCCAGGTCGAGTATCTGTTCATTATACGGTGTGATAAAGGCTTAGGTCGAGTATTTGTTCATTGTACGGTGTTATAAAGGCCAAGGTCGAGTATCTGTTCATTGTACGGTGTGATAAAGGCCAAGGTCGAGTATCTGTCCCTTGTACGGTGACATAAAGGTCAAGGTCGATTATCTGTCCATTGTACGATGTGATAAAGACCAAGGTCGACCAATGTTCATTGTACAGTATGATAAATGCCAATGTCAAGTATATGTTCATTGAACGGTGTTACAAAGGCCAATGTCAAGTATCTGTTCATTAGACGGTGTGATCAAGGCCAAAGTCTATATGTGTGTTGTACTGTGAACTAAAGGTCAAGGTCGAGTATTTGTTCATTGTACGGTGTGATAAAGGTCAAGGTTGAGTATATGTTATTTGTACGGTGTGATTATGGCCAAGGTCGAATATCTGTTCATTTTACGGTGACATAAATGTCAAGGTCGAGTATCTGTTCATTGTACGTTGTGATAAAGGCCAAGGTCGAGTATCTGTTCATTGTACGGTGTGATAAATGCCAAGGTCGAGTATCTGTTCATTGTACGGTGACATAAAGGTCAAGGTCGAGTATCTGTCCATTGTACGGTGTGATAAATGACAAGGTCGAGTATCTGTTCATTGTACGGTGACAAAAAGTTCAAGGTCGAGTATCTGTCAATTGTACGGTGTGATAAATGCTTAGGTCGAGTATTTGTTCATTGTACGGTGTTATAAAGGCCAAGGTCAAGTATCTGTTCATTGTACGGTGTGATAAAGGCCAAGGTCGAGTATCTGTCCCTTGTACGGTGACATAAAGGTCAAGGTCGAGTATCTGTCCATTGTACGATGTGATAAAGACCAAGGTCGACCAATGTTCATTGTACAGTATGATAAATGCCAATGTCGAGTATATGTTCATTGAACGGTGTTACAAAGGCCAATGTCAAGTATCTGTTCATTGGACGGTGTGATCAAGGCCAAAGTCTACATGTGTGTTGTACTGTGAACTAAAGGTCAAGGTCGAGTATTTGTTCATTGTACGGTGTGATAAAGGTCAAGGTTGAGTATATGTTATTTGTACGGTGTGATTATGGCCAAGGTCGAATATCTGTTCATTTTACGGTGACATAAATGTCAAGGTCGAGTATCTGTTCATTGTACGTTGTGATAAAGGCCAAGGTCGAGTATCTGTTCATTGTACGGTGTGATAAATGCCAAGGTCGAGTATCTGTTCATTGTACGGTGACATAAAGGTCAAGGTCGAGTATCTGTCCATTGTACGGTGTGATAAATGACAAGGTCGAGTATCTGTTCATTGTACGGTGACAAAAAGTTCAAGGTCGAGTATCTGTCCATTGTACGGTGTGATAAATGCTAAGGTCGAGTATCTGTCCATTGTACGGTGACATAAAGGTCAAGGTCGAGTATCTGTCCATTGTGCGGTGTGATAAATGACAAGGTCGAGTATCTGTCCATTGTACGGTGACATAAAGGTCAAGGTCGAGTATCTGTCCATTGTGCGGTGTGATAAATGCCATGGTCGAGTATCTGTCCATTGTACGGTGACATAAAGGTCAAGGTCGAGTATCTGTCCATTGTACGTAGTGATAAAGACCAAGGTCGAGTATATGTCCATTGTACAGTATGGTAAATGCCATGGTCGTGTACATGTTCAGTGTATGGTGTGACAAAGGCCAATGTCAAGTCGATATGTGTATTGTACTATGACATAAAGGTCAAGGTCGAGTATTAGTTCATTGTACGGTGTGATAAAGGTCAAGGTTGAGTATATGTTATTTGTACGGTGTGATAAAGGTCAAGGTCGAATATCTGTTTATTGTACGGTTTGATAACGGCAAAGGTCGGTTACCTGTTAATTGTATGGTGTAATAAAGACTATGTCGATTATATATTCATTGTACGGTTGTTTGGTGTGGGAAATATCAAGGTGGAGTTGAAGGTCACGTGTAAACATTCTGAAACAAAGCAATTGAATTATATGAGTCCCCAAAAAATGGAATTTACTCATCTCTCGTAATTACCATTAATTTAAATGTCGTTATTTAGCCATTTAAATAATATATATATTGTAGCGGTACCATTGTCCTTTAATGTTTGTCTTTTTTTGTTTGAATTGTGTGTCCTGAGCGGTATCGTACACACACATGTTCATTTCCTTGTATCTGCATGTATCTAGTGTTAGTAGCAAGTGTATATGGACAGAAGAAAAAGTTGAATTTCAAAATATTATTTGAAAATTCTAATATGGAAAAATTAATGGATATGGTTAATACAACTGACAAAGCGCTTGCGGGAAGGAAGAATAGGCAAAATATAAACTTGTGCAGGAAAGGTTGTGTACTTAAGTACTCTACATGAGCAGGTGCTGCAGAGTAATTGCAAACATCATATTATATGAGCTGTGTATTTAGTATATATTGTTCAGATATTTTGCATTATTACATTATGTATTATTAATATACAATACTGATATTTTTAAATACTAGTAACATACTTTTTGGTGATAAGTTGCATGGTCGTGTTAGTTACACAACTGTACAATCGTAATGGTATTATTAATGTATATATATAAAATATGCATTATATAGTGTTACTTGATGAACCAGTACTTTACTTTTCATAATCAACATTTACTGGTATATAATGTATTACTTATTCGAATACTCATTTAGGCAACAGGTGATCATGTGTTGATTTAACATGACATGGACAACCGGCCTTATATTTTTGGATAATATGCTTTCTAGTTATATTTTAAACTATTGCATTATGTATTATTAAAATATGGTATAAATGTATCTTTAACACAATATTGATGTTTTTGATAACTGGTCATGCTTTCAAGTTATTGAGTGACTCAAAGATTAGTGTTGTTATAATAAAAGATGATACTATGTATGATTGGATAGTTTTTTAATTTACAACTGAAAAATCATAATAATATTTGTAGTATGAATTTGTTTATCTCATTGGTATTGCGTTAAGTATGCATGTAGTGTTAATTTATGAAACGGTATTTATCTATTCATAATCAGTAAAAAGTTTACTGGTAATATACTTCACTACTTATTCGAACACAAGTACTCATTGGGTGACCATGTCGTGATTTGACGCACCATTCGTGTATAAGATATATTGTTTTTTTGTTGACAATTGCAGTTTATAATACTAATAATTGATATATAGTTTAGCAAACATATACGTTTAATGTTCAAAATGAAAGAACCACTCTAAATAAACTTTGATGAAAGTCATTATTACTAAATTTCAGTATCGAACATTATAATATTTTCTTCTTCTGGATTACAAACATTTGTATTAAGTGTTTGTTAAACTTTCCAAAAATTCTGTCAAAGTGTTGTATATAACAGTGATATCTTTTATCTAATGGACATTGTTATAAGTTTGTCACATGTATACAGCACTGTATGTCGTATGCTGGAGTATGTGGCTTGTCCTCATAGACGCTAAGCCCTTTTGAATTTATTGAATAAAACAATCAAGCTCTCAATACGTGTCTGTATATAATATTGTTTAACACACACACACACGCACACAAACACACACACACACACACACACACACACACACACACACACACACATATATATATATTTACATGGCTTAGGAAATACATACATATTTCTGTTATTTTATATTAATAAACTGGTTGAAAACATGACTGAACAGTTTTCATTAATTACAAAACATACATGGATCGTGATTGTCATGTGATCAATATAGTTGTTATAGTCTTTCGAGCAGAATGTTTAAACCCACTTGTTCCTCGTGGTTTATTGGTAAGTCAGGATCGGAGGTCCGATCTGCCATCACATTTGTGTGCTGTGTCCTTGAGCATTATACATTACCCACATATGTTTAGAACTGGTTTTACTCAGAAAGACATCGATATTGTATAACTTATACCAACCTGTTAACTATCCAACAGCTCTTGTAAACAGTAATTGCCTTAGTAAAAGTTTTCCATGGGTAGGAATCGCAGCGGTGGTTTAGTGGTAGAAATTTCAATTCGCTTGCGTAAGGTCATGGGGTTTGACCTCCGGTACGATCATATCAAATACTTGAAAATGGTTATAAAAGTTTCTTCGCTTAGAACCCAGCACTTAGAGGATAGTTCTAGGTTTTGTCGGCCCAGTGTCATTATATGACAGGTGGGACATCATACCATGTGTCTGCCGTTTGATACTCCAGTGTGGAAAGCTAAAGAACACCGAGTTATGACCGTGCCATAGTTATAATGACTGAAACAATCTTAAAAACGACGCTAAGTAGTTTAACAGTGAATAAACATATTGAACATTACACGGAATCGATGTCCTCTTCTGGATATTTGTTATCAGCACTCGTATCCCATGTATTTATGCACTGACATTCATGTACTAGCGTTTTACTGAGTCGAGGTACATTAGTATTATGTTTAAACAGTTTATAATAATGTTTTATATAATGTTGCGTGTTTCATATATCAGACGTTCACGTATTGTTACTTGTTTACTAGTTCGCATTGTTCCTTTGCAATTTTTCTAAACAAACCTGGATGTTATGATATTTAAAGAAATATATCTTCTTGTTGTAGACGATCCAGAGCGAGATGGCGCCGGGTGCTTACCTTAAAGAAGAAAGAAACTCGCAAGTTACTCCGAGAAGAGTACCTCCATATCCAGGTTTCGATTTCGAAGGAACTTATCAAGATGATTCTCCAGTACCACGTGTTAAACTTCAGGGAGAAGAGTACCTGGTGAGAAACAGAGGCTCTATAGACAACTGGGCATTTCACGGTTGTGACAGAGAACCGTCACCACGACCAGAACCTAAATGCCCATCGCGGGAGTCATTGTCCAACTGGACCCATGGTCGACACGGAACGATTAAACCATTGATAGACGGTATCGCAACGCCGCGGCCAGAAACTGCACCTCCTAGAATTAAATCGGAAGCAGAAGGAATAGCAACTGTTAGCAAAGGTGGACGAATGTGTCGTCTTCTTACAAAATACGGTCAATTTGGACCGTCCCCAAGAGTAGCTCGTGTAAAACCAGAGGCCGAGGATACGGCGGAGGTCCATAAAGGAGATCGGATGAATAAACTGGTCCACAGTTACGGGAAACTACCACTGTCATCCCGAGGAGTACCTCGTGTTAAGGTAGAAGGTGAGGATAATGCCGATTTAGACAAAGGTAAACGAATGAGCGGACTGGTTCACTCTTATGGCAGGCTACCACAGTCAGCTAGAGCTGTCCCGAGAGTAAAAGACGAAGGATTTGACAATGCGGACCTTGATAAAGGCAAACGGATAAACCGACTGGTGCACAATTACGGAACTATGCCGCGTTCAGCTAGAGCAGTCCCTAGAGTGAAAAAAGAGGGTGAACCAAATGCTTCTTTAGATAAAGGACATAGAATGGATAGGCTAGTCCACAGCGCTCAAAGTCTGCCCAAATCCCCGAGAAACCCTCCCCGAGTAAAACACGTGGAGGCGAGAAACACCTGCCACAGAGGTAGGGGCAGTATGGGCAAATTGTTAAGAGATATGGGTAACAGGTCATGCATTTTCAAACCTGGTGTTAAGAAATCCTCTTATTTAAAAACAAGCATGATGTGATTAGATTCCTTTATCTACAATGTCTGGTGTACAATTAAAGTAAATAGATGCAGTATTCCGTAAACAGTATTATGCTACTCTCAGTATTATTTGGCAGTGTTTTGTTAGTTTACCCTCGTCAGCAGTATATTTAGTATTTGTTCTTTTTAATATTATATGTGAATGTTTGTCATTTTAGCATGGTCAGCATTGTATGTTAATGATTGGTCAGTTCAGCATACTGGTAATATACTATATGTTAGCAATAAGTCATTTCGGCATACTGTTTATATACTATAATGTAAGTGATTGGTCATTTCAGCATACTGTTTATATACTATTATGTAAATGATTGGTTATTTCAGCATACTGTTTATATACTATAATGTAAGTGATTGGTCATTTCAACTTACTGGTAATATACTATATGTTAGCAATTAGTCATTTCGGCATACTTTTATATACTATAATGTAAGTGATTGGTCATTTCAGCATACTATTTATATACTATAATGTAAGTGATTGGTCATTTCAACTTACTGGTAATATACTATATGTTAGCAATTAGTCATTTGAGCATACTTTTTATATACTATAATGTTAGTGATTGGTCATTTCAATATACTAGTGATTTACTATATGTTAGCGATTGGTGATTTCAGCAAAATACATTATATTGGCCATTTTTTCATACTAGACTAGTAATATACTATATTTCATCATTTTAGCATGATATTTTATATGATGCTAGTGATTGGTCAGTTCAGCAAGATACATATATATTGGTAAGGGACTGTCATTTTGGCATACTAGACTAGTAATATACTATATGTTTGTGATTGGTTATTTGAGCCTGATACATTATGATAGTGGTTGGTCATTTACCGTGGCAAGGATTATATGCTATACTTTACCATTATTACCATTATACGGTACTATTTGGTCAACAATATAAAACTATATTCAATATTTTATGTGTCAATATTTTACTATGGTCAGCCCTAATTGTTTAAGTTTGATAATATTACCATGGCCGGTTAACATTATATTTTTTTCTAGGGTCACCCATGTGCAAGTGGTCTAAGGCGCCATCTCAAAATCACTAACCTCTCACCACTAAGGTCGTAGGTACAAGTGCCACTCATTCGAGTCACTGCATTATATGTCAGTATTAAATGGTCAACATTATATATAAGTGTTCAATGGTAGGCATTATATCTTAGTGTTTGGTCATTTCACCAATATCAGCATTATATGTAAGTGTTTGGTCATGTCAATGTTATCAGCATTATATGTCAGTGTTGAATGGTCAACACTATATGTTAGTGTTTAATGGTCAAACTTATATGTTAGTGTTCAATGGTCAACATTGAATATTAGTGTTTGTTCATGTCAACTTTATCAGCATCATATGTCAGTGTTTAATGGTCAACACTATATGTCAGTGTTGAATGGTCAACACTATATGTCAGTGTTGAATGATCAACACTATATGTTAGTGTTTGGTCATATCAACATTGTATGTCAGTGTTGAATGGTCAACACTATATGTTAGTGTTTGATGGTCAACACTATATGTCAGTGTTGAATGGTCAACACTATATGTTAGTGTTTGATGGTAAACACTATTATGTCAGTGTTGAATGATCAACACTATATGTTAGTGTTTGATGGTAAACACTGTATGTCAGTGTTGAATGGTCAACACTATATGTTAGTGTTTGATGGTAAACATTATTATGTCAGTGTTGAATGATCAACACTAAATGTTAGTGTTTGGTCATATCAACATTGTATGTCAGTGTTTAATGGTCAACACTATATGTTAGTGCTTGATGGTAAACACTATATGTCAGTGTTGAATTATCAACACTATATGTGAGTGTTTGGTCATATCAACATTGTATGTCAGTGTTTGATGGTCAACACTATATGTTTGTGTTTAATTGTCAACACTATATGTTAGTGTTTGGTCATATCAACATTGTATGTCAGTGTTGAATGGTCAACACTATATGTCAGTGTTTAATTGTCAACACTATATGTTAGTGTTTGGTCATATCAACATTGTATGTCAGTGTTTAATGGTAAACACTATATGTTAGTGTTTGGTCATATCAACATTGTATGTCAGTGTTTGATGGTCAACATTATATGTTAGTGTTTGGTCATATCAACATTGTATGTCAGTGTTTGATGGTCAACATTATATGTTAGTGTTTGGTCATATCAACATTGTATGTCAGTGTTTAATGGTCAACACTATATGTTTGTGTTTGATCATATCAACATTGTATGTCAGTGTTTGATGGTCAACACTATATGTTTGTGTTTGATCATATCAACATTGTATGCCAGTGTTTAATTGTCAACACTATATGTTAGTGTTTGGTCATATCAACATTGTATGTCAGTGTTTAATGGTCAACACTATATGTTAGTGTTTGGTCTTATCAACATTGTATGTCAGTGTTAAATCGTCAACAATATATGTTAGTGTTTGGTCATATCAACATTGTATGTCAACACTATATGTTAGTGTTTGGTCTTATCAACATTGTATGTCAGTGTTAAATCGTCAACAATATATGTTAGTGTTTGGTCATATCAACATTGTATGTCAGTGTTTAATGGTCAACACTATATGTTAGTGTTTGGTCATATCAACATTGTATGTCAGTGTTTGATGGTCAACACTATATGTTTGTGTTTGATCATATCAACATTGTATGCCAGTGTTTAATTGTCAACACTATATGTTAGTGTTTGGTCATATCAACATTGTATGTCAGTGTTTAATGGTCAACACTATATGTTAGTGTTTGGTCTTATCAACATTGTATGTCAACACTATATGTTAGTGTTTGGTCATATCAACATTGTATGTCAGTGTTTAATCGTCAACACTATATGTTAGTGTTTGGTCATATCAACATTGTATGTCAGTGTTAAATGGTCAACACTATATGTTAGTGTTTGATCATATCAACATTGTATGTCAGTGTTTAATGGTCAACACTATATGTTAGTGTTTGGTCACATCAACATTGTATGTCAGTGTTGAATGATCAACACTATATGTTAGTGTTTGGTCATATCAACATTGTATGTCAGTGTTTGATGGTCAACACTATATGTTTGTGTTTGATCATATCAACATTGTATGTCAGTGTTTGATGGTCAACACTATATGTTTGTGTTTGATCATATCAACATTGTATGCCAGTGTTTAATTGTCAACACTATATGTTAGTGTTTGGTCATATCAACATTGTATGTCAGTGTTTAATGGTCAACACTATATGTTAGTGTTTGGTCTTATCAACATTGTATGTCAACACTATATGTTAGTGTTTGGTCATATCAACATTGTATGTCAGTGTTTGATGGTCAACACTATATGTTTGTGTTTGATCATATCAACATTGTATGTCAGTGTTGAATGGTCAACACTATATGTTAGTGTTTGGTCATATCAACATTGTATGTCAGTGTTTGATGGTCAACACTATATGTAAGTGTTTAGTCATATCAACATTGTATGTCAGTGTTGAATGATCAACACTATATGTTAGTGTTTGGTCATATCAACATTGTATGTCAGTGTTTAATCGTCAACAATATATGTTAGTGTTTGGTCATATCAACATTGTATGTCAGTGTTTAATGGTCAACACTATATGTTAGTGTTTGGTCATATCAACATTGTATGTCAGTGTTTGATGGTCAACACTATATGTAAGTGTTTAGTCATATCAACATTGTATGTCAGTGTTGAATGATCAACACTATATGTTAGTGTTTGGTCATGTCACCATTATCAACACTATATGTTAGTGTTTGGTCATATCAACATTGTATGTCAGTGTTTAATCGTCAACAATATATGTTAGTGTTTGGTCATATCAACATTGTATGTCAGTGTTGAATGATCAACACTATATGTTAGTGTTTGGTCTTATCAACATTGTATGTCAGTGTTGAATGGTCAACACTATATGTTAGTGTTTGGTCATATCAACATTGTATGTCAGTGTTGAATGGTCAACACTATATGTTAGTGTTTGGTCATATCAACATTGTATGTCAGTGTTTAATGGTCAACACTATATGTTTGTGTTTGGTCATATCAACATTGTATGTCAGTGTTTAATCGTCAACAATATATGTTAGTGTTTGGTCATATCAACATTGTATGTCAGTGTTTAATGGTCAACACTATATGTTAGTGTTTGGTCATATCAACATTGTATGTCAGTGTTTAATGGTCAACAAAATATGTTAGTGTTTGGTCATATCAACATTGTATGTCAGTGTTTAATCGTCAACAATATATGTTAGTGTTTGGTCTAATCAACATTGTATGTCAGTGTTTGATGATCAACACTATATGTTAGTGTTTGGTCATATCAACATTGTATGTCAGTGTTTGATGGTCAACACTATATGTTAGTGTTTGGTCATATCAACATTGTATGTCAGTGTTTGATGGTCAACACTATATGTTAGTGTTTGGTCATATCAACATTGTATGTCAGTGTTTAATCGTCAACAATATATGTTAGTGTTTGGTCTAATCAACATTGTATGTCAGTGTTTGATGATCAACACTATATGTTAGTGTTTGGTCATATCAACATTGTATGTCAGTGTTTGATGGTCAACACTATATGTTTGTGTTTGATCATATCAACATTGTATGTCAGTGTTTGATGGTCAACACTATATGTTAGTGTTTGGTCATATCAACATTGTATGTCAACACTATATGTTAGTGTTTGGTCATATCAACATTGTATGTCAACACTATATGTTAGTGTTTGGTCATATCAACATTGTATGTCAGTGTTTGATGGTCAACACTATATGTTAGTGTTTGGTCATATCAACATTGTATGTCAGTGTTTGATGGTCAACACTATATGTTTGTGTTTGATCATATCAACATTGTATGTCAGTGTTTGATGGTCAACACTATATGTTAGTGTTTGGTCATATCAACATTGTATGTCAGTGTTTGATGGTCAACACTATATGTTTGTGTTTGATCATATCAACATTGTATGCCAGTGTTTAATTGTCAACACTATATGTTAGTGTTTGGTCATATTAACATTGTATGTTAGTGTTTGGTCATATCAACATTGTATGTCAGTGTTTAATGGTCAACACTATATGTTAGTGTTTGGTCATATCAACAGTGTATGTCAGTGTTTAATGGTCAACACTATATGTTAGTGTTTGGTCATATCAACATTGTATGTCAGTGTTTAATGGTCAACACTATATGTTAGTGTTTGGTCATATCAACATTGTATGTCAGTGTTGAATGGTCAACACTATATGTTAGTGTTTGGTCTAATCAACATTGTATGTCAGTGTTTGATGATCAACACTATATGTTAGTGTTTGGTCATATTAACATTGTATGTTAGTGTTTAATGGTCAACACTATATGTTAGTGTTTGGTCATATCAACATTGTATGTCAGTGTTTAATGGTCAACACTATATGTTAGTGTTTGATCATATCAACATTGTATGTCAGTGTTTAATGGTCAACACTATATGTTAGTGTTTGGTCATATCAACATTGTATGTCAGTGTTTAATGGTCAACACTATATGTTAGTGTTTGGTCATATCAACATTGTATGTCAGTGTTTAATGGTCAACACTATATGTTAGTGTTTGGTCATATCAACATTGTATGTCAGTGTTGAATGATCAACACTATATGTTAGTGTTTGGTCATGTCACCATTATCAACACTATATGTAAGTGTTTGGTCTTATCAACATTGTATGTCAGTGTTTAATGGTCAACACTATATGTTAGTGTTTGGTCATGTCACCATTATCAACACTATATGTAAGTGTTTGGTCTTATCAACATTGTATGTCAGTGTTTAATGGTCAACACTATATGTTAGTGTTTGGTCATATCAACATTGTATGTCAGTGTTGAATGATCAACACTATATGTTAGTGTTTGGTCATGTCACCATTATCAACACTATATGTTAGTGTTTGGTCATATCAACATTGTATGTCAGTGTTTAATGGTCAACACTATATGTTAGTGTTTGGTCATATCAACATTGTATGTCAGTGTTTAATGGTCAACACTATATGTTAGTGTTTGGTCATATCAACATTGTATGTCAGTGTTGAATGATCAACACTATATGTTAGTGTTTGGTCATGTCACCATTATCAACACTATATGTAAGTGTTTGGTCTTATCAACATTGTATGTCAGTGTTTAATGGTCAACACTATATGTTAGTGTTTGGTCATATCAACATTGTATGTCAGTGTTTGATGGTCAACAATATATGTTAGTGTTTGATGGTCAACACTATATGTCAGTGTTGAATGGTCAACACTATATGTTTGTGTTTGGTCATATCAACATTGTATGTCAGTGTTTAATCGTCAACAATATATGTTAGTGTTTGGTCATATCAACATTGTATGTCAGTGTTGAATGATCAACACTATATGTTAGTGTTTGGTCTTATCAACATTGTATGTCAACACTATATGTTAGTGTTTGGTCTTATCAACATTGTATGTCAGTGTTTAATGATCAACACTATATGTTAGTGTTTGGTCATATCAACATTGTATGTCAGTGTTTAATGGTCAACACTATATGTTAGTGTTTGGTCATATCAACATTGTATGTCAGTGTTGAATGATCAACACTATATGTTAGTGTTTGGTCATTTCAACATTATATGTCAGTGTTGAATGATCAACACTATATGTTAGTGTTTGTTCATATCAACATTGTATGTCAGTGTTAAATGGTCAACACTATATGTTTGTGTTTGGTCATGTCACCATTATCAGCAGTATTTGTTAGTGTTTTATGGTCAGCACTATATGTTTGTGTTTTGTCATGTCACCATTATCAGCAGAATATGTTAGTGTTTGATGGTCAACACTATGATATGTTAGTGTGGTCATTCCCACCTTAATTAAATCACCCTATTTCATACATATTTATAATATTCAAATGATTCAATGTCTCTCAATGGTGTGTTCTATGTAAAACAACAATAAAAATGAGTAAAAACACACACTAGATCCTTTTGCATTATCCACCAAAAAAAGCCAGCCCAGTTACATTATAATTTTGGTGTATCCATGAACTATCTACGAGGCCTAATACCGAAAGATGAAGAAATTTTACGATACTTTCTGTCATTGAAGCAGCTAATCTGCTGACCAAAAAACACAAACAATTGATCCACATGTAAGATTTAGTTTAATTTAGTTTAAACTAATTTATTTTACTTCGATTGTGAAACAAGTTATAACAACTTATATATATAAATCAGGCTCGAAGTGTAAGAGATCAGGTATAGGCTGTTATAAATATAATGAAAGTGATGGCAATTCACGAAAGAAAAATAATTCATAAATAAGTTGTTTATTTCTTTAAAAAAAAATAAAAAATCTCTAGTTACTTTAACTACAGGCACATAAAAGGATGACTGGGAGGTGTGTGTGTGTGTGTGTAGGGGAGGGGGGAGACTTAACACGATTCCCAATGTTTAGCATTGAACAGCGATGAAAATATTGTCCAGGAAGAGACAGAAGAAGGGATCATCAATATAACAAATACTGATGGCAAAACCAGAATTACAATAATAAAAGACAATATACACATCAGTAGTAAGTAATATAGTAATAGAAACATGTCTGGAACATGTTTGGAACAAACACCGATCTGAAACTATTTGAATATCAGCTACATGTATACAATGACATACACATGTCTGGAACAAACACCTGAATGACATACACATGTCTGGAACAAACACCTGAATGACATACACATGTCTGGAACAAACACCTGAATGACATACACGATAATGTTTTGTGCATACAGTCAAACCTGCTTACTTGACAAAATGATCAGCAGTCATCTCTAGTAAGCAGCCCCATGTCTTAAGCTGATTTCCAGGCCTATGATTTCACAGCAAAATAAGCAACAATGTGTCTTAAAAAGTTGCTCAATTATTTACACATGTCTGAGAAAGCCTCTGTTAGAGCCAGTTATATAAATATATGAACACATCTAGGACAAATTAACATCTGTTTGAGACAGTTATATAAATATATAAATACATCTAGGACAAATTAACATCTGTTTGAGATAGTTTAAAACATATTCAGGACAAGCCCCTAAATGATATACTCATGTCTGCATCAATTATACAAAGATATACACATATTTAGGTCAGAACTATGTTTGAGTTAGTTCTATAATGATACCCTAGTCTCTGAAGATTGAGTAGGCCATGTGTGTATTATTTAGGTGCTTGTTCCAGACGTGTGTGTATCACTATATGCTTGATTCATTGTGCATATCATTTCTAAAGGTACATGTTTCAGACATGTGTATCACTGAATTAAGTAGAGGAATATCCCATACATGTGTATATCAGTTATGGCTTAGCTATCATTATATATGGGACATTCCTGTACTTAATTCAGTTATATAATGATAGATTAGCCATAACTGATATACACACATTCTACACATGTAATGTATGGGACATTCCACTACTTGATTCAGTTATATAATGATAGATAAGCCATAACTGATAGACACATATACACATGTATGGGACATTCCTCTACTTGATTCGGTTATATAATGATACATAATCCATAACTGATATACACATATACACATGTATGGGACATTCCTCTACTTTATTCAGTCATATAATGATAGATAAGCCATAACTGATATACACATGTATGGGACATTCCTCAACTTGATTCAATTATATAATTATAGATAAGCCATAACTGATATACACACATACTACACATGTTATGTATGGGACATTCCTCTACTTGATTCAGTTATATAATGATAGATAAGCCACAACAGATATACACATGTATGGGACATTCCTGTACTTTATTCAGTCATATAATGATAGATAAGCCATAACTGAAATACACATAAACACATGTATGGGACATTTCTCTACTTGATTCAGTTATATAATGATAGATAAGCCATAACTGAAATACACATATACACATGTATGGGACATTTTTCTACTTGATTCAGTTATATAGTGATAGATAAGCCATAACTGATATACACATGTATGGGAGATTTCTCTACTTGATTCAGTTACATAATGATATATATGCAATAACTGGTATACAAATATACACATGTATGGGACATTCCTCTACTTGATTCGGTTATATAATGATAGATATGCCACAACTGATATACACATATACACATGTATGGGACATTTTTCTACTTGATTCAGTTATATAATGATAGATAAGCCACAACTGATATACACATATACACATGTATGGGACATTTTTCTACTTGATTCAGTTATATAATGATAGATAAGCCATAACTGATATACACATGTATGGGAGATTTCTCTGCTTGATTCAGTTACATAATGATATATATGCAATAACTGGTATACAAATATACACATGTATGGGACATTCCTCTACTTGATTCGGTTATATAATGATAGATATGCCACAACTGATATACACATATACACATGTATGCAACATTTCTCTACTTGATTCAGTTATATAATGATAGATATGCCATAACAGACATACACATATACACATGTATGGGACATTCCTCTACTTAATTCGGTTAAATAATGATAGATAAGTCATAACTGATAGACACATGTATGGGACATTCCTCTACTTGATTCGGTTATATAATGATAGATAAGTCATAACTGATAGACACATATACACATGTATGGAACATTCCCTTACTTGATTCGGTTATATAATGATAGATAAGCCACAACTGATATACACATATACACATGTATGGGACATTCCTCTACTTGATTCAGTTATATAATGAAAGATAAGCCACAACTGATATACACATATACACATGTATGGGTACATTCCTCTACTTGATTCAGTTATATAATGATAGATAAGCCATAACTGATATACACATATACACATGTATGGGACATTCCTCTACTTGATTCGGTTATATAATGATAGATAAGTCATAACTGATAGACACATATACACATGTATGGAACATTCCCTTACTTGATTCGGTTATATAATGATAGATAAGCCACAACTAATAGACACATATATACATGTATGGGACATTCCTCTACTTGATTCAGTTATATAATGATAGATAAGCCACAACTGATATAAACATATATACATGTATGGGACATTCCTCTACTTGATTCAGTTATATAATGATAGATAAGCCATAACTGATAGACACATATACACATGTATGGGACATTCCTCTACTTGATTCGGTTATATAATGATAGATAAGCCATAACTGCTAGACACATATACATATGTATGGGACATTCCTCTACTTGATTCGGTTATATAATAATAGATAATCCATAACTGATATACACATATACACATGTATGGGACATTCCTCTACTTGATTCGGTTATATAATGATAGATAAGTCATAACTGATAGACACATATACACATGTATGGAACATTCCCTTACTTGATTCGGTTATATAATGATAGATAAGCCATAACTGATATACACATGTATGGGACATTCCTCTACTTGATTCAGTTATATAATGATAGATAAGCCACAACTAACAGACACATATACACATGTATGGGACATTCCTCTACTTGATTCAGTTATATAATGATAGAAAATCCATAACTGATATACACATATATGGGACATTCCTCTACTTGATTCAGTTATATTATGATAGATAAGTCACAACTGATAGACACATATACACATGTATAGGACATTCCCTTACTTGATTCGGTTATATAATGATAGATAAGCCACAACTGATATACACATATACACATGTATGAAACATTCCTCTACTTGATTCAGTTATATAATGATAGATAAGCCACAACTGATATAAACATATATACATGTATGGGACATTCCTCTACTTGATTCAGTTATATAATGATAGATAAGCCACAACTGATATAAACATATATACATGTATGGGATATTCCTCTACTTGATTCAGTTATATAATGATAGATAAGCCACAACTGATATACACATATGCACATATATGGGACAATCCTCTACTTGATTTAGTTATATAATGATAGATAAGCCAAAACTGATAGACACATATACACATGTATGGGACATTCCTCTACTTGATTCGGTTATATAATGATACATAATCCATAACTGATATACACATATGCACATGTATGGGACATTCCTCTACTTGATTCAGTTATATAATGATAGATAAGCCATAACTGATATACACATATGCACATGTATGGGACATTCCTCTACTTGATTCAGTTATATAATGATAGACAAGCCATAACTGATAGACACATATACACATGTATGGGACATTCCTCAACTTGATTCGGTTATATAATGATAGATAAGCCATAACTGATATACACATATACACATGTATGGGACATTTTTCTACTTGATTCAGTTATATAATGATAGATAAGCCACAACTAATAGACACATATACACATGTATGGGACATTCCTCTACTTGATTCAGTTATATAATGATAGATAAGCCACAACTGATATACACATATGCACATGTATGGGACATTCCTCTACTTGATTCGGTTATATAATGATAGATAAGCCATAACTGATATACACATATACACATGTATGGGACATTCCTCTACTTGATTCAGTTATATAATGATAGATAAGTCATAACTGATAGACACATGTACACATGTATGGGACATTTCTTTCCTTGATTCGGTTATATAATGATAGATAAGCCATAACTGATAGACAAATATATACATGTATGGGACATTTCTTTACTCAATTTGGTTATATAATGATACATAATCCATAACTGATATACACATATACACATGTATGGGACATTCCTCTACTTGATTCAGTTATATAATGATAGATAAGCCATAACTGATAGACACATATATACATGTATGGGACATTCCTCTACTTTATGCAGTTATATAATGATACATAATCCATAACTGATATACACATATATACATGTATGGGACATTCCTCTACTTGATTCAGTTATATAACGATAGATAAGCCATATCTGATATACACATGTATGGGACATTCCTCTACTTGATTCAGTTATATAATGATAGATAAGCCACAACTGATATAAACATATACACATGTATGGGACATTTTTCTACTTGATTCAGTTATATAATGATAGATAAGCCACAACTGATATACACATATACACATGTATTGGACATTCCTCTACTTGATTCAGTTATATAATGATAGATAAGCCATAACTGATATACACATATACACATGTATGGGACATTTTTCTACATGATTCAGTTATATGATGATAGATAAGCCACAACTGATATACACATATACACATGTATGGGACATTTTTCTACTTGATTCAGTTATATAATGATAGATAAGCCACTACTGATATACACATATACACATGTATGGGACATTCCTCTACTTGATTCAGTTATATAATGATAGATAAGCCACAACTGATATACACATATACACATGTATGGGACATTTCTCTACTTGATTCAGTTATATAATGATAGATAAGCCATAACTGATATACATATATACACATGTATGGGACATTTCTCTACTTGATTCAGTTATATAATGATAGATTAGCCATAACTGATAGACACATATACACATGTATGGGACATTTCTCTACTTGATTCAGTTATATAAAGATAGATAAGCCATAACTGTTATACAAACATACTACACATGTAATGTATGGGACATTCCTCAACTTGATTTGGTTATATAATGATAGATAATCATAATTGATATACACATATACACATGTATGGGACATTTCTCTACTTGATTACGTTATATAATGATAGATAAGCCACAACTGATATACACATATACACATGTATGGGACATTTTTCTACTTGATTCAGTTATATAATGATAGATAAGCCACAACTGATATACACATGTATGGGACATTCCTCTACTTGATTCAGTTATATAATGATAGATAAGCCACAACTGATATACACATATACACATGTATGGGTACATTCCTCTACTTGATTCAGTTATATAATGATAGATAAGCCATAACTGATATACACATATACACATGTATGGGACATTTCTCTAGATTCAGTTATATAATGATAGATTAGCCACAACTGATATACACATATACACATATATGGGACATTTCTCTAGATTGAGTTATATGATGATAGATAAGCCACAACTAAATACACATATACACATGTATGGGACATTCCTCTACTTGATTCAGTTATATAATGATAGATAAACCATAACTGATATACATATATACACATGTATGGGACATTTTTCTACTTGATTCAGTTATATAATGATAGATAAGCCACAACTGATATACACATATACACATGTATGGGACATTTTTCTACTTGATTCAGTTATATAATGATAGATAAGCAACAACTGATATACACATATACACATGTATTGGACATTCCTCTATTTGATTCTGTTATATAATGATAGATTAGCCATAACTGATAAACTGCATAATACACATGTACACATGTTTGGGACAAACCTGTCAGCATAAATATTTTATTAACAAAATTCTGTTTGAGTTATTAATGTTATACATGTCTGGCACAAGATCATGCTTTAGTCAATTATATAATGACACATGTCTTGAATGAACACCTACTTGATTCAGTAAAATGTATATAATGATATACACATTTCTGCGACAAGCCCCTGTTTGAACCATATATATGGTGGGGTAAGTCCTTAACTGTGACAAAATCCTATGTTTTAAACATTCAGTTATATATATTAATATACACATCTGGGACAAGACTGTACTTGGGTCAGATATATAATGACATACACACTTCTGGGACAAGACTTTACTTGGGTCAGATATATAATGACATACACATTTCTGGGACAAGACTGTACTTGGGTCAGATATATAATGACATACACACTTCTGGGACAAGAATGTACTTGGGTCAGATATATAATGACATACACATTTCTGGGACAAGACTGTACTTGGGTCAGATATATAATGACATACACACTTCTGGGACAAGACTGTACTTGGGTCAGATATATAATGACATACACACTTCTGGGACAAGACTGTACTTGGGTCAGATATATAATGACATACACATTTCTGGGACAAGACTGTACTTGGGTCAGATATATAATGACATACACACTTCTGGAACAAGACTGTACTTGGGTCAGATATATAATGACATACACACGTCTGGGACAAGACTGTACTTGGGTCAGATATATAATGACATACACACTTCTGGGACAAGACTGTACTTGGGTCAGATATATAATGACATACTCACTTCTGGGACAAGACTGTACTTGTGTCAGATATATAATGACATACACACTTCTGGGACAAGACTGTACTTGGGTCAGATATATAATGACATACACATGTCTGGGACAAGACTGTACTTGGGTCAGATATATAATGACATACACATTTCTGGGACAAGACTGTACTTGGGTCAGATATATAATGACATACACACTTCTGGGACAAGACTGTACTTGGGTCAGATATATAATGACATACACATTTCTGGGACAAGACTGTACTTGGGTCAGATATATAATGACATACACATTTCTGGGACAAGACTGTACTTGGGTCAGATATATAATAACATACACACGTCTGGGACAAGACTGTACTTGGGTCAGATATATAATGACATACACACTTCTGGGACAAGACTGTACTTGGGTCAGTTATATGACATACACAGGTCTTGGACAAAACTGCACTTGTGTAGAGTGTACATTTAAGTATACCAATGTCTAGGACAAGATTGTACTTGTGTAGAGATTTTTACATTTAAGTATACCAATGTCTGGGACAAGACTGTACTTGTGTAGAGATTTTTACATTAAAGTATACCAATGTCTGGGACATGACTGTACTTGTTTAGAGTTTTTTACATTTAAGTATACCAATGTCTGGGACAAGACTGTACTTGTGTAGAGATTTTTACATTTAAGTATACCAATGTCTGGGACAAGACTGTACTTGTGTAGAGATTTTTACATTAAAGTATACCAATGTCTGGGACATGACTGTACTTTTACATTTAAGTATACCAATGTCTGGGACAAGACTGTACTTGTGTAGAGATTTTTACATTTAAGTATACCAATGTCTTGTCTGTGTAGAGTTTTTTACATTAAAGTATACCAATGTCCGGAGCCGCTTGTTATGTTATACACATGTTATGTGTTTCAATCAAATAATTAATAATTGTCTTTTATGTTTTTGAGAAGTATAACAAAAAGAAATTGAAAGTTTTCATTGGTTTTATTCATTAAATCGTTAAATAACAGTACAAAAATATACAATAAACGCAGCAACCAATATCATTGAATTATAATAATGCCATTTCATGACTTCATAATATAAGTACATACATAAAATATACAATCATGTATATAGCACCCATCTGTTTGAGAGTGCCCCCTTGGAAAGAAATTTACAATGTGCTAATACATGCAAAATAAATATTTTACTACAATTTCCAAAGAGGTTCTCAATTTGATGTGAAAACATCTCTAAGTAAACATGAAACAAGTTGATTTATGAATTCTACAGTGGAAGACAGAAAAAATGGAGACTGTTTGTTTATGAAGTAAATGTATAAACAGACAAATACGAATATCAAAGTATAAACAGCAGCTCAATATGAATAGGGGAGTTTAAACATCAGTTCATTATGAGTAGGGGAGTAACAAGAGAGCATAAACTACAGCTGATTACTGAAGTGTATACAAAAAAGCATAAATAACAGCTGATTACTGAAGTGTGTACAAGAGAGCATAAATAATAGCTGATAACTGAAGTGTGTACAAGAGAGCATAAATAACAGCTGATAACTGAAGTGTGTACAAGAGAGCATACAAACATGTACAAGAGAGCATAAATAACAGCTGATTACTGAAGTGTATAAAAGACAGCATAAATAACAGATGATTATTGAAGTGTACATGAGAGCATAAACAACAGCTGATTAATGTTATGCGTAAAAGAGAGCATAAACAACAGCTGATTAATGAAGTATAGAAAACAGCATCAACAGCATTTGATTATTGAAGTGTAATCATATGAAGAGAGCATAAACAACATGTTATTAATGAAGTGTACAAGAGAGAGCATAAACAGCAGCTGGTTAATGAAATGTGTACAAGAGAGCATAGACAGCAGCTGGTTAATGAAATGTGTACAAGAGAGCATAAACAGCAGCTGGTTAATGAAATGTGTACAAGAGAGCATAAACTGCAGCTGATTATTGTGATGTGTCGAGGAGAGCATAAACTGTAGCTGATTATTGTGATGTGTACAAGAGAGCATAGACAGCAGATTATTAATGTTGTATGTACAAGAGAGCATAAACAAATTACTGAGATAGTTCATTGTTTCAAATTTTGATTAAGTGTTGATTTTTTTCTAATATGCTGTAACTGCATTTCATCATTGTTTTATAAAGTATATTTCATCAAATATATCATAATATGAAAGAGAGCAACCCTGGCATATTTACTGAAATTGGTTCCCAAACACCTCTGACATAGACAACTGAAGAGGAACAAATGTGTAATGAGATGAATAGAAAATACCAAGAAAAATACCACATCCTTCCCTCTGGATCATTAAATTTAAAACTTGCAGGTACCTCATCAATTACAGCACCCAGTATGCATGTAAAACTTGCAGGTACCTCATCAATTACAGCACCCAGTATGCATGTAAAACTTGCAGGTACCTCATCAATTACAGCACCCGGTATGCATGTAAAACTTGCAGGTACCTCATCAATTACAGCACCAAGTATGCATGTAAAACTTGCAGGTACCTCATCAATTACAGCACCCAGTATGCATGTAAAACTTGCAGGTACCTCATCAATTACAGCACCCAGTATGCATGTAAAACTTGCAGGTACCTCATCAATTACAGCACCCAGTATGCATGTAAAACTTTGATGAACACGTAGAATACCCTGTGATAAAGGAATGTCAACTTGACTTAAACTGGATAGGCATTGTCCAGTGAAGGTGAACAAGAGGACCAATATGGCCCTCACTCGCTCATCTGACAGAGGAGATTGAGTAACACATACAAAAACATTGAACAAAACCAATGATGAGAGTATTGAACAAGATACTATGTATATTAAAGATGGATAGCATTAGGCAGAGATATCAAATCTGATACAATAAGCAATAAAGCTTCAAAATTTAGTGTAGAGTGTTGGCCGCTCATGCCAGAGGATGCAGGTGTCATCCCAGCCTCAACCTAATGGTCTAACAGAACATTCAGTACTAGTTCTACCCAGAAGACAGACTTGACAGTGTTTCATTAAAGTCCTGAGCTTACTTCGCAGTCAAGCAACTAATCAAAGTATATATATATATAAAAAACTAATTAGAAGTTTAATGAAATAAAGCCCTATAGTATAAAAGTTTGATACATTTAGTTCCAGAATGATTCATGAAGTTTAGCCTAGAACTAACCAGATGCAACTAGGCCCATTGATATAAAACATTGATGCAAGTTGGCCCAATTATATTATCAAACTTTGATGCAAGTAGGTCCAATTATATCAAACTTTGATGCAAGTAGGTCCAATTATATCAAACTCTGATGCAAGTAGGCTCAATTATATTATCAAACTCTGATGCAAGTAGGCCCAATTATATCAAACTCTGATGCAAGTAGATCCAATTATATCAAACTTTGATCCATTTAGGCCAAGTATTATAATTTGCTCAATAAATAGATTAATCGAAGCAATGGATTATCCACTGGCGGCAAAACAGGGTAGAAAACAGTTATGATTCTATAATTGCTATAACATTGCTATATATTTATATTTAAAATGATATTAAAGTATAACAGATGTCTATTTCTAGAACACTACTGACAGACTATATCAAATGAAAGAGATGTAAAGTTGAAGTTTTACACCAATACCTGGCTACAACAAACAGTGAACAGTTGAAATTGTACACTCAACAATAATATGATATTTAAACCTCAAGTTACAATAACAATCATAAAATATGGGAACAAGTGAACATATACAAATACATGCAACAAGTCATTGGCACAAAGACATTGTGTAGTTCTCTCAAATATGGACGGACGTTACTAGTGTAGATAGGATCAACAGAATAACATATTTCCAGGAATATAGATGTGCTTCATCACCCAACCCTAACATACTTGCCAGCCAGTGGCATAGCTGCTTATAGGCACAACAGGCAACAGATATATAATATTAGCAAAAATGAATCGTTAAATAAGCATTTTTATCTATTTCAATCTCAGCTTGGCCCACAAACCCTGCAACAGAGAGGCATTGGTCCTCTGGACCCCCAGTCCAGGCCTACAACCTATAAAAGGCCAGCTACGCCCCAGCCAACAAACATGTCCTTTATGTCTATAATAATGGAGATATCTGCAGTGACATCAGTAGTCGAGCTGGCAGTCACATCATAATGGAAATATCTGCAGTGACAACAGTAGTCTAACTGGCACTCAGCCTCACATCATAATGGAGATATCTGCAGTGACAACAGTAGGCGAGCTGGCAGTCACATCATAATGGAGATATCTGCACTGACAACAGTAGTTGAGCTGGCAGTCACACATAATGGAAATATCTGCAGTGACAACAGTAGTCGAGTTGGCACTCAGCCTCACATCATAATGGAGATATCTGCAGTGACAACAGTAGTCGAGTTGGCACTCAGCCACACATCAAAATGGAGATATCTGCAGTGACAACAGTAGTCGAGCTGGCAGTAACACATAATGGTGATATCTGCAGTGACAACAGAAGTCGAGCTGGCAGTCATATCATAATGGAAATATCTAAACTGACAACAGTAGTGGAGCTGGCACTCAGCCTCACATCATAATGGAGATATCTGCAGTGACAACAGTAGGTGAGCTGGCAGTCACATCATAATGGAGATATCTGCACTGACAACAGTAGTCTAGCTGGCAGTCACATCATAATGGAGATATCTGCACTGACAACAGTAGTCGAGCTGGCAGTCACATATAATGGAGATATCTGCAGTGACAACAGTAGTCTAGCTGGCAGTCACATCATAATGGAGATATCTGCAGTGACAACAGTAGGTGAGCTGGCAGTCACATCATAATGGAGATATCTGCACTGACAACAGTAGTCGAGCTGGCAGTCACATCATAACGGAGATATCTGCACTGACAACAGTAGCCAAGCTGGCAGTCACATCATAATGGAGATATCTGCAGTGACAACAGTAGTTGAGCTGGCAGTCACACATAATGGAGATATCTGCAGTGACAACAGTAGTCGAGTTGGCATTCAGTCTCACATCATAATGGAGATATCTTCAGTGACAACAGTAGTCGAGTTGGCACTCAGCCTCACATCATAATGGAGATATCTGCAGTGAAAACAGTAGACGAGCTGGCAGTCACATTATAATGCAGATATCTGTAGTGACAACAGTAGTCAAGCTGGCCGTCTATCATAATGGAGATATCTTCAGTGACAAGAGTAGTCGAGCTTGCAGTCACATCATAATGGAGATATCTGCACTGACAACAGTAGTCGAGCTGGCAGTCATATCATAATGGAGATATCTGCAGCGACAACAGTAGTTGGGCTGGCTGTCACATCATAATAGAGATATCTGCAGTGACAACAGTAGTCGAGCTGGCAGTTGCATCATAATGGAGATATCTGCAGTGACAACAGTAGTTGAGCTGGCACTCAGCCTCACATCATAATGGAGATATCTGCAGTGACAACAGTAGTTGAGTTGGCAGTCACATCATAATGGAGATATCTGCAGTGACAACAGTGTTCGAGCTGGCAGTCACATCATAATGGAGATATCTACAGTGACAACAGTAGTTGGACTGGCTGTCACATCATAATGGAAATATCTGCAGTGACAATAGTAGTCAAGCTGGCAGTCACATCATAATGGAGATATCTGCAGTGACAACAGTAGTCAAGCTGGCAGTCACATCATAATGGAGATATCTGCAGTGACAACAGTAGTCGGGCTGGCAGTCACATTATAATGGATATCTGCAGTGACAACAGTAGTCGAGCTGGCAGTCACATCATAATGGAGATATCTGCAGTGACAACAGTAGCCGAGCTGGCAGTCATATCATAATGGAGATATCTGCATTGACAACAGTAGTCGAGATTGCAGTCGCATCATAATGGAAATATCTGCAGTGACAACAGTAGTAGAGCTGGCAGTCGCATCATAATGGAGATATCTGCAGTGACAACAGTAGTCGATTTGGCAGTCATACATAATGAAAATATCTGCAGTGGCAACAGTAGTCTAGCTGGCAGTCACATCATAATGGAGATATCTGCAGTGATAACAGTAGCCAAGCTGGCAGTCACATCATAATGGAAATATCTGCAGTGACAACAGTAGCCAAGCTGGCAGTTGCATCATAATGGAAATATCTGCAGTGACAACAGTAGTCAAACTGGCAGTCACTTCATAATGGAGATATCTGCAGTGACAACAGAGGTCGAGCTGGCAGTCACATCATAATGGAGATATCTGCAGTGACAACAGTAGTCTAGCTGGCAGTCACATCATAATGGAGTCATCTGCAGTGACAACAGTAGCCGAGCTGGCAGTCATATCATAATGGAGATATCTGCAGCAACAACAGTAGTCGGGCTGGCAGTTTCATCATAATGGAGATATCTGCAAAGACAACAGTAGTTGGGGTGGCTGTCACATTATAATGGAAATATCTGCAGTGACAACAGTAGTCTAGCTGGCAGTCACATCACAATGGAGATATCTGCAGTGACAACAGTAGCCGAGTTGTTAGTCATATATAATGAAGTATCTGCAGTGACAACAGTAGTAGAGCTGGCAGTCATACATAATGGAGATATCTGCAGTGACAACAGTAGTCTGACTGGCAGTCGCAGCATAATAGAGATATCTGCAGTGACAACAGTAGTTGGGCTGGCCGTCACATTATAATGGAAATATCTGCAGTGACAACGGTAGCCAGGCTGGCAGTGACATCATAATAGATATATCTGCAGTGACAACGGTAGTCGTACTGGCAGTCGTATCATAATGGAGATTTCTGCAGTGACAACAGTAGTTGGGCTGGCAGTCAAATTATAATGGAGATATCTGCAGTGACAAAGGTAGCCAGGCTGGCAGTCGCATCATAATAGCGATATCTGCAGTGACAACGGTAGTCGGACTGGCAGTCACATCATAATGGAGATATCTGCAGCAACAACAGTAGTTGGGGTGGCTGTCACATTATAATGGAGATATCTGCAGTGACAACAGAAGTCTAGCTGGCAGTCACATCACAATGGAGATATCTGCAGTGACAACAGTAGCCGAGTTGGTAGTCATACATAATGAAAATATCTGCAGTGACAACAGTAGTCGAGCTGGCAGTCACACATAATGGAGATATCTGCAGTGACAACAGTAGTCAGACTGGCAGTCGCAGCATAATGGAGATATCTGCAGTGACAACAGTAGTTTGGCTGGCAGTCACATTAAAATGGAGATATCTGCAGCCACAACAGTAGCCAGGCTGGCAGTCGCATCATAAAAGAGATATCTGCAGTGACAACAGTAGTTCGGCTGGCAGTCGCATCATAATGGAGATATCTGTAGTGACAACGGTAGCCGAGCTGGAAGTCGCATCATAATGGAGATATCTGCAGTGACAACAGTAGTTGGGCTGGCAGTCACATTATAATGGAGATATCTGCAGCGACAACGGTAGCCAGACTGGTAGTCGCATCAAAATAGAGATATATGCAGTGACAACAGTAGTCGAGATTGCAGTCGCATCATAATGGAAATATCTGCAGCGATAATAGGAGTCGAGCTGGCAGACCCATCATAATGAAGATATCTGCAATGACAACAGTAGTCTAGCTGGCAGTCAGATCATAATGGAGCCAGCAGTCACATTATAATGGAGATATCTGGAGCGACAACAGTAGCTGAACTGGCAGTCACATTATAATGGAGATATCTGCAGCAACAATGGTAGCCGAGCTGGCAGTCGCATCATAATGGAGATATCTGCAGCGACAACGACAGTAGAGCTGGCAGTCAAATCATAATGGAGATATCTGCAGCAACAATGGTAGTCGAGCTGGCAGACCCATCATAATGAAGATATCTGCAATGACAACAGTAGTCTAGCTGGCAGTCACATCATAATGGAGCCGGCAGTCACATTATAATGGAGATATCTGGAGCGACAACAGTAGCCGAGCTGGCAGTCACATTATAATGGAGATATCTGCAGCGACAACAGTAGTCTAGCTGGCAATCACATCATAATGGAGATATCTGCAGTGACAACAGTAGTTGAGCTGACAGTCACATTATAACGGAGATATCTGCAGTGACAACAGTAGTTTAGCTGGCAGTCACATTATAATGGAGATATCTGCAGTGACAATAGTAGTCAAGTTGGCAGTCACACATAATGGAGATATCTGCAGTGACAACAGTAGTCGGGCTGGCAGTCACATCATAATGGAGACATCTGCAGTGACAACAGTAGTCGAGATGACAGTCAAACGTAATGGAGGTAATGGAGATATCTGCAGTGACAACAGTAGTCGAGCTGGCAGACACATTATAATGGAGATATCTGCAGTGACAACAGTAGTTGAGCTGGCAGTCACATTATAATGGAGATATCTGCAGTGACAACAGTAGTTGGGCTGGCAGTCACATCATAATGGATACATCTGCAATGACAACAGTAGCCGAGCTGGCAGTCACATCATAATGGAGATATCTGCAGTGACAACAATAGTTGAGCTGGCAGTCACATCATATGGCTCCTGGCATTATTTTACTTAAATACTTAACTATATTTTGACTGGTTATTCACATATTCCGTCATTAATATCAATGAAAGCATATGCAAATGATGACTTTCAGACCAATTTTAATATTGAAATGAAACTATTCTCTTTGAAATATTCTCTTAAAGACAAACGTGGCAATTTTGATAACTATGATTTATGTTTGCTCAACTTTAGAATAACCATGGAAATTTGAATTGTGGTAACAATGTTAAAATCATCATAGTACAACCATTATGTTTCTCAACATTTGCGTTTGCTTTATCAATAACTATTTTATTTATTTACTGCTTCTAATAATAAAGTGAACTTGAAGTTATTTTTATTGCTAATGAAATGGTAAGGCTAAATAACTAGTTTTTGTATTTATTTTTGATTATATTATAAGATATATAGAACTGGGTTCTTGACGTATCAGGCAACATGCTATATAATAAGGTTTTGTGCACAATATCACTTAAACTATGTAATGATAACATCAATAATGAAAACCTCGACATTACACTGCATTCTTTTGACCACAAGTTGATTGAATGAACAACCAGAAATATAGATATTGACCTAGTTCCGGTACATATTGGCCTAGTTTTTTGTATAGGCCGAGTCCGTTTCAAATGAAGTCATAATTTTCCTCAATAACAAGGCCAATACGATGAAGTTAATTAAAAATATAATGTTAGTAATTAAATGGTTTCATATTGGCCGAGTTATTGGTTCAAGAATTGTCATATTGGCCCTTGCAAGGCTGTAGGCCACAGGCTAATATGACTGTCCGAGAACCAATAATTGGGACAATATGAAATCACTTAATCAATGACAATTTTACTAATTGACTGCTTTTAATACTGGGTCAACTTTCAATTATTTTATTTATGCAAGTTTGTAAAATAAAAGTAGGTTAGACAAGTAGTTTTGTATTTTATTGTTGATTGTACATGAGATATACAGAATTGGTTTCCGTTCTAGATGTGTAAGCTGGTAACAACATGCTCTGTATATAATAAGTGTCAGTGCACTTTAACATTATATGAATCTATACCGATTTTTTAATTAAAGATTGACATTAGGTTCAAACAACTGGAAGTAGTTGTATTGGCCCAGTTCCAGTTCATATTGGCCTTGTTTTTTTTCCGAATTGGCCGAGTTTGGTTCATATTGGCCGAGTTCACGTCATATGATGTGATAATTTCTCTCAATAACAAGGTCAATACAATAAAATTAATCATCACTGTCTGGTGTATCATTTTAACACTCACTGTGTCACATGACATCACATCATATTTTAAGTGGCATTTCCTTCCATAAAACTCAGCATGAATGGGGCTATTGATTCTTCTTATTGACTATGGGAAAAATAAATGAAAGTATTTTTAAGAAGTTTTTATCAAAAATAAAAATCACTGTGATTGTTTATAAGTGATACCCCAGGAGACATCGCAAGCACCACAACATTGTCAAACTCACAGGTATTGGTCACAAATAAACCTACAAATATAATTCCTTTATTATGTGACAGGATGTAGTAGGTATCGTGGGAAGTTCCATGTAGATACACACCAGTCCTCAAAGTTCACACTGCTTTCCAGTGATACAATCAAATCCTTTTATGTATTGTATTTATATGATTGTGTTGACATTCAAATCTTGTAAAAGTGAAGTTTCCCCTGACTAATAAGGAATGTCAGTTTTGAGTTGAAAGTATTTCTGGTGTTTTTCTGGGAAGAGGAACTTCGTCACCATGCAACCATTGACATGGTGTCTGAGATCCATTGGCTATTGTTTCATAGTTAAGAAGTTATATAATATTAATTAATTGATTATGACCTGTGGCTAAACTGCATCTTTTACTTTGTCTATCCCATGAATATAAGCAACAGACTAGTTTGTTGTTATTTCCTAGGGGTTTCCCACTAATATCTCCATTAAAAAACAAAGGACTTTTCCTTTCATAAAAAAAAATATGATGCCTTGTGGGGTTAAAGTTGAATTAAAATTTTATGCCTTGCTGGTACTTCTGTCTCTGAACAGAATTTTTTTCTTCAAGACCGTTTTTCTTCTCGAAATTTTATACATTTTCTGCCCAGATATTTCTACCGATTGTATAAAAAACATAAAATTGTCCTTCCTCATGTACCGCAGCACCTTGATTTCCAAAGACAATATCCCGCAGCATCTAGATTTCGGCGACTTATCTTTATCGCAGCAGAAACAGCAAGTCTTTTAAATTTACCTTGATTTGACTTGTTGTAACGATTGAAATACACAGCCTCTGGACATCAGGACCAAGTGTAATGTTACATGTGACTGCACAGTTGGACACTTATGTTGTTTATGTTAAGAGATTACCTTCAATCAACTTTTTCATCTTAAACTGATTGATCTTTTTTGTTAAGACCGCCATAATATAATTACATCACCCGACAACAACATATGATTAAATTGGTTTGTTTGAAACAAAGTATAATTATCTACCCGCGGACTTCCCGAAAGGTGACAAAAACCTATTCTTGGTCGTGAATAAATTATTAACACAGAAATGTACGAGCTAATCAGATGTCGGAATACACTGGTAGCAGGCCACAACCCTGCCTACTTTATTATATTTATGCCGAGATGACGTGCAACAACGTTATCTAAAGTAAATTTCACAAATTATATATAAATATATACATATCAATCAATATTTGACGTATCAGATACGTTTACAAATACTCCACTAAGGATATGAATATACAAACGTGTATAATATTAAATTCTGCAAAAATGCCAATTAAACTGTATGGCGGCATTACTATAATTGTATGGGTATCCCCACTGTTTGTCAGATGGAGTAAAACACTAATTTTTTGACACAAAAAGAAAACTAAGTAATACAAAGTCTATTGTGACAAAAAATCTAAATTGGGACATTCCGTCAGCAGTGAAAATAACATCCACATTCTCAGATTTGTTAGAATCGTGGCTACACTTTGATGTAACATATATCTTGGGCCCTGGAAAATATGCACATTCAGATGGAATTGGACTGTGTTTTTTTTTATTCATTATGAATTCCACTTAAATTTAAATAAAGATTCATTCTTTATTTAAATTAAAGTGGAATTCATAATGAATAATTTTAAATCAAAATACCGTTTTATTAAGATTTTCAAAATTTCCCATGGTTGATTGTTAAGAAAGTTGTTTATACAAAGAATACGACTGCACTTTTGTGTCAAGGAATTTTTTAGATATATTCTATACAAGTCCTTGACAGTATGCAACAAGGTACTGAATTCATCAGTCAAGTTCCAACAACAGCAGACTTTCAGAAAGCAGGGGAATAATGGCATGTTGAGAAACTAAATAGGGTGCTGTTTAGTTGATGTTCCTTGATGAGAAAAAAAAACGAAATGACATACATTTTAAAGGGTGCTATTTAAACTAAAAAATAACAATAAAAGTCAAATCAAATTTCTTTTTTGGTTTAGCAGCAATATTAAGTTCATAAATAATTTTAAATGGCACCATGTAAAGTTGAAAAAATGCATTTTTTTTATTTTAATTTAGACCCATGATTCAAAAATGAAAAAAAATCAGCAGAACACCTCCTCCTCACCCACGCCCTACACCTCATTCTTACCCCAGCATCTGAAAAAATACTGGGGAAAGGCAGGTATTTCTTAGTGGTCGTAAAAAAAATATAAATTGGACTGTGAAATTGTCTTTGGGCATCAATAACCAGATTGTTTGTCACAAGCCATGATACCCCCACCCCCCACCCCCAAAAATGTGCATTGATATATTTCGATGACGGTTTATTATAGTTGACTTCACTTTAAGCCATTATTTTTATATATTTCCTACGAAGTCTGACAAGTGTTCAAATTTTTTAAAAAAAGATGTCTGACACTTTAAAGGAATATATGTACATTACACCGATGGAATTCCTTTTGTATCCTTCCATCAAAAATGTCCAAGATACTCACTTAGTGAAATAACAAGTGTCATAATAATGTTTGTTTTACTGTCAGAGTGACGTCATCGGATATTGGCACAAGGTATTAGTGAAAGGGACAGCGTGTTCATTCTGTACATAAATTTAGGCATGTGTAGTTATAAAGATAACTCTCTTAATGGATTGTATCACTTTAATAGAAATTAATATTTTAACAAATTAGTATACTGAAAATAAACATTTCAGAAGACAACCAGTTACAAACAAACACTAACCTTTAATTATTATGTTGTTTTTTTTCGTTTGTTATCTATAGTGCCCCTTTATTTAATTCTAGACCTGTGGTAAATTGTGACGTAATCACTTGCACATCGGCATTAGTGTCAAAAGTGTTACGTCGGCGTACTTCAGAGAAAGTAGGCAAATGTCCAGACTAGTAACTTTGCAAGTGTTAAAATAAGAAAACACTAGAAAGGGGATTTTAGCCTATTTTTTTTTTTGATTTTGTGCATGGTGGTATTTTATCTAATCAAAATTTTATGCATGGTGGTGTATATCACAATTAAATTTTATGCTCGGTGGGTAAAAAAAATAAATGCTGTCCGATCCTCCCATTCATTTATTTCTGGAAAAGCCCTAATATAAATAAAGATTTCACTCGATTCTTCCATGAGGTATGCTTGTGAATAGAAAAATGATTTTTTTCATTTTTGGGTAGCTACCATATTTCTATGAAATGCCATTTTAACTACGGTGTGTTTATCCTTTACAAATAGTCTCCATTCTGGCACAAACTATAGCATATACTATTTAACACATTACTGCAATACAATACGAAGCAGATAACATCAGGAACCCGTGATAAGTTTATACAAAAACAGAAATAAATAGTAAACAGTTTGATATATATTTAGTTTTGGCGTGCTGGGAGTTTGTAAATTTGTAGATGATTTATTTTTAAAAACAGTTGCTATGGAGACAGGTACCATGTTGTTCCCTTCAACAGTACTGACCTCTGGTGGCAGGAATACTGTAGATGATGACAGACTGTCCTCTACAGAATCTGGGGGCTCTGAAAATTTACAGTATATATTAAATATGTGAATAAAATATAATCATATAATAAACATGTGAATATAATATAATAATCATGTAAATAAATATAATATAATAATCATGTCAATATAATACAATAATATAATAAACATGTGAACAGAACATATATATTAAATGTGTGAATGGAATATAATCATATAATAAATGTGTGAATAGAACATATATAATAAACATGAGAATAGAGCACATATAATAAACATGTGAATAGAACACATATAAAAATATATGAATAAAATAAATATGTGAATACAGCACATATAATAAACACTGGAATAAAACAAATACAAGAAACATGTGAATATAACATATACAAGAGACATGTGAATAAAAAATAGTACATAGAGAATCTTATATCATAGAATTATTGACAAATCATGTTGCTGCAAACACTTTGTTCCATTGTGTTATGAAACGTTAGCCAATACATAATAACTATTCCCTGTAACTGAATGTGGCCCAGTATTATTATACATAATAACTATTCCCTGTAACTGAATGTGGCCCAGTATTATTATACATAATAACTATTACCTGTTACTTAATGTGGCCCTGTATTATTATATTTAATAACTATTCCCTGTTGCAGAATGTGGCCCTGTATTATTATATTTAATAACTATTCCCTATTGCTGAATGTGGCCCTGTATTATTATACATAATAACTATTCCCTGTTACTGAATGTGGCCAAGTATTATTATACATAATAACTATTACCTGTTGCTGAATGTTGCCCTGTATTATTATATTTAATAACTATTCCCTGTAACTGAATGTGGCCCAGTATTATTATACATAATAACTATTCCCTGTAACTGAATGTGGCCCAGTATTATTATACATAATAACTATCACCTGTTACTTAATGTGGCCCTGTATTATTTTATTTAATAACTATTCCCTGTTGCAGAATGTGGCCCTGTATTATTATATTTAATAACTATTCCCTATTGCTGAATGTGGCCCTGTATTATTATATTTAATAACTATTCCCTATTGCTGAATGTGGCCCTGTATTATGATACATAATAACTATTCCCTGTTACTGAATGTGGCCCAGTATTATTATACATAATAACTATTACCTGTTGCTGAATGTGGCCCTGTATTATTATATTTAATAACTATTCCCTGTTACTGAATGTGGCCCTGTATTATTATATTTAATAACTATTCCCTGTTTCTAAATGTGGCCCTGTATTATAATATTTAATAACTATTCCCTGTTGCTGAATGTGGCCATGTATTATTTTATTTAATAACTATTCCCTGTTACTGAATGTGGCCCTGTATTACTATATTTAATTACTATTCCCTGTTACTGAATGTGGACTGTATTATTATATTTAATAACTATTCCCTGTTTCTAAATGTGGCCCTGTATTATTATATTTAATAACTATGAAAGTGGCCCTGTATTATTATATTTAATAAATATTCCCTGTTACTGAATGTGGCCATGTATTATTATATTTAATAACTATTACCTGTTGCTGAATGTGGCCCTGTATTATAATACACAATAACTATTACCTGTTACTGATTGTGGCCCTGTATTATTATATTTAATAACTATTCCCTGTTGCTGAATTTGGCCCCTTATTATAACACACAATAACTATTACGTGTTACTGAATGTGGCCCTGTATTATTATATTTAATAACTATTCCCTGTTACTAAATGTGGCCTTGTATTATTATATTTAATAACTATTCCCTGTTACTGAATGTGGCCCTGTATTATTATATTTAATAACTATTCCCTGTTACTGAATGTGGCCCTGTATCATTATATTTAATAACTTATACCTGTTACTGAATGTGACCCTGTATTATTATATTTAATAACTATTCCCTGTTGCTGAATGTGGCCCTGTATTATTATATTTAATAACTATTCCCTGTTGCTGAATGTGGCCCTGTATTATTATATTTCATAACTTTCCCTGTTGCTGGATATGGCCCTGTATTATTATATTTAATAAATATTCCCTGTTATTGGATGTGGCCCAGTATTATTATATTTTGTAACTATTCCTGTTACTGAATGTGGCCAAGTATTATTATACACAATAACTATTACTTGTTACTGAATGTGGCCCTGTATTATTATATTTCATAACTATTCCTTTTTGCTGAATGTGGCCCTGTATTATTATATTTAATAACTATTCCCTTTTGCTGAATGTGGCCCTGTATCATTATATTTCATAACTATTCCCTGTTGCTTAATGTTGCCCTGTATTATTATATTTCATACCTATTCCCTGTTACTGAATGTGGCCCAGTATTATTATACACAATAACACTTACTTGTTACTGAATGTGGCCCTGTATTATTATATTTCATAACTATTCCCTGTTGCTGAATGTGGCCCTGTATTATTTTATTTCATAACTATTCCCTTTTGCTGAATGTGGCCCTGTATCATTATATTTCATAACTATTCCCTGTTGCTGAATGTTGCCCTGTATTATTATATTTCATAACAATTCCCTGTTACTGAATGTGGCCCAGTATTATTATACACAATAATTATTACTTGTTACTGAATGTGGCCCTGTTTTATTATATTTCATAACTATTCCCTGTAACTGAATGTGGCCCAGTATTATTATACATAAAAACTATTACCTGTTACTGAATGTGGCCCTGTATTATTATATTTCATAACTATTCCCTGTTACTGAATGTGGCCCAGTATTATTATACATAATAACTATTACCTGTTACTGAATGTGGCCCTGTATTATTATATTTAATAACTATTCCCTGTTACTGAATGTGGCCCTGTATTATTATATTTCATAACTATTCCCTGTTACTGAAAGTGGCCCAGTATTATTATACATTATAACTATTACCTGTTACTGAATATGGCACTGTACTATTATATTTCATAACTATTCCCTGTTACTGAATGTGGCCAAGTATTATTATACACAATAACTATTACCTGTTACTGAATGTGGCCCTGTATTATTATATTTTATAACTATTCCCTGTTACTGAATGTGGCCCTGTATTATTATATTTAATTACTATTCCCTATTGCTGAATGTGGCCCTGTATCATTATATTTCATAACTATTCCCTGTTACTGAATGTGGCCCTGTATTATTATATTTAATAACTATTACCTGTTACTGAATGTGGCCCTGTATTATTATATTTTGTAACTATTCCCTGTTACTGAATGTGGCCAAGTATTATTATACACAATAACTATTACTTGTTACTGAATGTGGCCCTGTATTATTATATTTCATAACTATACCCTTTTGCTGAATGTGGCCCTGTATCATTATATTTCATAACTATTCCCTGTTGCTGAATGTTGCCCTGTATTATTATATTTCATAACTATTCCCTGTTACTGAATGTGGCCCAGTATTATTATACACAATAACTATTACCTGTTACTGAATGTGGCCCTGTATTATTATATTTCATAACTATTCCCTTTTGCTGAATGTGGCCCTGTATTATTATATTTTAATAACTTTTCCCTGTTGCTGAATGTTGCCCTGTATTATTATATTTCATAACTATTCCCTGTTGCTGAATGTGGCCCTGTATCATTATATTTCATAACTATTCCCTGTTGCTGAATGTTGCCCTGTATTATTATATTTCATAACTATTCCCTGTTATTGAATGTGGCCCTGTATTATTATACATAATAACTATTACGTGTTGCTGAATGTGGCCCTGTATAATTATATTTAATAACTATTCCCTGTTGCTGAATGTGGCCATGTATTATTATATTTCACAACTATTCCCTGTTACTGATTGTGGCCCTGTATTATTATATTTAATAACTATTCCCTGTTGATGAATGTGGCCCTGTATAATTATATTTAATAACTATTCCCTGTTTCTGAATGTGGCCCTGTATTATTATATTAATTACTATTCCCTGTCACTGAATGTGGCCCTGTATTATTATATTTAATAACTATTCCCTGTTGCTGAATGTGGCCCTGTATTATTATATTTAATAACTATTCCCTGTTGCTGAATTTGGCCCTGTATTATTATATTTAATAACTATTCCCTGTTGCTGAATGTGGCCCTATATAATTGTATTTAATAACTATTCCCTGTTGCTGAATGTGGCCCTGTATTATTATATTTAATAACTATTCCCTGTTACTGAAAGTGGCCCTGTATTATTTTATTAATAACTATTCCTTGTTGCTGAATGTGGCCCTGTATTATTATATTTAATAACTATTCCCTGTTGCTGAATGTGGCCCTGTATTATTATATTTAATAACTATTCCCTGTTGCTGAATGTGGCCCTGTATTATTATATTTAATAACTATTCCCTGTTGCTGAATGTGGCCCTGTATTATTATATTTAATAACTATTCCCTGTTGCTGAATGTGGCCCTGTATTATTATATTAATAACTATTCCCTGTTGCTGAATGTGGCCCTGTATTATTATATTTAATAACTATTTCCTGTTGCTGAATGTGGCCCTGTATTATTATATTTAATAACTATTCCCTGTTGCTGAATGTGGCCCTGTATTATTATATTTAATAACTATTCCCTGTTGCTGAATGTGGCCCAGTATTATTATATTTCATAACTATTCCCTGTTGCTGAATGTGGTCCTGTACTATTATATTTAATAACTATTCCCTGTTGCTGAATGTGGTCCTGTATTATTATATTTCGTAACTATTCCCTGTTACTGATTGTGGCTCTGTATTACTATATTTAATAACTATTCCCTGTTGCTGAATGTGGCCCTGTATTATTATATTAATAACTATTCTCTGTTGCTGAATGTGGCCCTGTATTATTATATTTAATAACTATTCCCTGTTGCTGAATGTGGCCCTGTATTATTATATTTAATAACCATGTGAAGTTTCATTTTAATTGGCCTAGTGGTTTCAGAGAAAGAGCTGCTAACAGACAACAGACGACAGACGTCAGACGACAGATGTCAGACGACAGACGACGGACGACAGACAACGCGCCATGGCATAAGCACTTCTGGCCTTTGGCCAGTAGAGCTAAAAAACAACACGTAGTACTGGTTCTATCCAAGAATCAGACTCGAGAGCAGTTCTGCACTTTCTTCACAATCCAGCTAAATAAATGAATACAAAATAAACCAAACTTTACAAGAGTAATTTCGATTACCTGGATCTTTATCAGAGCCACAGGGAAGTATATGTGGTGTTAAAATTTCTATATAAGCTGGTTCACCGAGCCCGGCATTGGAGATTGCATAGATCCGGATAATGTATACTTCTGAGTGGCGTAGACTATATATTGTGTAGGTGGTCACCTGGTAGCAAACAAATGGCAAACTTTAGTTTTTATAGCATGTAACAATGTATACATAGAACTGGTTAGCTCAGTTGGTAGAGCGTCTGACTATTAATCGAGGGGTTGGGAGTTCGAATCTCCGCCCGGTCACAGACTCTGTAATGATTGATATAGGACATTACTTCTCATTGTCATTTGTTTGTCACCGCTGATTCAAGTGGAAAAGTAATTTGTTACTTTTGAGATTGTGTGCTCAAGTACTAGTTACCCTTCATTGATCCCAGGATGTAGAGGTTAACTGATCATCTGTTAGTTAATGCAGAAAACAAGCGATGACCAGTGTAAATCATGTCAGTTCAGGCAAACAGGTGTTTAAATCATTATGTGAAGCAAATAGAAGACAAACTTTAAAGGATTTGACATGAAGATTTAATAAGCAGTATGGTAAAAATTTATCAGCTAGGACTGTTAGAAGAAGATTGTTTGATAAGGCTTTTAAGAGGAGGCAGGTTCATAAGGCTACCACTATCAATAGGAATAAGAAAGAATGAAGTTTTGTAGGGACAAGAACAAGTGGACAGCTGTAGGAAATTGGAAACAAATCATTTCAGTGATGGGCAAAGATGTGCAAGGGTAAAAAAAGTTTGGAGAAAGGAGAAAGGAAAAAGAGAAATATTTACCACAGTGCTACAGTGTCAATATTCAGATTTTCAGCAAAAATCAGTGGTAAGTTTTATGTTTTGGGGCTGTATTTGCTACAATGGAGTAGGAACATTGACTGTGGTTGATGGGAACATGAACAGTTGATATAAGCAAAAAATCAGTTAATCATCAAATTTCATAATGTAACAACTATAAATGCATTAACATCCATAACAAAGGTGTATATGTCTATATTGAAAATTGCTATTTGTTTGCATATTACTGATGGTAAAATACTTTACAACAGTGAGGTCTAAGATATGTGGAAATTGTTCAGGTCTCACTACACAGTTGAATTTTGTTCTTTGTTCTATATAAGATAAGGTCTAGGATTTCCATGGTAAAAAAAGATTTCAACATAGAATTTTTTTTCATAGCAGGAATGTAAACCTACATAAAAATGCACAATAACTGGTAGGTTGACCAGGTTGTTTTTTTTAAAAGAGGGTGCAGTGACACTCTGAGATTTTTTGAAAAAAGAAGTCCTCAAATGCTCATAAATACATCCGTATGTTGAAATCCTGTAAAAGTCACTTTTTAACACCAGTGATGTCTTATTGCAGTATATGCTATACCAACTTTTGCTCTACTCATCTGCAGCAAGAAATCACAACTACATGTACTATGAACAATTTTGAAAATATTTCAAAACCAAATTACATAGGCCTTGTTTTTAAGCGTAAGAATCATGTTAACGTGAGAAAAAATGGGTGTGACTGTGTAGTGAGACGTTAATTCTAACCTTTTCAAGGCTAATCTCAATGGGTGTTTGTTTATGCACAGTTCCATCTGTGCTTCCTTCCTCCTCTTCCTCCTTAAAATCCTCAGTCACATCATATTTGATCCTGTAAGCAACTGTAACAAAAACAATATTCCATACTTGATCCTGTAGGCAACTGTAACAAAAACAATATTCCATACTTGATCCTGTAGGCAACTGTAACAAAAACAATATTCAGTACTTTATCCTGTAGGCAACTGCAACAAAGACAATATTCCATACTTGATTCTGTAGGCAACTGTAGCAAACAAAATATTCCATATTTAATCCTGTAGGCAACTGTAACAAAAACAATATTCCATACTTGATTCTGTAGGCAACTGTAACAAAAACAATATTCCATACTTGATTCTGTAGGCAACTGTAACAAACAAAATATTCCATACTTAATCCTGTAGGCAACTGTAACAAAAACAATATTCCATACTTAATCCTGTAGGCAACTGTAACAAAAACAATATTCCATACTTGATCCTGTAAGCAACTGTAACAAAAACAATATTCCATACTTTATCCTGTAGGCAACTGTAACAAAAACAATATTCCATACTTGATTATGTAGGCAACTGTAACAAAAACAATATTCCATACTTGATTCTGTAGGCAACTGTAACAAAAACAATATTCCATACTTAATCCTGTAGGCAACTGTAACAAAAACAATATTCCATACTTGATTCTGTAGGCAACTGTAACAAAAACAATATTCCATACTTGATTCTGTAGGCAACTGTAACAAAAACAATATTCCATACTTAATCCTGTAGGCAACTGTAACAAAAACAATATTCCATACTTGATTCTGTAGGCAACTGTAACAAAAACAATATTCCATACTTTATCCTGTAGGCAACTGTAGCAAACAAAATAGTTCATACTTGATCCTGTAGGCAACTGTAACAAAAACAATATTCCATACTTTATCCTGTAGGCAACTGTAACAAAAACAATATTCCATACTTGATTCTGTAGGCAACTGTAACAAAAACAATATTCCATACTTTATCCTGTAGGCAACTGTAGCAAACAAAATAGTCCATACTTGATCCTGTAGGCAACTGTAACAAAAACAATATTCCATACTTTATCCTGTAGGCAACTGTAACAAAAACAATATTCCATACTTGATTCTGTAGGCAACTGTAACAAAAACAATATTCCATACTTTATCCTGTAGGCAACTGTAGCAAACAAAATAGTCCATACTTGATCCTGTAGGCAACTGTAACAAAAACAATATTCCATACTTTATCCTGTAGGCAACTGTAACAAAAACAATATTCCATACTTGATTCTGTAGGCAACTGTAACAAAAACAATATTCCATACTTTATCCTGTAGGCAACTGTAGCAAACAAAATAGTCCATACTTGATTCTGTAGGCAACCGTAGCAAACAAAAAAGTCCATACTTGATCCTGTAGGCAACCGTAGTAAACAAAAAAGTCCATACTTGATTCTGTAGGCAACTGTAACAAACAAAAAAGTCCATACTTGATCCTGTAGGCAACCGTAGCAAACAAAAAAGTCCATACTTGATTCTGTAGGCAACTGTTACAGACAAAATAGTCCATACTTGATCCGGCAGGCAACTGTTACAAACAAAATATTCCATACTTAATTCTGTAGACAACTGTTACAAACAAAATATTCCATATTTGATCTTGCAGGCAACTGTAGCTAACAAAATAGTCCATACCTGATCCTGTAGGCAACTGTAACAAACAAATATTCCATACTTGATCCTGATGGCAACTGAAATAAACCTGGGCATAATAGGTGATATCAGACTGATTGACAGACCAATAGTCCCCCACCCAAAGAGTACCAGATAAGGAAGTAACAAAATATTCCATACTCAATCAAGTAGAAAACTGAAACAAACAAAAATATCTAGTACCTGATCATGTTGAAACTTGAAACAAACATGACTAGAAGTGATAGATGATGGAAGATTTTAACTTGCTGATTGCTGATGCAATCTATTTTAATGGATCAGTGTTTTTATGTTTTTAAATGCAACCCTAGAAAGGATCGTTTCAAGGTTTCAACAAAAGAGGTCATCTATTGCCTCTACCAACAACAACTTACCATGTAACCTCCAACAGCACACACCTTGGGAAAACACGCAAGGGAGATATAAACAACAAGGAAATAACCATCAGTAGCAAGCCCCCTTAGACATCAGGAAATCAACTTTGACTAAAACCAATGAATCAACAAACTGACTTAGACAACATAATCAACATGGACAACATAATCAACATGGACAACATAATCAACATGGACATGTTAATTGTGTTATCCAGTCAATGGTGCACTGACTGACTTAACCTCTCGATTTCTTTGTAAGTTTCTGATGGAAGATTATAATAGACACTGATTGGGGGACACAAACTGACATATAGGCTGATCTGATGGGATGTCCTTGTAAGTTCCTGATGGCAGCTTATAATAGACACTGATTGGGGGACACAAACTGACATATAGGCTGATCTGACGGGATGTCCTTGTAAGTTCCTGATGGCAGCTTATAATAGACACTGATTGGGGGACACAAACTGACCTATAGGCTGATCTGACTGGATGTCCTCTTAAGTTCCTGATGGCAGCTTATAATAGACACTGATTGGGGGACACAAACTGACCTATAGGCTGATCTGACTGGATGTCTTTGTAAGTTTCTAATAGCAGCTTATAACAGACACTGACTGGGGGACATTAACTGACCTATAGGCTGATCTGACTGGACATAATTGTAAGTTCCTGAAGGTAGCTTATAAAAGACACTGATTGGGGGACACAAACTAACCTATAAGCTGATCTGACTTTGGATGTCCTTGTAAGTTCCTGATTGCAGCTTATAATAGACACTGATTGGGGGACACAAACTGACCTATAGGCTGATCTGACTGGATGTCCTCTTAGGTTCCTGATGGCAGCTTATAATAGACACTGATTGGGGGACACAAACTGACCTATAAGCTGATCTGACTGGATGTCTTTGTAAGTTTCTGATGGCAGCTTATAACAGACACTGACTTGGGGACATTAACTGACCTATAGGCTGATCTGACTGGACATAATTGTAAGTTCCTGAAGGTAGCTTATAAAAGCCACTGATTGGGGGACACAAACTAACCTATAAGCTGATCTGACTTTTGATGTCCTTGTAAGTTCCTGATGGCAGCTTATAATAGAAACTGATTGGGGGACACAAACTGACCTATAGGCTGATCTGACTGGATGTCCTCTTAAGTTCCTGATGGCAGCTTATAATAGACACTGATTGGGGGACACAAACTGACCTATAAGCTGATCTGACTGGATGTCTTTGTAAGTTCCTGAAGGCAGCTTATAACAGACACTGACTGGAGGACATTAACTGACCTATAGGCTGATCTGACTGGATGTAGTTGTAAGTTCCTGAAGGTAGCTTATAACAGACACTGATTGGGGGACACAAACTAACCTATCAGCTGATCTGACATTGGATGTCCGTGTAAGTTCCTTATTGCAGCTTATAATAGACACTGACTTGGGGACATAAACTGATCTATAGGCTGATCTGACTGGATGTCCGTTAAGTTCCTGAAGGTAGCTTATAATAGACACTGACTGGGGGACACACTTACCTATAGGCTGATCTGACTTTGGATGTCTGTGTAAGTTCCTTATTGCAACTTATAATAGACACTGATTGGGGGATACACACTTACCTATAGGCTGATCTGACTTTGGATGCTTCCAGGAAATATGGAGGTTTATGCTACAGTTGTTTGGGATGAATTGTGGGTCAACATTCCTCGGACTCTTTGGTACTTGTGGAACTGAAACAACAATAGTGTTATCACATGCAGGGATGAATTACTTCTAGAGAAAATTGACACATTTTAACATATAATATGATTAGTAAGGAGAGACCACACTTACAACTAATGTCAGCAATACAGTCTTCATCAGAAATGTTTACTGTTACACATTTTTAGGTTGAAACCCATAACAGAACTTTGGTAATATTCTTAAGTTGGCTTCTTTAAAAAGAATCAAAAGGAGAGGCCACTAAATGGCCAATTAAATTTGAGGTCAGTAAACTCGCATGTTTATTATTTATTTATTATTGTGGGTAAAGGTTATGCCTTAAACACTCATCTTGCAGCTGTCAGGATATAGACCATTCTACTACCATACATTATTATGTGTAAAGGTTATGCCTTATACACTCATTTTGCAGCTGTTAGGGTGTATCCCTTCTACAATCATACATTATTATGGGTAAAAGTTATGCCTTATACACTCATTTTGCAGCTGTCAGGGTGTATCCCTTCTACTACCATACATTATTATGGGTAAAGGTTATGCCTTATATACTCATCTAGCAGCTGTCAGGGTGTATCCCTTCTACAATCATACATTATTCTGGGTAAAGGTTATGCATAATACACTCATCTTGCAGCTGTCAGGGTGTATCCCTTCTACTATCATACATTATTATGGGTAAAGGTTATGCCTTATACACTCATTTTGCAGCAGTCGGGGTATAGATCCTTCTACTACCATGCATTATTATGGGTAAAGGTTATGCCTTATACACTCATCTAGTAGCTGTCAGTGTGTAGACCCTTCTACTACCATGCATTATTATGGGTAAAGGTTATGCCTTATACACTCATCTAGCAGCTGTCAGTGTGTAGACCCTTCTACTACCATGAGTTATTCTGGGTAAAGGTTATGCCTTATACACTCATCTAGCAGCTGTCAGTGTGTATCCCATTCTACTACCATACATTATTCTGGATAAAGGTTATGCCTTATACACTCATCTAGCAGCTGTCAGTGTGTATCCCATTCTACTACCATACATTATTCTGGATAAAGGTTATGCCTTATACACTCATCTAACAGCTGTCAGGGTGTATCCCATTCTACTACCATACATTATTCTGGATAAAGGTTATGCCTTATACACTCATCTAGCTGCTGTCAGGGTGTATCCCCTTCTACTACCATACATTATTTTTGGTAAAGGTAATGCCTTATAAACTCATCTTGCAGCTCTCAAGATGTATCCCCTTCTAATTATAGATTATTCTGTGTAAAGGTTATACTCTTAACACTCATCTAGCAGCTGTCATGGTGTATCCCCTTCTACTACCATACATTATTCTGGGTAAAGGTTATGCCTTTTACACTCATCTTGCAGCTGTCAGGGTGTATCCCCTTCTACAACCATACATTATTCTGGATAAAGGTTATACCTTTTACACTCAACTAGCAGCTGTCAGGGTGTATCCCCTTCTACAACCATACATTATTCTTGGTAAAGGTAATGCTTTATAAAGTCATCTTGCAGCTGTCAGGGTGTATCCCCTTCTACAACCGTACATTATTCTGGATAAAGGTAATGCCTTATACACTCATCTTGCAGCTGTCAGGGTATAGACCCTTCTAATACCATACCTTATTCTGGGTAAAGGTTACGCCTCATACACTTATCTTGCAGCTATCAGGGTGTATCCCTTCTTCTACCATACATTATTCTGGGTAAAGATTATGCCTTATACACTCATCTAGCAGCTGTCAGGGTTTAGACCCTTCTCTTATCATACATTATTCTGGGTAAAGGTTATGCATTATACACTCATCTTGCAGCTGTCAGGGTTTATTCCCTTCTACTACTATACATTATTCTGGGTAAAGGTTATGCGTTAAACACTCATCTAGCAGTTGTCAGGGTGTATTCCCTTCTACAACCATAATATATTATTCGTGGTAAAGGTTATGCCTTATACACTCATCTAGCAGCTGTCTGGGTATAGACCATTCTACTACTATGCATTATTCTGGTAAAACGTTATGCTTTATACACTCATCTAGCAGCTGTCAGGGTGTATCCCCTTCTACTACCATACATTATTCAGGGTAAAGGTTATGCCTTTTACACTCATCTACCAGCTGTCAGGGTGTATCCCTTTCTACAACCATACATAATTTTGGTAAAGGTTATGCCTTATACACTCATCTAGCAGCTGTCAGGGTGTATCCCCTTCTACTACCATACATTATTCTGGGTAAAGGTTATACCTTATACACTCATCTTGCAGCTGTCAGGGTATATCCCTTTATACTACCATACATTATTATTGGTTAAGGTTATGCCTTATACACTAATCTTGCAGCTGTCAGTGTGTATCGCCTTCTGCTACAATACATTATTCTGGGTAAAGGTTATGCCTTATACACTCATCTTGCAGCTGTCAGGGTATAACCACTTCTACAACCACACATTATTCTGGGTAAAGGTTATTCCTTATACACTCATCTAGCAGCTGTCAAGGTTTATCCCCTTCTGCTACCATACATTATTCTGGGTAAAGGTTATGTCTTATACACTCATCTTGCAGCTGTCAGGTTAAAGACCCTTCTACAACCATACACTATTCTGGGTCAATGTTATGCCTTATACACTCATCTTGCAGCTGTCAGGGTGTATCCCTTTCTAATACCATACATTATTCTGGGTAAAGGTTATGCCTTATACACTCATCTAGCAGCTGTCAGTGTGTATCCCATTCTACTACCATACATTACTCTGGGTAGAGGTTATGCTTTATACACTCATCTAGCAGCTGTCAGTGTGTATCCCCTTCTACTACCATACATTATTCTGGGTAGAGGTTATGCCTAATACACTCATCTAGCAGTTGTCAGGGTATAGACCCTTCTTCTACCATACATTATTCTGGGTAAATGTTATGCTTTATACACTCATCTAGCAGCTGTCAGGGTGTATCCTCTTCTACTACCATACATTATTCTGGGTAAAGGTTATGCCTTATACACTCATCTAGCAGCTGTCAGGGTATAGACCCTTCTACTACCATACATTATTCTGGGTAAAGGTTATGCCTTATACACTCATGTAGCAGCTGTCAGGGTGTATCCTCTTCTACTACAATACATTATTCTGGGTAAAGGTTATGCCTTATACACTCATCTAGCAGCTGTCAGGGTGTATCCTCTTCTACTACCATACATTATTCTGGGTAAAGATTATGCCATATACACTCATCTAGCAGCTGTCAGGATGTATCCTCTTCTACTACCATACATTATTCTGGGTAAAGGTTATGCCATATACACTCATCTAGCAGCTGTCAGGGTGTATCCTCTTCTACTATCATACATTATTCTTGGTAAAGGTAATGCCTTATACACTCATCTAGCAGCTGTCTGGGTATAGACCCTTCTACAACCATACATTATTCTGGGTAAAGGTTATGCCTTATACACTCATCTAGCAGCTGTCAGGGTATAGACCCTTCTACTACCATACATTATTCTGGGTAAAGGTTATGCCTTATACACTCATCTAGCAGCTGTCAGGGTGTATCCTGTTCTACTACCATACATTATTCTGGGTAAAGATTATGCCTTATACACTCATCTAGCAGCTGTCAGGATGTATCCCATTCTACTACCATACATTATTCTGGGTAAAGATTATGCCTTTTATACTCATCTAGCAGCTGTCAGGGTTTATTCGCTTCTACTACTATACATTATTCTGGGTAAAGGTTATGCGTTAAACACTCATCTAGCAGTTGTCAGGGTGTATTCCATTATACAACCATATATTATTCTGGGTAAAGGTTATGCCTTATACACTCATCTAGCAGCTGTCTGGGTATAGACCATTCTACTACTATGCATTATTCTGGTAAAACTTTATGCCTTATACACTCTTCTAGCAGCTGTCAGGGTGTATCCCTTCTACTACCATACATTATTCTGGGTAAAGGTTATGCCTTGTACACTCATCTACCAGCTGTCAGGGTGTATCCCTTTCTACTACCATACATAATTTTGGTAAAGGTTATGCCTTATACACTCATCTAGCAGCTGTCAGTGTGTAGACCCTTCTACTACCATACATTATTCTGGGTAAAGGTTATGCTTTATACACTCATCTAGCAGCTGTCAGGGTGTATCCCCTTCCACTACCATACATTATTTTGGATAAAGGTTATGCCTTATACACTCATCTAGCAGTTGTCAGGGTGTATCCCCTTCTACTACCATACATTATTCTGGGTAAAGGTTATGCTTTATACACTCATCTAGCAGCTGTCAGGGTGTTTTCCCTTCTACAACCATACATTATTCTGGGTAAAGGTTATGCTTTATACACTCATTTACCAGCTGTCAGGGTGTGTTCCCTTCTACTACCATACATTATTTTGGGTAAAGGTTATGCCTTATACACTCATCTAGCAGCTGTCAGAGTGTATTCCCTTCTACAACCATACATTATTCTGGGTAAAGGTTATGCTTTATACACTCATTTACCAGCTGTCAGGGTGTGTTCCCTTCTACTACCATACATTATTTTGGATAAAGGTTATGCCTTATACACTCATCTAGCAGTTGTCAGGGTGTATCCCCTTCTACTACCATACATTATTCTGGGTAAAGGTTATGCTTTATACACTCATCTAGCAGCTGTCAGGGTGTTTTCCCTTCTACAACCATACATTATTCTGGGTAAAGGTTATGCTTTATACACTCATTTACCAGCTGTCAGGGTGTGTTCCCTTCTACTACCATACATTATTTTGGGTAAAGGTTATGCCTTATACACTCATCTAGCAGCTGTCAGGGTGTATTCCCTTCTACTACCATACATTATTTTGGGTAAAGGTTGTGCCTTATACACTCATTTAGCAGCTGTCAGAGTGTATTCCCTTCTACTACCATACATTATTTTAGGTAAAGGTTGTGCCTTATACACTCATCTAGCAGCTGTCAGAGTGTATTCCCTTCTACTACCATACATTATTTTGGGTAAAGGTTGTGCCTTATACACTCATTTACCAGCTGTCAGAGTGTATTCCCTTCTACTACCATACATTATTTTAGGTAAAGGTTGTGCCTTATACACTCATCTAGCAGCTGTCAGAGTGTATTCCCTATTACTACCATACCTCTAGCTGGACACTCAGGCGGCAAGCTGTTACTCTTCACGAGTATTTTCTGACATATTGGAGTCCTCAGTTTGACTGTGGAGGGTTTTCCCTGTACACCCCACTTTGTTACAGCACTCACACGGATAGTATATTGACATTCGTACTGTAAATCATAAACTTCAAACCGAGTCACCTGAAATTAAAAGACATGGATTCGTAGTTTTAAGATTTTGTTTTCAAATTTTTTTATATATTAAAGTAGTTAAATTAGCAGACACATTTTTACTGCCTAGAAATTATCTATGAAGTATAAGTGTCTGACCTTAACCTCAATCAAGTTTTTATTCATTCAAACATATTCATTTTACTTCGATTGTGAAACAATTACTACAACTCAGACAAATCATGCTTGAATTTTCCTGGGTACAACCAGTACTAAGCATATGCTCAAAAGGTGTCTTGCTAAAGGACACCACACATAGCAATGGCAGAGGATCGTACCTACAACACTCTGATCATGGGTTCAGTGCTTTTCCTCTGTTATTTCAAAATGTGTCAAGTGGTTTACAAGACATGGAGCGGAAACAAAGTTTCTGTATGTATTTCTGACCTTTAACCCTTAAGTGTATCTTAAATTTTTAGTTAAGGACCCGAGCCTTGCATGCAGCACATTGTCTGATTATGGTGAACACTTGTGCCATGTTTTTTCAAAATCTGTCAAGTGGTTTACAACAGCTGGAGCGGACACAAATTTTTTTAACTTATTTCTGATCTTTAACTTCTAAGTATGATCTTGACCTTTGAGTTACGGACCCGAATCTTGCAGGCAACACATCTCTTATTATAGTGAACATTTATGCCATGTTTTTTAAAATGTGTCAAGTGGTTTACAAGATATGGAATGGACACCAAAGATTTTGTACCTAATTTTTACCTTTAACTTTTAAGTGTGACCATGACCTTTGAGCTAGGGGTTGTCTGATTATGGTGAACATTTGTGCCATGTTACTTTAAGAATGAGAAAGTTATAGCTCAGACAAGATCGAAAAAATGGTCATATAATAATGAACACATAATAACTTACATCTGAGGTTGCTGAATTAGATATTTTTTCTGCATAATCCTGGTCACATGAGTGGGGTGACCAGTAAATCATGAAACTCTTTACGATCTCCAGGAAATCTACAAACAGAGATTTATTCATTATAGCAGAACACACTCACCATATAGAATAACTACAATTTGTAAATAGCCATACACAATATATTTTACAATAAAATATAATATTTGGGATTGAAAAGTTGATAAATAAAAGTATACATAGAGTATTTTGCCACAGCTGACCCAGTGAGGCCAGTGAAGATAAAGACAAGAGGGCCAGTACACAGGACAAAACTTAGCCACATTCTGCCCTAGCTGTAGGAAAATAAAATATTTTGTAAAATTGAAAAGACTGGAGGTGAGTATATTTAAGTCCTGGTTTATGTTGTGGTATATCACTGGTGTGAAGGTAGTCTATCCAAGTCCTTGATGTCTCTCCAATCACGACTGTTCAACCCCCTGAAAAAGCATGATGGAACTCCATGCCTGTCCCACAGTCCATTGCTGTTTAACACTTACCAAACTGTAACTTCATTTAATTATCCCTGAAGCAACTGACCAATCAACATGTTCAAATCTCATTGCTATGTAACAGACCCAAACCTGAGTACTGGGTTGTATCTGGGTTGTATCTGGGTTGTATATAGTCTGGTGTGAGGTTACCTACCTTTACCAACCTTCCATGTGAGCAGTGCCTTCAGTGAGCCTTTGTTAAAGTAGGGCAAATTATCCACCACTTCTAGTTTCTCCACCTGAATAATTTCTGCATAAACGGATATCACAGATTCCTGATTGTCTGCAAGTAGATTAGAAATCTTGTATTTAATACAGATAGTATCCGATAATATTCACTTCAAATGTTTTTGTTTGTGAAACAAATAAAGACAAATCACACTCAAAGTGTTTTTGGGTAGAACCAGCACTAAGCATATGTGGATACAGTGTCTTGCTCAAGAACACTACACACAGCCGCGGCGGTCTTTGGTCTGGTGCTCTGCTCTGAACATACTCCACAATTCATATCAAATTATGATAATTATAATCAGCAGTCTTATTTTTTTATGAAGACCTTACCATAATACCTATGTAAAAATAAAACATTTATCCATGTAGCCATAGTTTGTCTGTTTATTCTTGGTCCACCTTTATGTTACTTCAAATTGTATCTTTGAGTTTTGGTTACTTCATGTTTTTAGCTACTGTCATTATTCAATATCTGATGTGATTGTTTTTGTTTCTTTATACAGATTCAGCTGCTTAAATTAATGTTAGCAGAATTGTACACAAGAGGAGCTTTTGTTGTTTATTGTAACCTGTATTTGGGCTACATAATTATAATAAATTTTGTATTGCCCACTTTATCCTAATTTATCCTGAAACGTTTATTTATAGATAATATTATGAAACTAGCTAAATAAATCTCATTAGAATAAACGATTGCAACTATAATGATATGAATTATATTGACAAATTATAAATTTACACATTTAAATCACCCCAAAATAAACTTATTCCCTCTCGCAGATAAACAATCCTAAAATATTAATTATCAAGATCAAATAGGTTGACATTAATAATTAGGCATTACATATTTCATAACCGATAAGAATTACCTCTGCATACCAGATAAATAAGGACATCTGCCGATTTACTGGTTTGATATAGAATTCATACACTTAACTAGTTCTCAGATGTAATTAATCAAGGCATTTCCTTAAATTGATCAATTAAATGTTTAGTGTCATTTTATGCCATCGAGTGCTAATAGACGATCAGTTAACATAACCACTCCTTCCTGGAATCCTGACAGGTTAACCAGTAATCCAGCACACCCATCTCCACAAGTGTGGCCCCTGGATTGATAGCTGTTAATTTCAACTAATAGGCTTCACTCAAGAAATCTTTGATAATTTAGAATTTGGAACACAAACTGTTCTCATAATAATGTACTTCATTAAGCAATCAGTAAAGTTGATCATACCCTCCTAACTTATATACAGTCATGTATACTTCTTTGCTGATGACACTGGAATTCAATGCAGATAAATGTGAAGTCATAAGAATAACAACAAGAGCTGTCAGAGGGATAGCGTGCTCGACTATTCAAATATTTGTCAATCAAAGCAAATAAGAATTATCTAACTTACAAAATTGACAAAATTGATTGGTTTTATAACTGCAATATCTTGTATGAAGTTTCAATCAAATACATGCAGTGACTGCTGAGTTATAAAATTTCTAAGTAAAACAAAGGCCCTAATTTGCAAAAAACATCTGGCAAGAGTTATCCTACTTGATTAGTTTAGTTGGTTTCATGATTACAAAGCAAGGACAATAATTTACATTATATTTAAGCAAGAGTTATCTAACTCAGTTTTTGTAGTAGGGCTGATGACTAGAAAGACGTGTGTAAAGTTTCAATCAAATACATGTAATGGTTACTGAGATTTGGACTTCATGGTACTTGCATGCAAAACTTTAACCAGATTTTCTAAGTAAAACAAGGGCAATAATTTGCATTATATTCATTCACAAGTTATCTAACTGTAGTAGGGTTGATCACAAGGAAGACATGTGTAAAGTTTCAAGTCAATGCATGCAATGGTTACTGAGATACGGATTTGCATGCAAAATTTTAACAAAGGTGTGATGCCGACGCTTGGGTGAGTACAACAGCTCTCTTTATTCTCTGAACAGTTGAGCTAAAACCGAAAACCCATGTATGAATTACATAATACAGAACTTAAAACAACAAAAATGCATTTTAACTTTTCAACACACACTGACAAATTGTAACATCAAATGCAAACAAAACTCTAAAACTTATAAATAAAACGAAACATACAAAAAATAATAAAAAGATAAAAGAAACAGTCTACAACACTTATGTAAGACCACAGTTAGGATACTGCTCCTCTATGTGACACCCCGGCTATAGACACAAACATACAAAAAGATTGACTTATTGATTGAATGTTTAGCGTCATTTTCATGCCATTGAGGACAGTTTTCTGGGATCCTGAAAGGTTAACCAATAGTCAAGCTCACCCCATTTCCGCAAGTAACTGATAAATTTCCCACTTGAATCAGTGGTGAGAGACAAATGATAATGAGACACCGACTGAGCTAATGGGGCTGGCAAAATAGAAAGAGTACAGACAGAGGGCAGCAGCCAGATATATATCAAATAATTGTGTTTTTACAAGTACCAAAATGTTTCAAATTGTAAACTGGCAAACCCTCCATCAAAGAAGAATAAATTAATCACTTATCTTGTTCTATAAAATATCACACAACCTGGTTACTCTACACAGGTAAAAATGCCACTTATGTTTAACATATGTTTTGTCGAACATAACGTATGTTTTACATGCGTTTTGGTTAACAGACGTTTTAAAACATACGTTTAACATACGTAAAGAAACATATGATAATCAGAAACGTACGTTAAACATACGTTTACAGAAACATATGTTAAACGCATGTCCAGAAACGTATGTTAAACGCATGTCCAGAAACGTATGTTAAACGTGCGTGGTACTATTTATATGTAAACGTATGTTTTGGCACGTACGTTTAACATACGTTTAACGTACGTTTACATGCGTGGCATTTTTACCTGTGTAGATCACTACCATCATAGTCAAATAAAAAATCTAAACTTTCATATTCCTTTTTTTCAACCCTCTTTTTCCCTAAAACAATCAGAAATTTGGAATAGCATCCCTTATTAATTGCATGTCCTGTTAAGGTCAGTACTGCCAGTACAGCTGGCCTGGCAACAGTAACATTTTAAACAAACCCTGTTTTCAATATTAGTAATGTAGTAAGTTGTTTTTAAATGAAAATACATGTAAACTTTGTTATTTTTGAACCATATTTCATTCTTTATATTTATTTTTGCTGTTCCGACAGTGCCTCCCAGTAATAATCAGAAAGTGATTGTTGGGGGTACCATGTAGATGAAGATAGACAGAACGCTACCACCTTGATGTGCACTCCTCACAGATATTGATGTTTTGTGATTGTCAGATAGAAATAAACAAAGCACTACAGTTAATCACATTAAAGGAAACATCTCTTACTTTATTTATGAAAATCCAACTTGTCATTTCAGAGTAACAGTGGATGCAAAATTAGATTTTTTTACATTTACTTTAAGTTGTAGAGGCCATCTTAGATTTCAAACAACCTAATTTTCCTTACAGTCCAATAAGATAGAACGACTTGTTATAATTACAACATTCTTGTAAAATCCGATGATAAACAAACTAGTAGGTTTGAAAGAGCTGAACTCACAAACAATAGTAAGCAGACAGAGATAGACAAAAGCAGAGTGGCCAGAGGTCTGCTGATCTTTCATCAATAGAGTTATTAATTACAAGGGCTTCAAAAGAATATCCAGCTATATTTCTATATAAACAGCACTTACAGTTTTTGTTTATCTTAAATGAAAAAAAAATGTTATTCAATATAAAACTTATAAAATCATTAAATGTTTGCATAATTCAATAGTAATTTACTTAATGTATGAAATCCAAGGAAAAAATCAAGGATTAGAAAAAATAAAAATTGTTATAATTTAATTATTGACTTAGTCAATGTTTAATTCATGTTTGAGATTGTATTAGTTACCAAGGTAACAAAAATCTATTAGTACTGGAAACATTAATAAATCCCATGCCTTGTGATTACCTTCCATTGCTCTATCATCTACAAGTGTAGCAAACAATCCTTCTATATCATTAGTATCTAAAATAGGCAAATGTCAGAACATGCACTGGTGAACAATGCACTTATACAACTGATATTGCATGAAATATGAAATCTACTTCAAACTTATCGTTAGTCTACATTGAAAATGTCGAACTTACATTTTGGGTATTTTCGGGAATTTACTTTAAAATGTGCAGTTGTTTATATATTAAACAATAAAGTTAATATCCAATCAGAACAAGTGATTTTTACCATATGAACAGGTGTAAAATGCTGAACAACATTTTTTTACTAAAATGCCGAAGTAGTTAAAAAATGTTCAGAACTATTTTCATAAAAAAGCACATTAAAACTGCATAGAGTGCTCTGCTGTAAAAAATGAATACAATGTATTGTTGGAATACTTTTATTTTTTTTAAATACAAGTTATTAGGTCTGTAATTATCAAAATATTAGACAATTATATTTTTGTTCCATCTGTAAAGTTTGTATTTTTCTAGTTCGCCACTCTGAATGGAAACCAACATTATATGTTTGAACGGGGACACTCAAAATCCCCATGACTCAAAAATGGCCTAGTCGTCAAAAATCCCCTTGACAGATAATAGGGTGGTCAAAATCCCCAAGGTCAAAACAGAGGGGTATTCAAAATCCCCTCAATGGGAAGTAAACATCTCCTTCTTGTAGATATATTACAACAACAAAGATGCCCATGCCAGAGTCATGACAATAACTCTAAATTAATAGTTGATAAAAACCTATGTTTTCCATCAAACTATACATATACAATGTTACCTAATTTTAGAAACCCTTCAAATATATTTTTACAATATTATTATTGTGATGTTTAATTGTTGGAATATGAGATTACCTTGATGTCCTGGCGGAGCATAGGTGGTTATGTATTTGGATACTTTATTGCTCTGAAGTTGTCTATTACCATGCTGTATGATTGCCTTTATCTGCAAAAATGTATGCAACATGATTAGAGGCATCAAAACTACCATATTCCCCCATATAAACGCTCTCAAACAGACTCAAAGTGTTGTCATACAAACTCAAAGTGTGACCTTGACCTTTCAGTACAGGTCTGGGTCGTACATGCGACACATTGCTATGTCATCATGATGAATTGAGCCAAGCTAAAGATAAAGTTACAGACCAAACACAAAATCTCACACACACTCAAAGTGTTGCAAAACAAACTCAAAGTGTATACTTGACCTTTGAGGTACGGGTCTGGGTCTCACGTGCGACATGTCGTCATGTCATCATGATGAATTGAGCCAAGTAAAAGACAAAGCTACAGACCAGACACAAAACATCAAACAAAATGAAAGTGTGACCTTGACCTTAATCATGTCATGTTGGTCAAGTAAGCCAAGTGTTTTTGAAATGCATCAATGTATGACTGGACACGAAATCTCACACAGACTCAAAGTGTTGAAAAATAAACTCAAAGTGTGACCTTGACTTTTGAGATACGGGTGGGAGTCTTACGCGCAACAGGACGTCATGTCATGCTGATGAATTGAGTGAAGTGTTTTTGAAATCTCATACAGACTGAAAGTGTCGTCAAACAAAGTTAAATTGTGACATTGACCACTGAAGTGGAGTCTGGATGTTATGCATGACACGTCGTCATATTATGTTGATCATTAGTAACAAGTATTTATAAAATCCATCTATGCATGACAAAGTTGCAGGCCAGACACCAAATCTCACACAGACTCAAAGTTTTGTCAAATAAACTCAAAGTGTGACCTTGACCTTTGAGGTAAAGATGTGGGTCTTATGCATGACATGTTGTCATGCTGATGAATTGAGCCAAGTGTTTTTGAAATTTAACTATAGGTGACAAAGTTACAGACTAGACAGGAAATACAAACAAACAAGTGTCATCAAGCAATGTTAAATTGTGACCTTCACCTTTGAAGTGGGAGTCTGGGTGTTACACACGACATCTCATCATGTTATGTTGATCAATTGTAGCCGGTATTTATAATCCATCTTTGCATGACAAAGTTACAGGCTGGACATGAAATCTCACACAGACTCAGGTGTGATCTTGACCTTTGAGGTACGGGTGTGGGTCTTACTCGCGACACATCATCATGTTATGTTGATCATTTGTAGCAAGTATTACCAAAATCCATCTATGCATGACAAAGTTATAGACAGGACACGAAATATAGGCAATACACGAAATACCAGACGGACTGACGGACACTGCGATTACTATATGCCACCACAAAAATTTGGGAGTGGGGGATAAAAAAAAGTCAAGCTGTCAGATGGTAATGGTTGGTACCTGTATGTGATAGGTGGTCCCTGGCTTCAACTTCTTCAACTTGAACTCATGAACATGCTGTAAATGGATAAGAACTAATGGTTAGAATGTAAGGTATCCATTTCATCCAGGGTCAGTTTTATAAGACCAGTATTACGTCTCGCACATCAAATGATTGTGCACTGTTCTACATTACAGAGAAATGCACTTCCGAAACACTGAGCACATTACCAATGGTTGGAAAAATGCCTTGTTTCTATAGAATGACAGTCCTCTGTTGCTCCAAATATGCAGAATAAAAGCATGGGGTTGACCAGATTGCTTTTTCCCAATTTCCATGGTTTGATTGCACCCTTCATTTTTGACAATTCTGCCCATTTTTGGTAAAATATCACTATGCATCTTTAAACTGTTATATTTTCATCCAACAGTACCCAATGTCATCCATACTTGGCAAAAATCATGAAAATGTTCCAATGTTCTCATATACACAAAGAAATTTCATTTTATGCGTTTTCAACAAAAATAATGCCCAAATGATTTACATGGTTCTAATTTCTTGGCTGTAAGAATTTTTCTACAGCCGTGTAAGGGAGGTAATTCTTAAGTAAGACCTCTTTTTTACACTGGTGAAAATTTGATACACATGGGTTAACACGACCTCTGACAATGACTCGATACTTTATGTAATGAAACAAATGGAAGAATAAATGCAGTAACCATATTTAAACTTAATCAATGCACTAAATTAAATATTTAAATTTCATTTTTATTGATAAATAGTAACACAAAAACCACATGAGACATAAAATATTGGATATTAAACTTATAACTTAGGAAAATAAAAATAAATCCCCCAGGAAAATTAATGATTTAACAGTATACACAAATCATGTGAAAAAGTTCTATCTAATATCATCAAGTGATCCAACATTAATAGTTAACAGCTGTAGTAGCATTAGTCAGTGCCACGGAGTTATTTAATATACCTATATAATTTTTTATACAAGCACTAGATAAATTCAATCAGCTCACTTTAAACCAAGTGCTGGAATTAAAAACATGTAATCAGAAAGGAACAACAATTTTGGCAAATTAGTTTTTGGGCACATGTACTTACGCCTGGAATATTCTTCTCCAGTACCGGGATTCTGACCAGCACTGGACTGATGCTAGACAGACGCTCACTATAAGTTATCTGAAATTGAACAAAATCACACAAAACTAGTGAAATCTGACAGAATCACACAAAACTATCCTGAAATTGGACAGAATCACACAAAACTGTACTGAAATTGGACAGAATCATACAAAACTAGTAAAATCTGACAGAATCACAAAAAAACTGTACTGAAATTGGACATAACCACACAAAACTGCACTGAAACTGGACAAAATCACACAAAACTACTGAAATTGGCAGAATCACACAAACTGCACTAAAATTGGACGAAATCACACATAACTGTACTGAAATTGGACAAAACCACACAAAACTGCACTGAAATTGGACAAAATCACACAAAACTGTACTGAAATTGGACAGAATCACACAAAACTGCACTGAAATTGGACAAAATCACACAAAACTGTACTGAAATTGGACAAAACCACACAAAACTGCACTGAAATTGGACAATATCACACAAAACTGTACTGTAATTGAACCAAACCACACAAAACTGCACTGAAATTGGACAAAATCACACAAAACTGTACTGAAATTGGACAGAATCACACAAAACTGTGCTAAAATTGGACAAAATCACACAAAACTGTACTGTAATTGAACAAAATCTCACAAAACTATACTGAAATTGGACAGAATCACACAAAAATGTACTGAAATTGGACAGAATCTCACAAAACTATACTGAAATCAGACAGAATCACACAAAACTGTACTAAAATTGAAATTGGACAGAATACACAACACTCTACTTGAGGAATGAATATTTCTTGTTGACTGTTCATGAGAACAATTACATGTTACTCATATCTCTTCAACAGTGCACACACAATTATAATCCATTTCTAGCTTAAACACATATCTATAGCATTAATGCACCCAGTACATACTGACATTTAAAAATGATCTAACACCTTCAAATGGGTTTTTATTGGTTGATAACTTAGGTGTGAGTTAGCTTGTGGAACAGTAAAGATCATGTCTCTGGTGCTGCTTCTTTGTGCTGATTTCATATCAATCTGACTGACATTCATAGCATTATAACCAAATTTCAGTGAACTGCCTGTGGATGTGGCACGTTTTGGATCAATAACTCTGTGGACACAACTCCTTCCATAGTTTTAACCTGATTAAATTGTCTGAAACTGTGCCTGTGGTCTTAACATTCTAGTTAATGACTTTTGATGGAGTTATAGCCCTTTGTTCTTTTAACTTAGATTTTATGTGATACTTTGGAACAACAACCTTGTAGACTCCTTCCACAATTTTAACCCAATTCAAATGAAACTTGCTGTATAGCAAGTACATGGTTGGAATATGTGCCTGTAGTATTAGAGTTTTGCCTAACTTTTTCGATGGAGTTATGACCCTTTGTTCTTTTAACTTAGATTTTAAGTGATACTTTGGTCCAATAACCTTGCAGACTCCTTCCACAATTTTACCCAATTCAAATGAAACATGCTGTATAGCATATGTATATGGTCAGAATACGTGCCTGTGATATTAGAGTTTTGACTAACTTTTTGATGAAGATATGGCCCTTTGTTCTTTTAATTTAGATTTTAGTGATACTTTGGACCAACAACCTTGCGGACATATCTCCTCTCACAGTTTTAACCTATTTCAAATGAAACTTGGTTTGAAAAGTAGTTTTAAATGTGACTGTGATATTAGTGTTCTGATTTAAATATGTACCTGTGATATTAGTGTTCTGGTTTAAATATGTGCCTGTGATATTAGTGATCTGGTTTAAATATGTGCCTGTGATATTAGTGTCCTGGTTTAAAAATGTACCTGTGATATTAGTGTTCTGGTTTAAATATGTGCCTGTGATATTAGTGTTCTGGTTTAAATATTTCCTGTGAGATGTGTGTGTATGGTTTAAATATGTGCCTGTGATATTAGTGTTCTGGTTTAAATATGTGCCTGTGATATTAGTGTTCTGGTTTAAATATGTGCCTGTGATATTAGTGTTCTGGTTTAAATATGTGCCTGTGATATTAGTGTTCTGGTTTAAATATTTCCTGTGATATTAGTGTTCTGGTTTAAATATGTGCCTGTGATATTAGTGTTCTGGTTTAAATATGTGCCTGTGATATTAGTGTTCTGGTTTAAATATGTGCCTGTGATATTAGTGTTCTGGTTTAAATATTTCCTGTAATATTATTGTTCTGGTTTAAATATGTGCCTGTGATATTAGTGTTCTGGTTTAAATATTTCCTGTGATATTAGTGTTCTGGTTTAAATATGTGCCTGTGATATTAGAGTTTTGACTAACTTAATTTTGATGAGGTTATAGCCCTTTGATTTTTTAATTTAGAATTTAAGTGATACTTTGGACCAGCAACCTTGCAGACACATCTCCTCCCACAGTTTTAACCCAATACAAATCTTTTAATTCAGTTATGGCCCTTGGTTATTTAAACTTAATTTTTGCATTGCACTTTGGAGCAACAACCATGCAGATGCAACTCCTCTGACAGTTTTAAGCCAATTCAAATGAAACTTGCTGTACAGCAGGTGGGTCCTCTGTGGTCGAGTGGGAGATGACACTTTTGGAACACTCCTAGTATATCATGGACAATGTACAGTGTATTAGAATATAAAATCACAATGAATATGAATACATACAACATATTTCCAAATCGGCATATCAGAGTATTTTGGAGGCTGCCAATGTATGGTGATATCCACCTGACCTTTACGCAATGTTGTCACACCCTTCGTAATATTCTGCGGAGGAAATGGGTTCTGAACACCTACAAAATAAACAGACCTTTTACAGCTGCTCCAAACTGAGTAGAGTTGCTATAAATAGATGTACTTACCAGAACAGCTATCCACTATTGTTTCATATACAGTTGTTAGTCACTTTGCCTATTGTCTAAATTTCAAATGCTGAGAGAAATGGAGGCTTTTTACGATGGAATTTTTTATTAAAAAATTACAGCTAATTATTTAAAAAACATAAATGCAAGATCTTTATCATTTTTAACTAAATTATGTCTCTTTCCAATGACATTATTGTCCACAGACAAGTAAGCTTTTCACTTGTCTGATCCTTTCAGCCAGTTTGTATAAAAACAAGAGGCCCAATAGGGCCTGAGGACACTTTACTGACTCATAGTGGCCATAGCACAATATTTACCCTCTTTGGGGAGGTCGTCTTAACAACTTATGGATAAATAACCCCACCACACCCATACTGAACAAGAACTTAATTGCTATGAAAAGGAAATACTTAAAAGTCCCATACAATTCATCTGTAAAAAAATATATAGTCCCCTATACAGAACCCTTATACAACCCAGCCCCACAATTTATCAGAACTTCAATCATTCTTAGCGATTTTGTTATGAGCAGAAATGATTCAAATTTTAAAAAGAAATTTGTTGTACACATGATGCAAAATGAAACAAGAGGCCCAAGAGGGCCTGAGGACGCTCTACTGACTCATAGTGGCCATAGCACTTTTTGAAAATCTACTATGCAATTGAAACATTGGGGCGGGGTCATTTTTAATTCTAGAGACACCATTTGAACAAATGTAATAAAATTATACTTGGTCATCATTACTACATAAACATTTTGAAAATCTGCTGGACCATTCATGAGAAGAAAATTTTTTAAGTTTTGGACTATTTTTAGTAACGATGGCCATCTTGAATTTTAGATAGAAAAAATAAAGCTTTTGTAAAGTCTCCTATGCAATAGAAACATCCATGTGAAGTTTCAGTTTAATTGGCATAGTGCTTTCAGAATAAATGAAAAAAAAAAGAGAATTTTCTGTTTTCCCACATTATCCCTATGTAAAATTCTAAGTCCCCTTACAGGGCCCCTATATAATAAAGCCCCTAAATTCTTATCTGCAATCCAACCCCTACACTTAGGGATAATTTATATCAAATATGTACAAATCTGACATACCGGTTCTTAAGAAAACAATTTTACTAATTCCCAATTTGTACCCTTTTGGGGCCCCTCCTGACCCCTTAAGACATAGGAACCCAGTCATTTTTACAATCTTAACCTCCTTTACCTAACAATGCTTTAGTGAAGATAAAGGCAAAATTATTTCCATTTAAAAAAAAAATAAAAAAAATATTATATTGACACGTGTCCCCTAATTGAACTCTCGGGGTAGGGTCATTTTTAACCCTAGGGACATCATTTGAACAAATCTAACAGAACTATAGTTGGTCATCATTACTACATAAACATTTTGAAAATCTGTTGGGCCATTCATGAGAAGAAGATTTTTTAAGTTTTGGACTATTTTAGTAATGGCGGCAATCTTGAATTTCAGATCGAAAAAAAAAAATCTTCTGTATAGTCTCCTATGCAATAGAAACACCCATGTGAAGTTGCAGTTTAATTGGCCAAGTGGTTTAAGAACAGATGAAAGAAAAAGAGAATTTTCTGTTTTCCCATAGTATCCCTATGTAAAATTGTAAGTCCCCTTACAGAGCCCCTATAAATTTTAGCCCCTAAATTCTTATCTGCAATCAAACCCCTACACATAGGGATAATTTATGCAAAATATGAACAAATCTGACAAACCGGTTCTTAAGAAAACAAATTTAGTAATTCTCAATTTTTACCCTTTTGGTGCCCCTCCTGACCCCTTAAGACAGTGGAACCCAGTCATTTTTACAAATCTGAACCTCCTTCACCAAACAATGCTTCTGTGAAGATATAGGCAAAATCATTTCCATTTTAAAAAAAATAATAAAAAAAATATTATAATGACATGTGTCCCCTAATAGAACCCTCGGGGCGGGGTCATATTTAATGCTAGGGACACCACTTGAACAAATTTAACAAAACTATAGTTGGTCATCATTACTACATAAACATTTTGAAAATCTGTTGGGCCGTTCATGAAAAGAAGATTTTTTTAAGTTTTGGACAATTTTTAGAAACGGCGGCCATCTTGAATTTCAGATAAAAAAAGAAAATCTGTATAGTCTCCTATGCAATAGAAACACCCATGTGAAGTTTCAGTTTAATTGGACTAGTGGTTTCAGAGAAAGTGCTGCTAACAGACGACAGACGACAGACGTCAGACGTCAGACGTCAGACGACAGACGACGGACATCAGACAACACGCCATCGCATAAGCACTTCTGGCCTTTGGCCAGTAGAGCTAAAAATTCAGTTGTCCCTATAATATTCCTATGTAAAAGTCACATTAAAGGGCCAAAATATATCCCAGCCCCTTGATATGCAGAATTTTCAATCCTTGCTGATGTAAGGATAATTTATATCAAATATAAACTAGTTTGACTGAAAGGTTATTGAGAGGAAATAGGTGAAAAAGAGAATTTTCTGTTTTCCCTTAGAATTCCTATGTAAAATTCTAAGACCCCTTACAGGGACCCTATAAATTTTAACCCCTTAATTCTTATCCACAATCAAACCCCTACACATAGAGATAATTTATGCCAAATATGAACAAATCTGACATACCGGTTCTTAAGAAAACGATTTTTGTAATTCCCAATTTTTACCCTTTTTGGGCCCCTCCTGACCCCTTAAGACAGTGGAACCCAGTCATTTTTATAAATCTGAACCTCCTTTACCAAACAATGCTTCTGTGAAGATATAGGCAAAATCATTTACATTAAAAAAAGAAAAAAATAATAATTATAATGACATGTGTTCCCTTATTGAACCCTCTGGGCGGGGTCAATTTTAACCCTTGGGTCACAATTTGAACAAATCTAACAGAACTATAGTTGGTTATCATTACTACATAAATATTTTGAAAATCTGTTTGGCCTTTCATGAGAAGAAGATTTTTTAAGTTTTGTCTATTTTTAGAAATGGTGGCCATCTTGAATTTCAGATAAAAATAAAAGTCTTCTGTATAGTCTCCTATGCAACAGAAACATCCATGTAAAGTTTCAGTTTAATTGGCATAGTGGTTTCAGAGAAATTGCTGCTAACAGATGGCAGACGACAGACACCAGACAACGCGCCATCGCATAAGTACTTCTGGCCAGTGGCCAGTACAGCTAAAAACAATTAATCCATGAGTTTATTATGCCTGGTGACTTAATAAACTGATGATGAAAATCAGGCCCTAGAACAGGCTTATGGACCCCTGCATGACCAAAAATACATTACCAACTAGCCATAATACAATACTTACGTCTTGATGATTTATAGGGTTCAGATAAAGAAGAAAATCCCTGAGTTCCCTTGTCTGATACTGCGGCAACGCGGAACTGGTACCAATGCCCTGCATGAATCTGGCGTATCAGCACACTTCTAGACTGGGACTGTAACAAATAAACAAATAACATTATTAGAACATTTCTAGACCAGGATTGTTACAAACATGCAAATAATACTATCAGCACACTTCTAGACTGGGACTGTAACAAACATGCAAATAACATTATCAGAACACTTCTAGAGTGGGACTGTAACAAACATGCAAATAACATTATCAGCACACTTCTAGACTGGGACTGTAACAAACATGCAAATAGCATTATCAGCCCACTTCTAGACTAGGATTGTAACAAACATGTAAATAACATTACGAGAACATTTCTGGATTAGGATTGTTACAAACATGCAAATAATACTATCAGCACACTTCTAAACTGGGACTGTAACAAACATGGAAATACCATTATCAGCACACTTCTAGACTTAGATTGTAACAAACATGCAAATAACATTATCAGCACACCTCTAGACTGGGACTGTAACAAATATACAAATAACATTATCAACACACTTCTAGACTGGGACCGTAACAAATAAACAAATAACATTATTAGAACATTTCTAGACCAGGATTGTTACAAACATGCAAATAATACTATCAGCACACTTCTAGACTGGGACTGTAACAAACATGCACATAACATTATCAGAACACTTCTAGACTGGGACTGTAACAAACATGCAAATAACATTATCAGCACACTTCTAGACTGGGACTGTAACAAACATGCAAATAGCATTATCAGCCCACTTCTAGACTAGGATTGTAACAAACATGTAAATAACATTACGAGAACATTTCTGGACTAGGATTGTTACAAACATGCAAATAATACTATCAGCACACTTCTAAACTGGGACTGTAACAAACATGGAAATACCATTATCAGCACACTTCTAGACTTAGATTGTAACAAACATGCAAATAACATTATCAGCACACTTCTAGACTGGGACTGTAACAAACATGTAAATAACATTACGAGAACATTTCTGGACTTTTATTGTTATAAACATGCAAATAATACTATAAGAACACTTCTGGACTGGAATTGTTACAAACATGCAAATAACATTATCAACACACTTCTAGACTGGGAATGTAACAAACATGCAAATAATATTATCAGAACATTTCTGGACCAGGATTGTTACAAACATGCAAATAACATTATCAGCACACTTCTAGACTGGGACTGTAACAAACATGCAAATATCATTATCAGAACATTTCTGGACTTTTATTGTTATAAACATGCAAATAATACTATAAGAACACTTCTGGACTGGAATTGTTACAAACATGCAAATGACACTATCAGAACACTTCTGGATTGGGATTGTTACAAACATGCAAATAATACTATCATCACACTTCTAGACTGGTACTGTAACAAACATGCAAATAACATTATCAACACACTTCTAGACTGGGACTGTAACAAACATGCAAATTACATTATCAGCACACTTCTGGACTGGGATTGTTACAAACACGCAAATAACACTATCAGAACACTTCTAGACTGGGACTGTAACAAACATGCAAATAACACTATCAACACACTTCTAGACTGGGACTGTAACAAACATGCAAATAACACTATCAGAACACTTCTGGACTGGGATTGTTACAAACATGCAAATAACACTATCAGAACACTTCTAGACTGGGACTGTAACAAACATGCAAATTACATTATCAGCACACTTCTGGACTGGGATTGTTACAAACATGCAAATAACACTATCAGAACACTTCTAGACTGGGACTGTAACAAACATGCAAATAACATTATCAACACACTTCTAGACTGGGACTGTAACAAACATGCAAGTAACACTATCAGAACACTTCTGGACTGGGATTGTTACAAACATGCAAATAACATTATCAACACACTTCTAGACTGGGACTGTAACAAACATGCAAATTACATTATCAGCACACTTCTAGACTGGGACTGTAACAAACATGCAAATAACATTATCAACACCCTTCTAGACTGGGACTGTAACAAACATGCAAATAACATTATCAACACATTTCTGGACACGAATTGTTACAAACATGCAAATAACACTATCAGAACACTTCTGGACTGGGATTGTTACAAACATGCAAATAATACTATCAGCACACTTCTAGACTGGGACTGTAACAAACATGCAAATAACATTATCAACACACTTCTAGACTGGGACTGTAACAAACATGCAAATTACATTATCAGCACACTTCTAGACTGGGATTGTTACAAACATGCAGATAATACTATCAGCACACTTCTAGACTGGGACTGTAACAGACATGCAAATTACATTATCAGCACACTTCTGGACTGGGATTGTTACAAACATGCAGATAATACTATCAGCACACTTCTAGACTGGGACTGTAACAAACATGGAAATACCATTATCAGCACACTTCTAGACTTAGATTGTAACAAACATGCAAATAACATTATTAGAACATTTCTGGACTGGGATTGTAACAAACATGCAAATAACAATATCAGCACACTTCTAGACTGGGACTGTTACAAACATGCAAATAATACTATCAGCACACTTCTAGACTGGGACAGAATGTATAAAAACATGATGGACTGTAATAGATTGTTAGAGGCAATAGAAAACAAATATAAATTTTGCTTACATATATAAAACATGTATTATTATATTAATTTCAGTCATCAAATTAATGGCAACCGATTTATTCACCCTGTGATAGGTATGTGCGGGATGAGATTAACTGAATGCATCTAATCTTTTTTAAAAATGTATCAAATTTAACGCAAGAAATTTTCATACTATAACATGAAAATGTAGTCAACAGTATCTCATGGGGTATTTTACTTAGGTGTTCTGAAACTTGAAACTAAAAGCTACTTCACAGTGAAAGGCACTACTAGCCCACTTAGTTTTAAAGCTGTGCACCAGAAAGCGAAAATTTCATATTTTTGGTTAACTGTTTCCATGGTAATGAAACAAATACTGCAAATGAAAACTCTCTCATAGCTTTAAACACTAGGTTGACAAGCATACAAAGTTTCATGAAATTATATGGAAGGGATGGTTATAAAAGAATTTAGTTACCACTACAACAGTGTCCCAGGGAGTATTATCATTCCAGCTTGGTTTCTGGCTAGTTGAGTTTCTATGTTCCAGCACATAGACAACCACACCAGGAACAGTCCGGGTACCATTTGGCAAGATCCATGACAGTTGGAGTGCCCTCCCATGTCTGCGCTCTTCAAAACTGATGTTCAAAGGTTGCAATGGTAAATCTGTATAATATCAAGCCAATTATAAATTCAAGTTTTAGTATACAATTAAGATACAATCATCTGACCAGGAGACTTCCATTTACATTCCAGTAAAACTGCACTTTTATTTTAAGGGACAAAGAGCAATGTTGAATTTTTTGTTAGTTCAAACTTAGTTTAATCCATGTTGATACTCTTCATCCAGCTTGATCCAGAATTGACACCTGGGGATGTATGACAATAGACTGATTCTTTATTGTTTGTTTGTTTTTATTACCATTTTCTCCTTCTAAGTTTCATTCTTATTTCTTCTTTATTTCACTGGATTATTTTTCTGGTAATATTTGCACTGGTTAAGAAATGCTTCAAAATGGAATTTTCTGTTTCTGTTGCCTGTTTACTATTATGTAAAAACAGATAATACCCTTGCAGGATCCCAATACACCCCAACCCCTTGATAGGGATTCGCTATAGGAATATAAGTGGACAATGCTTTACATCTAAAACTGACATGGGTTTTTTTGTATACATGTATGCAAAAATATATTTGGTTTTCTCCATAATATTCCTATGTAAAAGTAACTCCCCATAGTATCTCAGTTCCTTGATTTGCAGAATAAATAATCCCTTGCTATTGTAAGGATGATTTATATTATATGTGAACAAATTTGACTGATCATGTTCCGGAGAAGATTTTTGAAACTTTTTGAAATTCCACAATTTCAGCCTTTTTGGGACCCGTTCCGTCCCCTTAGGGAAAGTCAATCCACGGTCTGATTGAGCCAAATCTATATGCTATGACTAGACAATCAGATCTCAAATTATAAATTGATAATGAACAAATGGATGAGAAAATGAGAATTTTTCATTTTCAAATAATATTTCTATATAAAACTCAAAATCCCCTTACAGAGCCCCTATATACCCTAGCTCCTTGACATACAAAAACTTCAAACACTACTCATAGGAATAATTTATACCAAGTATGAACCAATTTCACTGACCGGTTGTTGAGATGAAGATCTATGGAAGGAAACATTATCTGCCATGATTGGAACATGTTTGAGATCTCAAACTGAATAATATCTTTACTCAAATGGATGTAATTCTATTTTCCAATAGGATCCTTGTAAAACTCCCTGTTTTTATATGTCCCTTGATTTGTACAGACTACAAACCCCTTCTCATAGGGATAATTTATTTCAAATATTGAACCATAATTTGACTGAACGGTTGTTACAATGAAGATTTTTGAAAATTCACAATTATAATTTTTGTGACCTTACCTAGCTGGCCTGTTTTGGACAAGATCGGATGGATGAACGGATGTTCTACCAAATGGGTATTTAAGTGGTTTTATGCACCCAGCTGATTATTTGTGCTGCTAATTTTAGCCACACAACACATATTTTAGCCACATTATTAAGAAGCATTTTTTTCAGCCAAATATTTTTTTCAAATATTTTTCAACCATTCAAATAAATTACTTACCTTAAACCCTAGACACTTAAATATCAATTTGTGCATGTGGATAGAAGGACCTACGCCAGCACATACACCTAACTGCCATTGGGACGACTAAGTCGAGCTCATCGCAAGTGGGCTTGACAACAAAACCATAAATGCATGTGACAGAATGCACACAAGGCAAAAAAATGCAATTTTTTATAAATCTAGAACAATAACAATTATTTGATTTGGCAAAATCAAAGCTAATCCATGAATCAACTGTGTAAGTTCGGTGAAGATTCAATGAAATATACATTTACTAGAGTGCACACAACATCTACTCTAATGCTATAGAGAAGTTTGCTTACTAAAGTTAGTGTAGTCTGGCGTTCTGCATGCCCTGCCACACATGTTGGGGCAGCATTTCTTGTTGACGACACAGTCGCTATCTGTCATACACGAGGCCAGACACACAGCCTCAAACCCCATAGCAGACTCAGGTCGTGGACAGTCACCAGACTTGTAGGTACTTGTGTAGTAGAGAAACTGACAAGACTTCTTACACATAGATTCATTCTCCTGTCAATAAAAAAATGTAAAAAAAATATACCCGGTATATAAAAAAAAAATACAACAGTGACCATATTGTTATATCTTATGTGACCACATTAATCTTTTACCTGTTATATCTCATGTGACCACATTAATCATATACTTGTTATATCTCATGTGACCACATTAGTCATATACCTGTTATATCTCATGTGACCACATTAGTCTTACATCTGTTATATCTCATATGACCACATTAGTCTTCCATCTGTTATATCTCATGTGACCACATTAATCTTTTACTTGTTATATCTCATGTGACCACATTAGTCATATACCTGTTATGTTTCATGTGACCACATTACTCTTACATCTGTTATATCTCATGTGACAACATCAGTCTTATACCTATTATATCTCATGTGACCACATAAGCCTTATATATGTTATGTGTCATGTGACCACATAAGTCTAACATCTGTTATAGCTCATGTGACCACATTAGTCTTACATCTGTTATATCTCATGTGACAACATTAGTCTTACATCTGTTATGTCTCATGTGACAACATCAGTCTTATACCTATTATATCTCATGTTACCACATAAGTCTTATATATGTTATGTGTCATGTGACCACATTAGTCTAACATCTGTTATAGCTCATGTGACCACATAAGTCTTACATCTGTTATATCTCATGTGACAACATTAATCTTACACCTGTTATGTCTCATGTGACAACATCATTCTTATACCTGTTATGTCTCATGTGACCACATTAGTCTTATAGATGTTTTATATCATGTGATCACATTAGTCTTATACCTGTTATATATCATGTGACCACATTAGTCTTACACCTGTTATATCTCATGTGACCACATTAGTCTTATACCTGTAATGTCTCATGTGACAACATTAGTCTTATACCTGTTATATCTTAATTGACCACATTAGTCTTACACCTGTTATATCTCATGTGACCACATTAGTCTTATACCTGTTATGTCTCATGTGACCACATTAGTCTTATACCTGTTATATCTCATATGACAACATTAGTCTTACATCTGTTATGACTCATGTGACCACATTAGTCTAACATCTGTTATATTTCATGTGACCACATTAATCTTACATCTGTTTATCTCATGTGACCACATTAGTCTTATACCTGTTCTATCTCTCGTGACAACATTAGTCTTATACCCATTTTATCTCATGTAACCAAATTAGTATTATACCTGTTTTATCTCATGTGACCTCATTAATCTTATACCTGTTATATTGCATGTGACCACATTAGTCTGATACATGTTTTATCTCATGTGACCACATTAGTCTTATACCTGTTATATCTCATGTGACCAGATTAATATGATACATGTTTTATATCATGTGACCACATTAGTCTTATAGCTGTTATATCTCATGTGACCACATTAGTATGATACATGTTTTATATCATGTGACCACATTAGTCCTATACCTGTTATATCTCATGTGACCACATTAGTCTCATACATGTTTTATATCATGTGATCACAATAGTCTTATACCTGTTATGTCTCATGTGACCACGTTAGTCTCATACCTGTTATGTCTCATGTGACCACATTAGTCTCATAACCATTTTATCTCATGTGACCACATAAGTCTTAAACCTGTTATATCGCATGTGACAACATTAGTCTCATTACTGGTTTGTCTCATGTGACCACATTAGTCTTACACCTGTTTTATCTCATGTGACCACATTAGTCTTATACCTGGTTTGTCTCATGTGACCACATTAGTCTTATACCTGTTATGTCTCATGTGACCACATTAGTCTTATACCTGGTTTGTCTCATGTGACCACATTGGTCTTATACCTGTTATGTCTCATGTGACCACATAAGTCTTAAACCTGTTATATCTCATGTGACCACATTAGTCTTATACCTGTTATATTTCATGTGACCACATTATTCTTATACCTGTTATGTCTCGTGTGACCGCATTAGTGTTATACCTGTTATATCTTGTGTGACCACATTAGATTTATACCCGTTATATCTCATGTGACCAAATTAGTCTTATACCTGTTATGTCTCGTGTGACAACATTAGTTTTATACCTGTTATATCTCGTGTGACCACATTAGTCTTATACCTGTTATATATCTCATGTGACCACATTATTCTTATACCTGTTATGTCTCGTGTGACTGCATTAGTCTTATACCTGTTATATCTTGTGTGACCACATTAGTCTTATACTTGTTATATCTCATGTGACAACATTAGTCTTATACCTGTTATATCTTAATTGACCACATTAGTTTTATACCTGTTATATCTCATGTGACAACATTAGTCTTATACCTGTTATGACTCATGTGACCACATTAGTCTGATACATGTTTTATATCATGTGACCACATTAGCCTTTTATCTGTTACATCTGTTATATCTCATGTGACTCATTCGAAAACAAATGATGAACTGACGCTGATACTGGGATGGGGGGCACAAGAACTCTGTGAGCCTTCGGCTTTCATAAGTTCTAATTAGTATATAAAAATAATTGTATTTTTAAGAAAGTTTACTGTTACTCATGTTTTCAAAACAAGCATGATGTCACCAGTTTTATAAGACTGTTAATAACTATTTAAACATGATGAATAATTGGAGATCAACACGTTCATAATTCTATGATAACATTCACAAGGTGACTGACTGTGAACATGAGTATAATTCAATATCAACACTGCAGTGTCCCTTATAGGAAGCTTTACTATTTAAGGTAGTTTGCAGCATTCCTTCGATTTTTTTGACATCTGGTGTTAATTATCAAAAATCTGTCAAAACTCTGTACACTTATATTATGAAGTATCAGTTTTCATTTAAAGCTTTGTTTTTGTTTTAATAGAGTCCTGAAGAATCTCGTTAACAGCGCCCCATATCGGTACATGTTTTTCAGACGATTTTCACCATTTTTCTTTATAAAATGGTTAATATTAATAGAAAATTGCTTTTAAAAACATTATTAAATTACTTATTTTATTTCCTGTGATAACAAAGATAAAACACAATTTATGTTACATTTACATCTAATCATTAGGTTGAATAAATAGCCATTTTAAAAAAAACACATTTTGAACATTCCTGCTTGATTGCGCAAAAATGCTCTGGTACAAGTTCTTGAATGTTACATATGTTAAAATTTATCCATTTCACTACAATATGACTTAAGAGGGGGTGTTCATGCTATTTTTTTCATAAATTTGAATTCAAATTTAAAATGAAACACTTAAGAAACAAAGGATGTTTGCCTGCTATTTCGGACGACGTCATATTTTACGTTAGTATTATATGGTGTTCTCTTTACGTCATCCAAAATCACAATGAAATGTTTTGGTTTTCAAGTGCTTCATTTAAATTCAAATTTATGAAAAGACTAGCATGAACACCCTCACTTTTTATTCATTCATATTGTAGTGAAACTAATGAAGTTTAACATATGAAATTCAAGAACTTGTACCTTGCAACCAGCTGTGAATGTTCAAATTTTGTTTAAACCTGCATTTATATAAACCACGGTGTAATGATGTAACAGTAACACAAATTGTATCTGTATGAAAGTTATGATCTTATCACAGGAAATAGAATAAGTAATTTAATAATCTTATTTATAACAATTTTGAAATAATATTAATTATTTTACACGAAAAAAAACCCGGCAAAAATCATCAGAAAAATACTTACCGTCAGGGGGTGATTTTAACAAGAAACTGTGGTACTATTTTGAATGAAACCAAGCATAAACAAAAGCTGAGACTTTATAGATCAATCGTACAAATTTTTGATAAATTATGCCAAATGTAAAAAAATCTGACAGGAACACTGGAACAACCTTAAATTGCTCAATTGCATTTGATAATAAATCAGTAAAATGTTAACTGTTGTCATCACCCTTTCTACAAAATGACAAATGTGGCAAAATGTCCTTGGGTTGGCAATATGACTATGAGTAAAAATGTGTCAACAGTTTTGCAACAGCACTTTTGAGTTGAAAATTGTGGTCACTGTGATTCCTTGTGTTAACAATGTGGCTCAGTCAGTAATGTGTGAACAGAATAATTGTGACCACACTTTCATTTCCAGAATTGGCAACTGTGACCACCGTCATCCCTGTGTTGACAATGTGACCTCTATTGTGATCAAGGACATTCCCTGTGTCAACAGAGCAATAATGACTACTGTTGTTCCTTGACACTTGTGATCAAACTTATAAGTGTCATTACAGTAATTGTGACTGTGTTGCCAATGTGACAATAATGCTGTTTTAACAGAAATAAACATTGTCCTAAATAGCAAAACAGTTTAACAAATTAAAATGCTTCCTACTTCACTAAGCTAGTCCTAAGCCTCACTCCCCACCTATACCCCCACTACTACAACTACTGGGAGTTTATATCCCTCAGAGATCTGTTCATTATAATCAAGTGTGCTACGATTTATAAAACCATTATCCATTATCTTCACACTGATTGTTTACAATCTGCAGAAAGAAGAAATGCTTTGGGATTGGAATGATAAGTAAGAATTTTGCAGTTTTTTTGTCAAATACCAGTGTTATCAGAGACTGTCCTATCTCCACAATCACCCTGGATGTACAGAGTTATCTCACATACAGCATGACTCAGGCTGAGGCCAAGATAAACCAATTTTAGATTCCATATCAAAGAGTGAACAACACATGGAGCATACCTACATGTAACATTTATTTCAAATTAGCTTGATCACTGTAACTTTTGAGAGTTAAAGAGATTCCTTCTTTTTTTACACTTATTTATAGAAAAAAGTTGTTACTTTGAACTTGCAAATCTGTATAAGGATAAAATTGCCAAGTTTTGCAGTGACAATTTTTATTTAAAATTTTATTATTTGGAATGTTCATAAAATATCATAATGGGCCAATTTAACACCAAAACCTACATTATATCTAATCATTTGAATTAAAACAACTCATGATTAATGGTGAAAAGCCAACAACTAGCAAACATCCTGGGTGTACATTTTCCAAGGATTGAATAATATTTTCAGAGAATTATAAAGAATTTGTGTGTTTTTATACCAATTTCCACAGATTTTTTTCTCCACCTAGCACAAATGTCCATGTTTTTTTCCAATACCTCGGAATTTGACTATGACTATGTGGCCTAGAGTGACCAATATTTGTCATCAACATCCCCCCTCCCACCCACACTTAAATAACCTATTTCTTTATTTCTATTTGTATTCAAATTTTATGCCGACATTTTACATAAATTAATCTATCTTGAATTCTTTACAGAAATATATTTGGAAGTTCCAAATCAGCGCCATCTTAATCAAGAGGAGATAACAATGTTAGTTACTTCCTTTATGGGCCAGGCCAGACTACCAGACTATTTCCTAAATTGTCTATTGTTAAGGGAATTTATCAGGATTTTCTAAATTAACTAAAAACATTTTTCCCCAATATAATCATGGCTTTATATACTAACAGACACCATATTGCCAAAAGGATATACATCTAAACATGCCAAAATAATATATTTAAAAGGGGTTTCCTAAACAGATTTCCCACTTAAAATTGCAACACATCTTGTGATGTATTATACGAATCCCGCGATTTGATTTTGATTTTGATTTGATCCATTATGCAGGTTTACACATAGTAAATATTGTTTCATCTTAGAAAGAGTCCAAATGACAATGCGAAGGTCGACTGACAGTATTTAAGTGCTATCTATTTTAAGGATAGGGATTTCATTTAAAGTTTACCGCTCCAATTCCAATATGAATTTTGTCACGTTTTGGTTCATTTGACATACCAAACTTTGGACTTGTTTTTTATCTATTTTGTTAATCATTTTATTTTTTAAGACATTTATAGCATTTTTATCCTGATATACTCCCTTCAAAGCAAACCAATAAAATAACCATATGTTTCAGTTTATAATAATTTAGTTCAGGTTGATTGCCAAGAAAAGCTAAGAGCTTAAATGAATCACTCTCAAGTCCAGTTTCTGTGAAGAACGAGTATAATGACTGGGATCAAACCTATGGCCTGTTGCTTGTCACGAGTTCAAATCCTCTCCCAGCCACAGTCTCAATGATGATTGATTTGCGTGATTGATTTGCGACATTACGTTTCATTATCATTCAGCTCCCACTGCTGATTCAAGTGGGAAAGTAATCAGTTACTTGTGGAGATGGTGTGTGCTTGAGTACTTGTTAACCTTCCAGGATCCCAGGAAACAATGGTTAGGTTTACTGATTGTGTCAGCCCTCGATGACATAAAAATGATGCTAAATATTCAAGCAAACAATCTTGAGCAATATACCTTATCCAGCTTAGGAAACATTAGGGAAGTTTTGTATAAGTTGTAAACTTGTAGCACAGTCAATGTAAAATAACAGATTCATATTTCCCACATTCACATTAAAACCTTGGCCTCACTTGGCCCACATGTGCTCTGTATCATGCAGTGATAAGGTAATGCCAATATTGCCATTTGTTTGTAGGAATGAAAATAAACATGCAGCAAAAAATTGCCTACACACACAATGTATCTTAATTTGCATTAATTGGAATGTTGAATGAAGAATTTGTTGATTTTTACAACAGTATTAATCAGACATGTTATCCCAGTAGCTGTACATTTCACCAGCTGTAATCAGACATGTTCCCCCAGTAGCTGTACATTTCATCAGCTGTAATCGGACATGCTCCCCCAGTAGCTGTACATTTCACCAGCTGTAATCAGTTAATTAAAGAGTCAGGATATTGTAATCACACTTGCCAGAAACTTGAATGATGTTATTTGCTTGGTCTAAGCATAGATTTCTGAATTGATGAAAAATAAATATTTGAAAAAAAATTTTTTTATGTGTTACATACTTAAAAAAACTTCTTAATTGCATTACATTATATATACATTTTTAACTGCTGCCTGGTTCATTATGTCACTTTTATCTAAAAGTTACGTTTTCCCATTTATTGTTGACTGGCATATATATATTCAAATTTCCAACTAAACATTGATATTGAATAAAAAATTGTGCAGACTAAGCCTATGAAGAACTTATAGATGAGAAAAATGAAAATTATTTTCCCCATAACAGTTGTTGTAACAGTCCCATAATTAGGCCCCAATGGAACCTAGCCCTTTTATTTGAAAAAAACATAAAAAACCTTGCTCATATGGATTATTTAAACCAAATATGATTGTAGTTTAACAGGTTTTAAAAAGAATAATTTTGAAAATTTACAATTTTATTCCTTTATATGTTTTGGACTCCTGCTGGCCCCTTATGGATATTAAATCCCCCTTGATGCACCCAGTCTCAACAATACTAAAAACAATTTGAAGATAATTGAAATAATTCCTAAAATATATGAAAACAACGGAATTTACTGTTTTCCCAGTATCAAAATTCCTATATAAAAATTAAAGTCCCTCTACTGGGCCCAAATAAATATTAGCTCCTTCTTTTGAATTAAGGTGAAACCCGTATTCATAGGGATCAGAAACTATTAAAAGTCTGAGAGGCCACTTTTAATCTAAGGATCATGGCTTGGGGAGACATGAGAGAAAATCATCATGCTAAATATCATGCAATGCTCATCTGGTATTTTTTAAATTAAAAAAAACACCAACACAACAACTGGTAAAGCTGTGGGGCAGGACCAAAGTTGACCCCTCCCCAAACACAACAACTGGTAAAGTTGTGGGGCAGGACCAAAGTTGACCCCTCCCCAAACACAACAACTGGTAAAGCTGTGGGGCAGGACCAAAGTTGACCCCTCCTCAAACACAACAACTGGTAAAGCTGTGGGGCAGGACCAAAATTGACCCCTCCCCAAACACAACAACTGGTAAAGTTGTGGGGCAGGACCAAAGTTGACCCCTCCCCAAACACAACAACTGGTAAAGCTGTGGGGCAGGACCAAAGTTGACCCCTCCTCAAACACAACAACTGGTAAAGCTGTGGGGCAGGACCAAAGTTGACCCCTCCCCAAACACAACAACTGGTAAAGTTGTGGGGCAGGACCAAAGTTGACCCCTCCCCAAACACAACAACTGGTAAAGCTGTGGGGCAGGACCAAAGTTGACCCCTCCCCAAACATAACAACTGGTAAAGCTGTGGGGCAGGACCAAAGTTGACCCCTCCTCAAACACAACAACTGGTAAAGCTGTGGGGCAGGACCAAAGTTGACCCCTCCCCAAACACAACAACTGGTAAAGTTGTGGGGCAGGACCAAAGTTGACCCCTCCCCAAACACAACAACTGGTAAAGCTGTGGGGCAGGACCAAAGTTGACCCCTCCCCAAACACAACAACTGGTAAAGTTGTGGGGCAGGACCAAAGTTGACCCCTCCCGAAACACAACAACTGGTAAAGCTGTGGGGCAGGACCAAAGTTAACCCCTCCCCAAACACAACAACTGGTAAAGTTGTGGGGCAGGACCAAAGTTGACCCCAGGGTCAGGAAACAAACTTGAGAGAGCTATTTTTCCATGTTGGTGTCAAAGCAGTAATGTCGGCATTAAATTTTTCTGAACTTGAACATTGAAATCTATGGATTATTGATGGGATCCTTTAACTTATACATGTATTGGAGTTCATCAAACAGGAACATCTGGCCATGTTCAGCAACGCCACTCCCAGTGTACATATTAATATTATAGAAACATATTTTACAAATAATTTTTTCATTAATAAAATCTATTTTCCTAAACCATAAAAACCATTATTTAAGTATACTGGAAACTAATGATCTACTTTAATTGCACTGATCTTGCGTAGCTGTCACTTTGGTATTGTAACTTGCCTCTATGGATGCTGTATACTAGTCTATACAGTTGGATACCTTTTATTTCCTGTTAGGTAACCTGCTATAACTAGAGCAAGACTATTTGAACCATTTGTCACAAAAATACAAACTTTCATTGAGACTGATGACCAATCCAAGTTAACAAGAGTTATCTCACTTTCTAAATTGATTATATCTTATAATTGCAAAACCTTGTATGAAGTTTCAATCCAATATGAGATAGAAACTTTAACCATCATTTCTAAGTCAAACAAGGGCTGTAATTTGCAAAAATACCTGGCAAGATCTACCCACTTCGGTTTCATTGTTTGACTACAAATTAAACTTTTGTACAGTTCCAATCCAATGCATTAGATAAGTTATCTTACTTAGTTATTGTAGTAGATTTGATGACTGGGAAGTCTTGTGTGAAGTTTCAATCAAATACATTAAGTGATTTGCGAGATATAGACTTGGTGCATAACTTTAACCAGAATTTCTAGGTCAAACAAGGGAAATAATTTGCATTATATTCAGGCATGAGTTATCTTACTTAATTTTAGTGGTAGGTTTGATGACTGGGGAGTCTTGTGAGAAGTTTCAATCAAATACATGCAATGGTTACTGCAAAAGTAACATGCATGTATTACTTCAACCAAGGTGTGATGCCAATGTTGACGCCCGGATGGGTAGAATAGCTCTCCCTTATTATTAGAAAGTCAAGCTAAAATTGAAACAAGCCAGTACCATGCATTGTAGCATGGGTTTCCATAAGAATCAAATACTGACTCTGATTGTACTATTTTAATTTATAATCAGTTTTCCATTTTGATAACAGATAATGCTTGCCAAAGAGAGCAGAAATTAACACTGCGTGTAATCTGCCCCTGGTTTGCATCAAAAGAGAAACAACACTGTGTTTTGACAGGCCCAAAAACACAAAATTTGAGATGTTGACACAAACATCATGAACATGCATATATTATATAAATATACTATATATTTAACTTTGGCAGCCATATTTGATTTTTAGCAGTGACAAAAACATTTCAAAACAGTAAACTCAGCTTTTAATTTTTATGAAGCAAATCTGGACAATTTGATTTTCACATATTTCTATCTCTTCCAATAAAATATCATAATCATGTTTAGTATCAAAATGATTGTCTTTGTGTACATGATGTAAATATTAGATCTTTAATTAAGAAAAGCAAACATAATTATTATCATTATTTGTTAAATGTAAAATTTATATTTTGTTAAAATTTCAAATATGCCAACTTAACTATATCAATTGACTGAATATGTTCAAAGCAGGAAATTGTATTATTTGTTTAATCACTATTAATTATCACTTCCCCTTTGGCATATGTTTTACACCTTGATGAGAAGGAAGTCTTTGATGCCATATTCACACCTTCAAAGTCAAACAATAGCTTTGTTGGTATATGTAGATATGCTAAAACTATGGAAAAAACATTAAGATTAATTGAACATTAATAGTAAGAAAATATAGGAAAAACTTTGTGATATAACTGTGTGATTAAAAAATAATTTAATAATTTAACTTCGTGATAAACATAACTTTGTGACTGCTGTGTGATTTCAGAATTAAAATATAACAACTTTTTGAATATAACTTTAGTGAAAACATCGTCATTTAGAAATAGAACTTTGTGATTTTAAATGCTGCGAATTGGAAATTAAGGATTTTGTGAACTTAGTGAATAGTCAAAGTGAAACAAGGACTTGAAATTTATAATTAATCTAACTTAATGACCATTTAATACCTGATATTACTTTGTGTGTCTTTATAACTTTCTTTGTCACACTGTGCATACTTTTGTAAATATCATAGTTGACAGTTTTAAACATCTTATTAAAAGGCATTTACTTTCATTCAGCATTTTGTTCATATCTACAACAACCACACATCATGGATTACTACTGTCCCAACATTATGAGTGGAGCATGTTTCCCTCATAATATAAACATTTGCCATCTTGAATGTCTAAATATATAAATATTTTACTTTTCTTGTGAATCATTTTTTTTAATGGAGTTCTGAACATCTTTTTCAACATATTTCAGATATGTGGCATATCCAGTTTTATTGGTTGAGGAAGACCTCAGAATAAATCTGAGTAGAACCACCATCCTTCTGCAAGTAACTGGCATTTTGTCTCACATGAAATTTTTAGAGTAAGCATGACTCAAACCTACAACCTTAGCAGTGTGAGGTAAGTGATCTTGAGACAGTACCTTAGACCACTTGGCCACAAAATAGAAACATTACAATATAAATACATCAACATTTTTACCTCACAATACACTTCACACTTCCGTTGATCAAGATCTTCAACACTTGCAGCACACGGTTTCATACACTGAAAATAACACAAATAGAAAAAACAACACTTAAGACAAAACAAATCAAAAATAAATTTGTACATTGAAAATTATATATAACGCAAATCATATAAGAGTTTATAATACATGAACTTTGCTTGAAAACAAGATTACCCCACAACAAACTCACTAACATACTGGAAATGTGTTAACAGGATGCCCCTGCTATATTATTTTACCAAAAATTAAATTGAAAAGGGAGCAATCTGTAAAAATCTGACCAACGTTTACAAATATTAAACTTGTCCTCTATTTTATAAGCTAAACTCTAAACACCATTTAAATACATCAATGACCCTTTCTGAAGTAATTCATCAATGACCCTTTCTGAAGTAATTCATTGGAAACTTTTTTTTTTAAAAATAAATAAAAAATGCACCATTAAATTTGACGTTTAGAAATATCACATTACATTTATCTTATATACAGTTACACACCAAATTTTAATTGAATACACAGACCAGATGTTACTGATAGGAACCAACTTTTACCTCAGCCGGATGCATACATGGACAGACAGATGGGGTTATACCTAATACCCTTTCACCATCATCAAGGCTGTAATTTAATATAATAACTACTTAAATGCTCATAGCCAAGTCATGATTATAATACATAATGCACATTTGAACTCAATGTACAAATGTTTTCATGGTTAAAAAATCACCCATAAATGAATGAACAATTTAACAGCCACAAAATAAATAATGATATCTAAAAATTTAACAGCCACAAAATAAATAATGATATCTAAATATGGCTTGATTGTAGTGTGTAACAAGAGCACTGATAGCGGTTGCAGATGCTCGTCTCAGATTTGATATGATTTGATTGTAGTGTACAAGAGCACTGATAGCGGTTGCAGACACTCATCTCAGATTTGATATGATTTGATTGTAGTGTACAACAAGAGCACTGATAGCGGTGGCAGACGCTTGTCTCAGATTTTATATGATTTGATTGTAGTGTACAACAAGAGCACTGATAGCAGTTGCAGACACTCATCTCAGATTTGATATGATTTGATTGTAGTGTACAAGAGCACTGATAGTGGTTGCAGACACTCATCTCAGATCTGATATGATTTGATTGTAGTGTACAACAAGAGCACTGATAGCAGTTGCAGACACACATCTCAGATTTGATATGATTTGATTGTAGTGCACAACAAGAGCACTGATAGCGGTTGCAGATGCTCATCTCAGATTTGATATGATTTGATTGTAGTGTACAACAAGAGCACTGATAGCGGTTGCAGACGCTCATCTCAGATTTGATATGATTTGATTGTAGTGTACAACAAGAGCACTGATAGCGGTGGCAGACGCTTGTCTCAGATTTTATATGATTTGATTGTAGTGTACAACAAGAGCACTGATAGCAGTTGCAGACGCTCGTCTCAGATTTGATATGATTTGATTGTAGTGTACAACAAGAGCACTGATAGCGGTTGCAGACACTCTTCTCAGATTTGATATGATTTGATTGTAGTGTACAACAAGAGCACTGATAGCGGTTGCAGACTCTCATCTCAGATTTGATATGATTTGATTGTAGTGTACAACAAGAGCACTGATAGCGGTTGCAGACGCTCGTCTCAGATTTTATATGATATGATTGTAGTGTACAACAAGAGCACTGATAGCGGTTGCAGACGCTCGTCTCAGATTTGATATGATTTGATTGTAGTGTACAACAAGAGCACTGCTAGTGGTTGCAGACACTCATCTCAGATTTTAACTGATTTTATTGTAGTGTAAAACAAGAGCACTGAAAGCCGTTGCAGATGCTCGTCTCAGATTTGATATGATTTGATTGTAGTGTACAACAAGAGCACTGATAGCCTTTGCAGACGCTCATCTCAGATTTGAAAGATTCTATTGTAGTGTACAACAAGAGCACTGCTAGCAGTTGCAGACGCTTATCTCAGATTTGATATGATTTGATTGTAGTGTACAACAAGAGCACTGATAGCGGTTGCAGACGCTTATCTCAGATTTGATATGATTGATTGGTGTGTACAAGAGCACTGATAGCGGTTGCAGACTTATCTCAGATTTTATATTATTTGATTGTAGTGTACAACAAGAGCACTGATAGCGGTTGCAGACGCTCATCCCAGATTTTATATGATTTGATTGTAGTGTACAACAAGAGCACTGATAGCGGTTGCTGACGCTGATCTCAGATTGATATGATTTTATTGTAGTGTACAGCAAGAGCACTGCTAGCCGTTGCAAATGCTCATCTCAGATTTGATATGATTTTATTGTAGTGTACAACAAGAGCACTGATAGCGGTTGCAGATGCTCGTCTTTATTTAAGTCAATTTAGTAGGTCAAGGTCAAAGATGAAAACTTTTGTAACATGTTGGTGATCAGTTTACAGAATCAAAACCTTTTATCCTATTATTGACAAAGAAAACAGATTTTTAAAAAAATCCAACCCGAGCTTATAACAAAAATTTATCCTAAGGTTTTTAGAGCCCAAAGTAATGAAATTTAGGTAAGTTTGCTATATACATTGTTTGTATAACATGATAGGAATGTGTTTATGAAGTTTAGTCACCAGAACATATGTAGTTTGTTAATCCCAAAAAGAGAAAAACTGAGCTAAACCTAAAGCTTTAACCGGATGCTGAAGTTGCAGCTGTCAGGGTCATGACAATAACTCTTTGTTTTTCCCCCCAAAAAGACACAAACTACAAATAAGACTGAATGAGGTTTAGTTCAATACTGCTTGCTTAAAAGTAAGTCATCAAAATATTGTCTTTCTTTATTTTTATTTTTTTCCCATTGTCATCCTATTCATTAATTCACAGATTTTCTGCACAATTCCACAGGTGTGAGTATTTAAGTGTTTGTGGTTGCAGTGATAGACAGGATATCACAACTTCCTTTATCAGCAGTATAGGTTGTTTGTGGTTGCAGTGAGAGACAGGATATCACAACTTCCTTTATCAGCAGTATAGGTTGTTTGTGGTTGCAGTGATAGACAGGATGTCATTACTTCATTTATCAGCAGTATAGGTTGTTTGTGGTTGCAGTGAGAGACAGGATATCACAACTTCCTTTATCAGCAGTATAGGTTTTTTGTGTTGTTGCAGTGATAGACAGGATGTCATTACTTCATTTATCAGCAGTATAGGTTGTTTGTGGTAGCAGTGAGAGACAGGATATCATTACTTCCTTTATCAGCAGTATAGGTTGTTTGTGGTAGCAGTGAGAGACAGGATATCATTACTTCCTTTATCAGCAGTATAGGTTGTTTGTGGTTGCAGTGAGAGACAGGATATCACAACTTCCTTTATCAGCAGTATAGGTTGTTTGTGGTAGCAGTGAGAGACAGGATATCATTACTTCCTTTATCAGCAGTATAGGTTGTTTGTGGTTGCAGTGAGAGACAGGATGTCATTACTTCCTTTATCAGCAGTATAGGTTGTTTGTGGTAGCAGTGATAGACAGGATATCATTACTTCCTTTATCAGCAGTATAGGTTGTTTGTGGTAGCAGTGATAGACAGGATATCACAACTTCCTTTATCAGCAGTATAGGTTGTTTGTGGTTGCAGTGATAGACAGGATATCACAACTTCCTTTATCAGCAGTATAGGTTGTTTGTGGTTGCAGTGATAGACAGGATATCACAACTTCCTTTATCAGCAGTATAGGTTGTTTGTGGTTGCAGTGATAGACAGGATATCATTACTTCCTTTATCAGCAGTATAGGTTGTTTGTGGTAGCAGTGAGAGACAGGATATCATTACTTCCTTTATCAGCAGTATAGGTTGTTTGTGGTTGCAGTGAGAGACAGGATATCACAACTTCCTTTATCAGCAGTATAGGTTGTTTGTGGTAGCAGTGAGAGACAGGATATCATTACTTCCTTTATCAGCAGTATAGGTTGTTTGTGGTTGCAGTGAGAGACAGGATATCATTACTTCCTTTATCAGCAGTATAGGTTGTTTGTGGTTGCAGTGAGAGACAGGATATCATTACTGCCTTTATCAGCAGTATAAGTTGTTTGTGGTAGCAGTGAGAGACAGGATATCATTACTTCCTTTATCAGCAGTATAGGTTGTTTGTGGTTGCAGTGAGAGACAGGATATCATTGCTGCCTTTATCAGCAGTATAGGTTGTTTGTGGTAGCAGTGAGAGACAGGATATCATTACTTCCTTTATCAGCAGTATAGGTTGTTTGTGGTTGCAGTGAGAGACAGGATATCATTACTTCCTTTATCAGCAGTATAGGTTGTTTGTGGTTGCAGTGAGAGACAGGATATCATTACTTCCTTTATCAGCAGTATAGGTTGTTTGTGGTTGCAGTGAGAGACAGGATATCATTACTTCCTTTATCAGCAGTATAGGTTGTTCTCTTGTTCTGGGTTTAACATCTTAGATGAATTATATTCCATTCCTCAGAACAAAACATTTGACTTATAGTATATTTCTACCGTATCGCACGGAATATACTGTAAGTCAAATGTTTTGTGTTGAGTAATCGAATATAACTCATCTAAGGTGTTCCTTTATCAGGCTTTATCTATTTTATCCACTAGCATTTTAACCAGAGTACAGTAATTTTCAACTAGCAACAGTGTGTTTTAACTGGCAGTTTGCCATTGTTATTCAAATTTTCCAAATGCCCATTAGAAAATATATCAAGTGTACTAATGACTGGTCATTTAATAGGTAGATAGATTCTTTCTTTGCCAAATATTGCAATGTTTAAGATCACAACCTAGGATTGCCACCTTGTTTCTAATGTTATTTGTATACTGAAAGGGGAGGGTCATAACTAATGTTGCTAGAACTTGTGGCCCAACCCATTTGCTTATTATGTGAATTATGCAATTAAATATGTTTAACAAATCATTGAGATGCCAGAAGAGAGGAAATTACCAATCATTGAGATACCAGAAGAGTGGAAATTACCAATCATTGAGATACCAGAAGAGAGGAAATTACCAATCATTGAGATACCAGAAGAGTGGAAATTACCAATCATTGAGATACCAGAAGAGTGGAAATTACCAATCATTGAGATGCCAGAAGAGAGGAAATTACCAATCATTGAGATACCAGAAGAGTGGAAATTACCAATCATTGAGATACCAGAAGAGTGGAAATTACCAATCATTGAGATACCAGAAGAGTGGAAATTGCCAATCATTAAGACACCAGAAGAGTGGAAATTACCAATCATTGAGATACCAGAAGAGTGGAAATTACCAATCATTGAGATACCAGAAGAGTGGAAATTACCAATCATTGAGATGCCAGAAGAGAGGAAATTACCAATCATTGAGATACCAGAAGAGTGGAAATTACCAATCATTGAGATACCAGAAGAGTGGAAATTACCAATCATTGAGATACCAGAAGAGTGGAAATTGCCAATCATTAAGACACCAGAAGAGTGGAAATTACCAATCATTGAGATACCAGAAGAGTGGAAATTGCAAATCACTGGTCACATCTTAAAACAAGAGGCCCAAGAGGGCCCGAGGATGCTCTACTCATAGTAACCATAGCACTTTTTGAAATTCCACAATATTTACCCTCTTGGGGGGGGGGGGGGTGGGGAGGGGGTCGTCTTAACAACTTATGGATAAATATCCCCACCACACCAATACTGAACAAAAACTTAATTGCTATGAAAAGGAAATACTTTATCTCATACCATTCATCTGTAAAAAAAAAAATATAGTCCCCTGTACAGAACCCTTATACAACCCAGCCCCTTAATTTGTCAGAACTTCAATCACCCACTCTTAGCCATTTGTTATGAGCAGAAATGATTCAAATTTTAAAAAGAAGATTTATTGTACACATGGATTGATGCAAAATGAAAACAAGAAAATATCATTGGAACCGATGGATGCTCCCCAAGTGAGTGTTTGACTCTGTACCATATTCCCTTAGTGCTGATGGCTACTTGGTTGAAAAATACCAAACTGCATAGCAGGAACAATATGTGGCTCTGCACTTGACAGAACTTATTCGCAAATCATTGAACTGGAACAAAATGACAATATGTGCATATCCTAGTAAGTTTTACAAAATTAAAACCAGAGGTTGTAGCGAAATAGCGTTATGAAGACAATATGCACATCTCTACTTGGTAATCATGCATCCTAACAAGTTTCATAAAATTCCAACCAAAGTTTGTAGAGAAATAGAGCGGAGAAGAGTTTGGTCACAGACAGAATGAAAGGGCCACAACTCCATGAAAAATCATAGAACTGGAACACAAACATAGCAAATTTCATAAAATTCCAACCTGAGATTATAGAGAAATAGCCCGGACAAGAATTTGGTCACAGACTCAATTAAAGGACCATAACTCTGTGAAAATCATCCAACCGGAACACAAAGACATGCGCATGTCCACTTGGTAGTGATTCATCCTAGAAAGTTTCATAAAATTCCAACATTGGGTTGTAGAGAAATAGAACGGACAAGAATTTGGTCACAGACAGAGTCAAAGGGCCATAACTCTGTGAAAAATCATCGAACTGGAACACAAAGATATTATGCACATCTCCACTGGGTAGTGATGCATCCTAGCAAATTTCATAAAATTGTAGAGAAATAGCCCGGACAAGAATTTGGGGACGCACACACGGACGGATGGACGCACGGATGAAGTGGCGACTATATGCTTCCTCCCTTTCGGGGAGCATAAAAAAGAGAATTTTCTGTTTTCCCATAGTATTCCTATGTAAAATTTTAAGTCCCCTTACAGGGCCCCTATAAATTTTAGCCCCTAAAGTCTTATCTGCAGTGAAACCCTCACACATAGGGATAATTGAAGCCAAATATGAACAAATCTGACATACTGGTTCTTAAGAAAACTATTTTTGTAATTCCCAATTTTTAACATTTTGGGGCTGCTCCTGACCCCTTAAGACAGTGGAATCCAGTCAGTTTTACAAATCTGAACTTCCTTCACCAAACAATGCTTCTGTGAAGATATAAACAAAATCCTTTCCATTTTAAAAAAAAATAAAAAAATATTATAATGACATGTGTCCCCTAATTGAACCCTCGGGGCAAGGTCATTTTTAACATTAGGGACACCATTTTAACAATCTAACAAAACTATAGTTGGTTATCATTACTACATAAACATTTTGAAAATCTGTTGGGCCGTTCATGAAAAGAAGATTTTTTAAGTTTGAACTATTTTTAGTAATGGTGGCCATCTTGAATTTCAAATCGAAAAAAAAAAAAATCTTCTGTATAGTCTCATATGCAATAGAAACATCCATGTGAAGTTTCAGTTTAATTGGCCTAGTGGTTTCAGAGAAAGTGCTGCTAACACACTTTGGAGATGACAGACGATGGATGATGGACGTGCCATCACATAAGCACTTCTGGCCTCTGGCCAGTAGAGCTAAAAAATATTTATACAATTGCATATCAATATCCCTTTTTCCAGATGGTTTATGCATTTCCTTTTTTGGCATCAAAAAAGAGTAACCAATTAGATTTGAAAAGTAAGTATTTCTGATCAGAAATGCAATTTCAACAATGGAGCATGCAAAAGAATTGTGTAATATAAACACAACTTCAGCATACAACAGGTTATAAATGATGTCAGTTTTATTGATGTAGGAAGTAGAACCACAATTTTTTAATGCAATTTTTCTTACATAAAGATTTTGGGCAAAGCTACTACAAGCTCATACCCACAACTTCAGAGGTGATAAGTAAGTGGTTTTATGATAGTGTCTTAGACAGCTAGTCTACAGGGATGCAAGATGATTGATTGATTTATTTAATATTTAGCATCATTTTTATGCCATCGAGGGCAAACAGACGATCAGTTAACCTAACCACTGTTTCCTGGTATCCTGAAAGGTTAACCAGTACTCGAGCACATCCCATTTCCACAAGTAACTGATAACTTTCCCACTTGAATCAGCAGTGAGAGACAAATGATAATGAGACAAAATGTCATATATCAATCATTACAGAGACTGTTGCTGGGCAAGAATTCAAACTCATGACCCATGGATTGATAGTCAGATGCATAACCAAGTGAGCTAATCGGGCCCGGCCCCTGCATGATGAAAAAGGCCATGGAATAGCTGTGACCCTGATGAGGCTCAATTAAAACTACACAACCCTCCTGTGACACTGTCTGCCTGTGGATCAACACTTACAACTGCACAATTAATGAGGCATGCCGTTTGACATGGAAAATAATGGTGATTTATTAGGTTAATATATTCACTTAGTTGATTAATTATGACATATGAATTATGAATAAGATGAAGGTACATCGCAATACATTAAGAAGCCATGATAATACCTATACAAGTGCACACATGGCAAGATCCTTCTCCTTCTTATGTTCTGCAGAATATATCTCAAATTCTTATTTTATTAAAACACGTATCTTTCATGTAGTATATACATCACTATAGTTATATGTCTTATACTAGTTTACTAGTAGTGCAGCAGTCAATGGACATTATAACAGTAGAATTTTATCATCTTCCTACATTTACTCCCTCATTGGGGGAGGGGGGAGTGGGCTGGGAGGACATCGGAGGGTAAAAGCGACCATAACAAACATACAGATAACATTTGACCTTTATTTCCATCCTTCACCTTTCATAAACAGTGACAACTGGACTTTCTCATACAACACAGTATCCATATACTTGTACTAGATCATGTTCATGACAACATTTGACATTATATGGATGGGAGATTACAAACAGTGGTGTAGCTGGAGTAAAAACAAAACCCAAATTTGGTACTGGGATCTTGGGGCATCATCATCATCAGCAGCAGCAGTTCCCTCTGAATGTTTTTTTCAAGAAATTTGGTGAGGCCTAGTGTATTTCTAGAGAGATTGATTTAGTAAAATTGCAATTAAATATTTAATATTTCAAGGACTTCAATACATTTTAGCAACATTAATTTGTCCCATCCATTTATGGTGAGAGGGAAAATATGGAGGTGCCATTGTCCCAGTGAGACATTTGTACATCTCTAACGAGCCTTTTGATAATTTGTGATTTTGCATCTTCAGAGACTTGCAGAATTTTTTATTCACATATTAATGAGAACTAGATGCTTTCTATTTCTTATAAAGACAATTTTATTTTTCAAACATTTATCATGTTTTTTTTCTTTTCTTATTGTAAGTCAGAATGTGATGAAATTAAAACCCCATGTTTATAATGTCCTACTTCCATCATGGTGTATTATAACACTGTGCTATTATCATTCAGGCACCTGCACATTATACCTAGATCTCAATAAAGTACCCTATAAATAATGTGTCAATGAAATGAAGTGTCAATGATGCTTTCACTATTTTATTTATAGAAAAAACATAACAGTTTAGATATATTCGAAATTAAATCACATTTTTTTTCTTTGATAAAATATTCACAGGTGTCAGTCACATTTAAAAGTGACATGTTCACATTTCAACAGTGAGTCATGATTACATATATAAATTTGACATATAATTCCAGATTGTTTTGTTTGTAACTCCAAGTAAAGTATAATAACAGTTTTTGGAAAATCTGTTAGAGAATGTCAGCTTTACATTAGATGATCTAATGTCATTATGAGAGCTAGGAAATGTGAATGTGACTTGAGAAGAAGAGCAGTTTTCTGTCATCTATTCTCACATGTAATGTTAATTTTCACATGTGACTGATGACAGTAGAGTAGTCTGCTGTTACCTATTCTCACATGTAATGTTAGTAGAGCAGTCTGCTGTTACCTATTCTCACATGTGACTGGTGATAGTGTAACAGTCTCCTGTTGTGTCTGATGATAGTAGAGCATACTCCTGTTACCTATTCTCACATGTGACTGATGATAGTATAAAAGTCTCCTATTACCTGTTCTTACATGTGACTGATGATAGTAGAGCAGTCTGCTGTTACATATTCTCTCATGTGACTGATGATAGTAGAGCAGTCTGCTGTTACCTATTCTCACATGTGACTGGTGATAGTGTAGCAGTCTCCTGTTACCTATTCTCTCATGTGACTGGTGATAGTATAGTAGTCTCCTGTTACCTGTTCTCACATGTGACTGGTGATATTGTAGCAGTCTCCTGTTACCTATTCTCTCATGTGACTGATGATAGTAGAGCAGTCTGCTGTTACCTATTCTCACATGTGACTGATGACAGTATAGCAGTCTCCTGTTACCTATTCTCACATGTGACTGATGACAGAAGAGTAGTCTGCTGTTACCTATTTTCCCATGTAATGTTAGTAGAGCAGTCTGCTGTTACCTATTCTCACATGTGACTGGTGATAGTGTAGCAGTCTCCTGTTACCTATTCTCTCATGTGACTGATGATAGTAGATGATACTCCTGTTACCTATTCTCTCATGTGACTGATTATAGTATAGCAGTCTCCTGTTACCTATTCTCTCATGTGACTGATTATAGTATAGCAGTCTCCTGTTACCTATTCTCACATGTGACTGATGATAGTATAGCAGTCTCCTGTTACCTATTCTCTCATGTGACTGATGATAGTAGAGCATACTCCTGTTACCTATTCCCACATGTGACTGATGATAGTATAGCAGTCTCCTGTTACCTATTCTCACATGTGACCAATGACAGAAGAGTAGTCTGCTGTTACCTATTCTCACATGTAATGTTAGTAGAGCAGTCTGCTGTTACCTGTTCTTACCTGTGACTGATGACAGTATAGCAGTCTCCTGTTACCTATTCTCACATGTGACTGATGACAGAAGAGTAGTCTGCTGTTACCTATTCTCCAATGTAATGTTAGTAGAGCAGTCTGCTGTTACCTATTCTCCCATGTAATGTTAGTAGAGCAGTCTGCTGTTACCTATTCTCACATGTGACTGATGACAGAAGAGAAGTCTGCTGTTACCTATTCTCCCATGTAATGTTAGTAAAGCAGTCTGCTGTTACCTATTCTCACATGTGACTGATGATAGTAGAGCAGTCTCCTGTTACCTATTCTCACATGTGACTGATGACAGAAGAGAAGTCTGCTGTTACCTATTCTCCCATGTAATGTTAGTAAAGCAGTCTGCTGTTACCTATTCTCACATGTGACTGATGATAGTAGAGCAGTCTCCTGTTACCTATTGTTACCTATTCTCTCATGTGACTGATGAAAGTAGAGCATTCTCTGGTTACCTATTCTCACATGTGACTGGTGATAGTGTAGCAGTCTCCTGTTACCTATTCTCTTATGTGGCTGATGATAGTAGAGCATACTCCTGTTACCTATTCTCACATGTGACTGATGATAGTAGAGCAGTCTCCTGTTACCTATTCTCACATGTGACTGATTATAGTATAGCAGTCTCCTGTTACCTATTCTATCATGTGATTGATGATAGTATAGCAGTCTCCTGTTACCTATTCTCACATGTGACTGATGATAGTATAGCAGTCTCCTGTTACCTATTCTCACATGTGACTGATGACAGTAGAGCAGCCTGCTGTTACCTATTCACACATGTGACTGATGACAGTAGAGCAGCCAGCTGTTACCTATTCTCACATGTGACTGATGACAGTAGAGCAGCCTGCTGTTACCTATTCTCACATGTGACTGATGACAGTAGAGCAGTCTCCTGTTCCTATTCTCACATGTGACTGTTGACAGTAGAGCAGTCTCCTGTTACCTATTCTATCATGTGATTGATGATAGTATAGCAGTCTCCTGTTACCTATTCTCACATGTGACTGATGATAGTATAGCAGTCTCCTGTTACCTATTCTCACATGTGACTGATGATAGTAGCAGTCTCCTGTTACCTATTCTCACATGTGACTGATGACAGTAGAGCAGCCTGCTGTTACCTATTCTCACATGTGACTGATGACAGTAGAGCAGCCAGCTGTTACCTATTCTCACATGTGACTGATGACAGTAGAGCAGCCTGCTGTTACCTATTCTCACATGTGACTGATGACAGTAGAGCAGTCTCCTGTTCCTATTCTCACGTGTGACTGACCGAGAGGGACCCAGAGCTTTTTTTAAAGTGAGTTGCTTAGACAATATTTTGACTGATAAGCTTGTGTAATTGGGTAATAATTACTAATCATGATTGGAGATGGGAACGTTGTCATGTGTGAAAAATGAAGACATTGTGTAAACAGTCTGCACTTTTTCTTTGATACCGAAACTCCTTGAAGAGTTTGTACTTATTTGTTTTAGGCAGATTGAAAAGAAAGCTTATATGAATTGCTCTTGAATCTGCTTCCTGTGTTAAACATTGCTCCAGCTAAGCTAATTTCTTCAAATGAGTATTTTCCCCCTTTAATTTGTATTGCTGCTTAAAACAAGACGGCCAAGATGGCCCTATATTGCTCACCTGACTGACCTTGAGTCACCCAAGATTATATAATACATGTACACTCAAAATTCCAGAAAAACGAGATGAGCAAGAATTTTGATTTGTTTTGAAGATGTAACAGATGCGTATAAGAGTCCAAACTTGGTAGAGGTCCACCCATGGTAAATGTCAGTGAAATTACATTGAAATCAGGTCAGCAGATTCTGACAAGAAGGCTTTTGAAGTTTTTACTATAGCTGCCTATATAGTAAACTAGCAACTCACTGTGGCGGTCATGTTTTTTAACAAATCACAATGGCTTGAACAAACTTGGTAAAAGGTCACCTGAGGAACATTTCTGTGAAATTGTTTAAAATTGATCCCGAGGTTTCTGACAAGAAGATTTTTTAAATTTTTACTATAGCTTATATAGTAAACTAACCCCACCCCCTGGCCGCCATGTTTTTTGACGAATCACTACAGTTTGAACAAACTTGGTTGGGTTTCAGGAACATTTCTGTGAAATTATTTTAAAATCAAGCCAGTAGTTTCTGACAAGAAGATTTTTTAAGTTTTTACTAATTAAACTTGCCCCGCCCCCTGGCGGCCATGTTTTTTGACAAATCAAAATGGCTTGAACAAACTTGGTAGAGGGTCACCAAAGGAACATTTCTGTGAAATTATTTTAAAATCGAGCAAGTAGTTTCTGACAAGAAGATTTTTTAAGTTTTTACTAATTAAACTTGCCCTGCCCCCTGGCGGCCATGTTTTTTTATGAATCAAGATGGCTTGAACAAACTTGGTAGAGGGTCACCCAAGGACAATTTCTGTGAAATTATTTTAAAATCGAGCCAGTAGTTTCTGACAAGAAGATTTTTTAAGTTTTTACTAATTAAACTTACCCCGCCCCCTGGCGGCCATGTTTTTTGACAAATCAAAATGGCTTGAACAAACTTGGAACAGGGTCACCCAAGGAACATTTCTTTGAAATTATTTTAAAATCAAGCCAATAGTTTCTGACAAGAAGATTTTTTAAGTTTTTACTAATTAAACTTGCCCCGCCCCCTGGCGGCCATGTTTTTCGATGAATCAAGATGGCTTGAACAAACTTGGTAGAGGGTCACCCAAAGACCATTTCTGTGAAATTATTTTATAATTGAGCCAGTAGTTTCTGACAAGAAGATTTTTTAAGTTTTTACTAATTAAACTTGCCCCGCCTCCTGGCGGCCATGTTTTTTGACGAATTAAGATGGTTTGAACAAACTTGGTAGAGGGTCACCCAAGGAACATTTCTTTGAAATTATTTTAAAATCAAGCCAGTAGTTTCTGACAAGAAAATTTTTTAAGTTTTTACTAACTATACTTGCCCCGCCCCCTGGCCACCATGTTTTTTGACGAATCAAGATGGCTTGAACAAACTTGGTAGAGGGTCATCCAAGGAACATTTCTGTGAATTTATTTTAAAATCTAGCCAGTAGTTTCTGACAAGAAGATTTTTTAAGTTTTTACTATAGCTTATATAGTAAACTAACCACACTCCCTGGCCACCATGTTTTTTGACGAATCAAGATGGCTTGAACAAACTTGGTAGAGGGTCACCCAAGGAACATTTCTGTGAAATTATTTTAAAATCGAGCCAGTTGTTTCTAACAAGAAGATTTTTTAAGTTTTTACTATAGCTTATATAGTAAACTAACCCCACCCCTGTCCGCCATTTTTTTTGATGAATCAAGATAGGTTAAACAAACTTGTTAGAGGGTCACCCAAGGAACATTTCTGAGAAATGATTTTAAAATTGAGCCAGTAGTTTCTGACAAGAAGATTTTTTAAGTTTTTACTATAGCTTATATAGTAAACTAACCCCACCCCCTGGCTGCCATGTTTTTCGACGAATCAAGATGGGTTGAACAACTTGGTAGAGGGTCACCCAAGGAACATTTCTGTGAAATTATTTAAAAATCGAGTCAGTAGTTTCTGACAAGAAGATTTTTTAAGTTTTTACTATAGCTTATATAGTAAACTAACCCCACCCCCTGGCTGCCATGTTTTTTGATGAATCAAGATGGGTTAAACAAACTTGGAACAGGGTCACCCGAGGAACATTTCTGTGAAATTATTTTAAAATCGAGCCAGTAGTTTCTGAGATAATGGACCATGGACGAAAGCAATGCTCCAATGTATTTCCTTCATGAATGGTTTCCAGGACATGGACACACATCATGGATGCTGATCATACATCATGGACAAATGGAATAGCAGCTTTATTCAGAAATTGTAAGCCTTAAATACTCCAAATAGTAACAGTTGTAGAAGCAGTACAGAGTGTTGTTGTTTTTGAGGGGCATCAAGGTGAGCTGTGGATCAAACACTCTGGAGCCAACACTTGATATGCAAGGAATACCTGTAGTTACATGTGTTCGTGTAAATCTCAACTTCTCTCCCTTTAAAGGGACATAACAGCAATTTTCATAAAGTTTTACTTCACTTTTTTTCTAAAAAATATCTTCATAATACAAATTATATGAAATTTATACTAATTTATTTTAGCTCGATTGCGATGAAAGCTCAGAGCTTATATGAACTGCTCTCGAATCCGTTTCCTGTGTAGAACCAATACTGAGTGTTGTTTTATGAGAGGCATTGGGTCAACGGGGGGGGGAACAAACCCGCAACCTTTGGCGTGAGCAGCCAACACTCTATCCATTGGACTACCGCCCCCCCCTCTTAAAAAACAAACTTTAGTATATGTGTAATTTAAGACCCTTAACATTGTTTCTATTTTTGAAAAAGTCAGGCCATCCTTTAAAAATATATTGTTTGCCGTGCTCCTACCTACTCATTAAAACTTGAAGATACCCAAACTTTTTTATTGACTTCCAAAGTGTTATTTTTTTTTTTCATGATTTCTGTCGATTTTTCTTTAAGATGACTACAAAATTTGACAACAACTAGAAATGCATCCATGGGACACAGATGCCCCAGCTTTGTAACTACAGTGTAGATATCAATAAAGCCAAATATCAAGTTTCATCAAAATCGGTCCATCAATAAAGATTTTAGAGGCCCAAAACCATCAGTCAATCAGAGTCCAGATCACCTAATTAATATGTGCCAATTCCATCCATTGTCGACCTGGCTCTTGTTGATATAAAGCCAAATATAAATTTTCATCAAAATCGGTCCATAAATAAAGACTTTAGAGGTTGGAAACATCAGCCAATCAGAGCCCAGAACACCTAATTAAGATGCAGGGATTTTGATGAATATCGAACTCGAGCTGTAGTTTATCACCATACATCTTTCTACCAAATATGAATTTAATCCATCCAATCCTTCAAGAGATATTGAGCGGAAACCAATTTCTTGACATTTGTCAATAATCTAAGTCCAAAAAGGGGCATAACTCCATCAAAAATTATCAGACCTAAATGAAATACAAACCTAACCTGTAAAACCTCAATGTGAAGTCACTACCAAATTTGGTTTAATTCTGTTCATTAAAACTAAAGATATAAGTCGGAAACCATTTTCACACATACGGCATGTATGGACATCGGTAATACTATAATGCTCCCCCCCCCCCCCCCCCCCCCCCACTCATTGAAAAAAGAAGGGGCATAAAAAATAAATAGCTACCTACCAGCACAAAAAATACTGGGTCGGAGCACAGCAAACAAATTTTTTTTTAAGGATGGCCTCATAACCACAGTGGTGGACCCGCGAGACCTAGACACATGGCAATGGATGCCCTACCTCATACTGATTTAAGCGTGGTGGTAATGTAATGGATAGAATGTTGGCTGCTCACATCAGAGGTTGTGGGTTCGATACCCTGATCGACTGATGCCTCTCATAAAACAACACTCAGTACTGGTTCTACCCAGGAAGCAGACTCAAGAGTGGTTCATATAGCTCTGAGCTTTCATTGCAATCAAGCTAAAATAAATTAGTATAAACTATACTGATTTACCACCACTGAGCTACTATTATAACTTATGCTAAGTATGCTCACCTCAAAACAGCGGCTATGATGCCTACATCTATCCAACATCTTGTATTTCCTGTGATTATTTCTGTCAGTACCCTGAAAGTAAGCAAATATAAAAATTATAATCATTATAAATGCAATTAATGTAACAATTTTTATTGTTCAAACAATTAATTTGCTGTGTCTTCTATCCTTATAGAAATGAATTCCATGATATCATATCACAAAGCAAAGCAAGCTAGCAATGCATACCAGAACAATTTACAAACTGCAATCACAGTAAATAGAAATGCTATGCCATATTATAACATTTACTAATTAATAAATGATACATATATGTGCATGGAAGCAATTATACATGCATATGAGGAAAGGGCACATGTTTTGATTAATTCCCCGGTACACAATTATTAACAAAGAATAAATGACTACGGCAATACAGTATCCTAGAAACATTATAGTTGTTGTTGTAGTTGTATGGTGTTTAGTGTTGCTTTCAACAATTTCTCAGTCATATCGAGATGGTGTCTACTTGAGCCGCAGACACATGGTATGATACCCCACCCAGTCACATTATACTGACACCAGGCTGACCAGACCTAGAACTGTCCTCTACATGCTAAGCGTCAAGGGAGGAAGCTTCTAGTACCATTTTTAAAGTCTTTGGTATGACCCGCCGGGGAACGAACCCACAACCTTCTGCATGCGATGCGAATGCTCTACCACTAGACCATGCTGGAGTCTAGAAACATTATAGAAAACACAAAAACCTTAACAGTATAGGCTAACACATTATCCATAGAGTTCAAGGTCATTGAGAGTAATAAAGTCACATGATATTGAGTAGTAGTACTCATTAAACACAACAATGGACAAAGTTTGGTTGCTTTGATCAAACACTAACACTCAACAGGTCTAAACAAAGACTAAATAGTCTGCAGGCTATAGTTAATACTATTACATTGTATTATATATTTAATATAATAATTAATAGTAATAGGGCCATATGCAAGTTTATCCAAATTTAGAATACATGATGGTAAGCTGTGATGTGATCATCAATACCAAATCTTTATTCCCCCTGCCAAGATCAAAGATTACAATGACCTGTTTTGCTCCACTTGCCACCTTTCTAGTGTGCCCCCCAAACCGCAAAACAAGGCCAATTAAGTATTAAGTATTTAAAATTTCACATTTTCTACCAAAACCTCTGACACATCTGTCATCTGAACCACAAGTATTATTTGGAGCAGTGTATACATAGAGATCTTCCATTTGCACTTAGATGAAATCTAAAGATGACAGGAGAAACTGTCCTCGGGTTTTATTCTCCAACTAAGTCTGAAATATCCTAAATCATTGCAAATCATGTACAGTAAGCCCTGATAAAACATGTTCCATTAAACACAAACAAATGTAGGGGGTCAGTTTGTTATCCCTGATAACTAGGGCACTGACCTTTTCAACTGTAAATGCACAAATTTATAGCAAAACTGCCATTATCACAGTGATTTTATTTGCAAGAGTGTAACCCTTTAGTTAAACTTTATTAAATTACAAAACAACTTTACTTGAAGCCAAATACTGTCATTATCGTAACCCATTTAAACCCATTATAACATTTCAACTGAAAATCAGACTATTGTTTTAATGGTTGTTGAACACCACATGTTATACAATTATGAGTTTTATCGGTGATGGAAGACTTCTGAATGAAATAAAGTAAAACCACAGTTCTTCTGTATTTGACTAAGCTTTTTCACAAGCAATATTTGTGCTGAATTCGGCTAGAACCCACAACTTCAGTGATGAGTGGTAAATGATCTTGAGACAGCACCTCCAAGACCACAGCACCTCCAAGACCACATCTAGACCAAAAGTAGAGTGGTCTTTTTGTTTTGTTCTTTACTATTTATCATCATTTTTTGCTGTCAAAGGCTTAGTGAACAGACGATCAGTTGTCCTCACCACTTTTCCTGGGATCCTGTAAGTTTAACCAGTACTCTAACACAGCTATCTCAAACGACCAGTTAACCTAACCACTCTTTCCTGGGATCCTTGTTGCCAGTACATGTACCAGAAATATAAAAACAGATGGAAGAAAAAATAGTAAAAAGTGGGAGGGTTGCAAATCTTCTATATCTTGTTTTCATTGAGTAATATGCCAAATGAAAGCTGAACTGGCTGTATGCATTGTAAATAATCTAAAGCACTTTACATCCATGATTTATAGCTAGCACTGAAGTATTTATAACATACCCACTGCCTTATATAAATACAGATTATTCTCACCCAGTCTTAATACAACACAGCAGACACATAAACCCATTTATGTATAGAAGCCCTGGTGACACATAAACCTGCCAAATGCATGACAAGTCATTTTATTTCATAATTAGTGAATAACATTTTTTACTTTTTGGGTCAAATAAAACTATCAGGTGGGGGTCTAAATATTGCAAAATCTGAAAACCAGCCAAATCATACAGGGTCAGAGTTGTCTTACTTCATTTCATTCATAATTACGCACTCCATGGCAATGTTTCATATTAGCTGAAAAAGAAAATATATTTAAAAAAAAAAAAACTTTGCCAATAGAAAGAAAATTATTTTCTTTTCACTTCATAGTTTGAGAGATAATCCTTTCAAATTGAAAATAAAGAAGATTTTTTCACAAAATACAATGTAATTTCATAGCTATATTGTTCAAAATAAATCTTCCATATACCAACACGTATTATCATTTGTGTTAAATTCAAATGATCCCCACCTCAAATATAGATTTAAATTTTATCATTTTTGAGTGCCTCATTCTTATACTTTTCTGAATGACAGTTACTTTTACAAACTTTAGCTAACATACAGCACCGAATGAATAAACCATCTTGAAAGGTTTAAAAATCTAAAATTCATGTTGGAGATAAAGTTAGCCACCCGATCTGTCAAAACAATGATTTAGAAAATACTAAAACTGACAATAATCTCAATTTGGATACTGGGTGTTGACAATCACTTATCAGGCTCCCCCACCCATCCCCACCTATTGGGGGATTTTAAATGTGTGTGTGGGGGGGGGGGGGGGATTTTGATAGAATTTTGATATAATATTCCCCCCCCCTCCAAATTATATTTTATAAAAATGAACACAACTACTTATTATGATAAAGAAAGCATAAAACTTGCATTTATGATGAAGCAAACTTAAAAAAACAACAAGAGTTGTCAGAAGACAACAAAGCTTGCGGATGGGATAAAACTCACCACCAATGCAAAGCTTGAGATTGGAGGCAAACACCAAAACTTAAACGTATCCAAACGCAAAAGTTTAACCTGGGTGTCTACAGACGAAAAATTAAGTCTTAAATGTCCATAACTCTGCCAAAATGCAACCCAGAGTTATGGTTCTTGTCTCTGTGTGTTTCAATGATGATGGAGTCTCAACACACATGCGAAGTTTCATTCATATCCAATGAGTGGTTGCATAGATATCTTACATGATAAAAAACTTTAACCTGAAAAATTAAGTAAAAAAAGGGCCATAACTGTGCCAAAATGCAACCCAAAGTTATGGTTCTTGTCTCTGTGTGTTTCAATGATGATGGTGAACACACATGCAAAGTTTCATTCATATCCAATGAGTGGTTGCATAGATATTTTACCTGATAAAAAACTTGAACCTGAAAAATTAAGTAAAAAAAGGGCCATTTCTGTGCCAAAATGCAACCCTGAGTTATGGTTCTTGTCTGTGTGTGTTCCATTGATGATAGTGAACACACATGTGAAGGTTCATTCACATCCAATGAGTGGTTGCATAAATATCTTAAACTTAAACACAACTAAACTCAAAGTTTACCCTGGGTGTCTAAGTCCAAAAAGGGCCATAACTGTGCCAAAAAGTAATCCAAAGTTATGGTTCTTGTCTCTGTGTGTTCCATTGATGATGGTGAACACACATGTGAAGTTTCATTCACATCCAATGAGTGGTTGCATAGATATCTTAAACTTAAACGCAACTAAATGCACAGTTTAACCTTGGTGTCTAAGTTCAAAAAGGACCATACTTGTGCCAAAATGCAATCTAGAGTTATGGTTCTTATCTCTGTGTGTTCCATTGATGATGGTTAACACACATGCAAAGTTTCATTGACATCCAATGAGTGGTTGAATAGATAACTGAAACTTAAACGCAAAAGTTTAACCTGGGTGTCTACAGATGACGCCGATGCCGGGGTCATGACAATAGCTCTCCTTTGACATTGTCCCGGCGAGCTAATAAAAGAGGGGAGTGAAAATATTATGGCCATTATATTTCCACTCCCTCCCACTTGTCCTATTTTCCCCAACTTCAGTTTTAAATTATTATATTCAATAGTATGACTTAAATGCTTTATCAGACAAAAAAATATATTTACTTTATTGAAAAAATTTACTCTGATGAGGAAAGAGGGGCTGGTGAAAATATTATAGGCAGTAAATGAAGATGAACTATCATACCAATCATCCTGTACTGGAACACCTGTACTGGGGTGTCACCATGTACTGGTACACCTGTACTGGGGTGTCATTATGTACTAGTACACCTGTACTGGGGTGTCACTATGTACTAGTACACCTGTACTGGGGTGTCACCATGTACTGGTACACCTGTACTGGGGTGTCATCATGTACTGGTACATCTGTTCTTTGGTGTCACCATGTACTGGCACACATGTACTGAGGTGTCACCTGATACACACGTCATGTTCTGTGGTGTCACCCTGTATTTCTACACCTGTTCTGTGGTGTCATTCTGTATTTCTACATTTGTACTGGAGTGTCACCCTGTATTTGTACACCTGTCCTGGGTTACCACCCTATATTTGTACACCTATACTGGGGTGTCACCCTGTATTTGTTCACCTGTACTGGGGTACCACCCTGTATTTGTACACCTATACTGGGTTGTCACCCTGCACTTGTACACCTATACTGTGGTGTCATCCTGTATTTGTACACCTATACTAGGGTGTCACCCTGCACTTGTACACCTATACTGGGGTGTCACCCTGTATTTGTACACCTATACTGGGGTGTCACTCTGTATTTGTACACCTATACTGGGGTGCCATCCTACACTTGTACACCTATACTGGGTTCTCACCCTGTGTTTGTACACCTATACTGGGGTGTCACTCTGTATTTGTACACCTATACTGGGGTGTCACCCTACACTTGTACACCTATACTGGGTTCTCACCCTGTGTTTGTACACCTATACTGGAGTGTCTTACCCTACACTTGTACACCTATACTGGGATGTCACCCTGTATTTGTACGCCTGCACTGGGGTGTCACCCTGTATTTGTACACCTATACTGGGGTGTCACCCTGTATTTGTACACCTATACTGGGGTGTCACCCTGTATTTTTACATCTATACTGGGGTGTTAACCTGTATTTGTACACCTATACTGGGGTGTCACCCTGCACTTGTACACCTATACTGGGGTGTCACCCTGTATTTGTATGCCTGCACTGGGGTGTCTACCTGTATTTGTACACCTATACTGGGGTGTCACCCTGTCTCTGTACACCTGTACTGGGGTGTCATCCTGTATTTGTACACCTATACTTGGGTGTCACTCTGTCTCTGTACATCTATACTGGGTTGTCACCCTGAATTTGTACACCTATACTTGGGTGTCACCCTGTCTCTGTACACCTATACTGGGTTGTCACCCTGAATTTGTACACCTGTACAGGGGTGTCATCCTGTATTTGTACACTTATACTGGGGTTTCGCCCTGTATTTGTACACCTATAATGGGGTGTCACCCTGTATTTGTACACCTATACTGGGGTTTCACCCTGTATTTGTACACCTGTACTGGGGTGTCACCCTGTATTTTTACATCTATACTGGGGTGTTAACCTGTATTTGTACACCTATACTGGGGTGTTACCCTGCACTTGTACACCTATACTGGGGTGTTATCCTGCTCTTGTACACCTATACTGGGGTGTTACCCTGCACTTGTACACCTATACTGGGGTGTTACCCTGTATTTGTACACCTGTACTGGGTTATCACCCTGCACTTGTACACCTATACTGGGTTCTCACCCTGTGTTTGTACACCTATACAGCGGTGTCACCCTGTATTTGTACACCTATACAGGGGTGTCACTCTGTATTTGTACACCTATACTGGGGTGTCACCCTACACTTGTACACCTATACTGGGTTCTCACCCTGTGTTTGTACACCTATACTGGGGTGTCACTCTGTATTTGTACACCTTTACTGGGGTGTCACCCTGTATTTTTACATCTATACTGGGGTGTTAACCTGTATTTGTACACGTATACTGGGGTGTTACCCTGCACTTGTACACCTATACTGGGGTGTTATCCTGCACTTGTACACCTATACTGGGGTGTTACCCTGCACTTGTACACCTATACTGTGGTGTCACCCTGTATCTGTACACCTATATTGGGGTGTTACCTTGCACTTATACACCTATACTGGGGTGTCACTCTGTATTTGTACACCTATACTGGGGTGTTACCCTGTATTTGTACACCTATACTGTGGTGTCACCCTGTATCTGTACACCTATATTGGGGTGTTACCTTGCACTTATACACCTATACTGGGGTGTCACTCTGTATTTGTACACCTATACTGGGGTGTTACCCTGTATTTGTACACCTATACTGTGGTGTCACCCTGTATTTGTACACCTATATTGGGGTGTTACCTTGCACTTATACACCTATACTGGGGTGTCACTCTGTATTTGTACACCTATACTGGGGTGTTACCCTGTGTTTGTACACCTATACTGGGGTGTTACCCTGTATTTGTACACCTATACTGGGGTGTTACCCTGTATTTGTACACCTATACTGGGGTGTCACCCTACACTTGTACACCTATACTGGGTTCTCACCCTGTGTTTGTACACCTATACTGGGGTGTTACCCTGTATTTTTACACCTGTACTGGGTTGTCACCCTACACTTGTACACCTATACTGGGTTCTCACCCTGTGTTTGTACATCTATACAGGGGTGTCACTCTGTATTTGTACACCTATACTGGGGTGTCACCCTACACTTGTACAACTATACTGGGTTCTCACCCTGTGTTTGTACACCTATACTGGGGTGTCACCCTGTGTTTGTACACCTAAACTGGGGTGTCACTCTGTATTTGTACACCTTTACTGGGGTGTCACCCTACACTTGTACACCTATACTGGGGTGTCACCCTGTATTTGTATACATATACTTGGGTGTAACCTGTGTTTGTACACCTATACTGTGGTGTCACCCTGTGTTTGTACACCTATACTGGGGTGTCACTCTGTATTTGTACACCTTTACTGGGGTGTCACCCTACACTTGTACACCTATACTGGGGTGTCACCCTGTATTTGTACACCTGTACTGGGTTATCACCCTGCACTTGTACACCTATACTGGGTTCTCACCCTGTGTTTGTACACCTATACTGGGGTGTCACTCTGTATTTGTACACCTATACTGGGGTGTCACCCTACACTTGTACACCTATACTGGGTTCTCACCCTGTGTTTGTACACCTATACTGGGGTGTCACTCTGTATTTGGACACCTTTATTGGGGTGCCACCCTACACTTGTACACCTATACTGGGGTGTCACCCTGTATTTGTATACATATACTTGGGTGTAACCTGTGTTTGTACACCTATACTGGGGTGTCACCCTGTGTTTGTACACCTATACTGGGGTGTCACCCTGTATTTGTACACCTATACTGGGTTTTCACCCTGCACTTGTACACCTATACTGGGGTGTCACCCTGTGTTTGTACACCTATACTGGGGTGTCACCCTGTATTTGTACACCTATACTGGGTTTTCACCCTGCACTTGTACACCTATACTGGGGTGTCACCCTGTATTTGTACACCTATACAGGGTTTTCACCCTGCACTTGTACACCTATACTGGGGTGTCACCCTGTGTTTGTACACCTATACTGGGGTGTCACCCTGTATTTGTACACCTATACTGGGTTGTCACCCTGCACTTGTACACCTGTACTGGGGTGTCACCCTGTATTTGTACACCTATACTGGGGTGTCACCCTGTATGTGTACACCTATACTGGGGTGTCACCCAGTGTACCGCAGTATTTCTACACTTTCATTTATGTATTACCTAGTTGTTACCAAATAAAAGTTTGCAAAAAAAAAACACACACCAAAATGACCATAATTCTACCTCAAATCAAAACAAAAAAAATCACACTTGGCCCCTAAAGTCTCTTTGGTGGTTATGAGACATGTGAAATGTCATTGATGTATGGGTAGTGGGTTATGAGATAATAGCATGCAAACAATTTTAACCAACTTTTCTAAGCATAAAAGCAGCGTAATTCTGCCTAAAACCAAGATGTCTCACTTGTCCTCTTGAGTACTTTATAGTAGTGAACTAACACACACAGTTTCATTGGTGGGTCAGCCTCAGGGTATTGGTTACTAAGATATGAGTATGCCTAAAAATTCAACCATATTTTCTAAGTATAATTTTATTCCAACTGGCCAAAAAACTTAAACCAAATTTTCTGAAGATTAATCACTATAACATAAGCACATGATAAGGTTTATTAAGAAAGAGGAGAAAATGGCTGAGCTAAACATGAACCTTCAAACCTGGGCCCGATTAGCTCAGTCCGTAAAGCTTTTGACTATCAATCCAGGGTTCATGAGTTCGAATTCCCGCTCGACAACAATCTCCATGATGATTGATATACAACATTGTGTCTCATTATCATTCGCCTCTCACCATTGATTCAAGTGGGAAAGTTATCAGTTACTTGCGCAGATGGAGTGTGCTTGAGTACTGGTTAACCTTCCACGATCCCAAGAAACAGTGGTTAAGTTAACTGATCGTCTGTTAGTCAACACTAAATATTCAATCAATCAATTCAATCAATCAACTTTAAACATGATGCCGCTGATGCCAGCAACTAGTTCTTTGTTATTTTTTTTAAAAAGACAGATTAAAAATCACAACCAATCCAAAACTAATTCAGGTTTAATTTGGATCATTACAGGTTTGTGTGACTACATATCAAATGTGTAAATGGAGACAAGAAAAAACATAGAGGGGTATCCGGTAACTGTCTTTAAAGGACATTTATGAATGAAGTTTTATAACACTGGTACAATGTAAACCATATACAATCCAACTCGCATTGTCGCCAAATATCATAATTCATTATTGATCAACAAGTGGTTTTTACCAGTCTATGCATAAATACAATAGAAATTTCACAATTTGGCAGAGATCCCCGTCAAAGAAAATGAACAATAAATAAGACCATGGTAAACAAAACTTTAATATATTCAACCAAAAATTATCTAAAATGTTTAATCTCATATTATGATGCTGTATAATTTTGATGTAAATTTATAAAAAAAAATGTTTTAGTAATTTTTAATCACATGTATCACATGTACATCCTAATTGAGCCCTTGGGGCAGGGCCATTTTAACCCCTGGGATACCATGTGTACAAAGCTAATAGAACTATATTTGGCCATATTTCTACATAAATATTTTCAAAATCTGTTTGAATCTTTTTTAAGTTTTTTTTATTTTTTTGGTAATGGTGGCTATTTTGAATTTTATATTGAAAAAAAAATTGTATATATTCTCACATATGAGATATATCCATGTTAAGTTTGAGAATAACTGGCCTAGTTATTTCAGAAACAGGGGCTGCTAATGGACAGCAGACAAAGGACATGCCATCGCATAAGCCTTTTTGGTCCTTGGCAAGACTACAGCTAAAATCATCCAGGATATTTTGATTATATATTTCTACTGTGTAAGTTTGGTGAAGATAAAATGAAAAATGCAGTAGCAACTGTGCACACAAAGTTAAATAGTGCATTTTTTTAATGTTTCATGGGCCATAACACTGACGTTAATTATCTGATTTGTCCAGTGCAAGAATTTTTTCCGAGATGTTATGGTTGAATTTTAAAAAAAGGTTAAAACTCATGTAAAATTTGAGATGCTAAGTTGTATTTCAATCCCATTCAAGCTCATGTGATAAGAAGCAATGTGTACCAAATTTAAAATGAATAGGGCAACATTTATTAAAGTGATTGGACAGATGTTACATGTGGGATTCAAACTTGGCAAATGAGGCATTACAAAAGCAAACTCATTCATAGAATAGTCAAGATAAAAATTTATTATAAAATTGGCAGATGAAAGGGTAATGTACACAAACCGATCTACTATTTAATATCTCCATTTATATGGAAGACAATGATCTCTTCACAATTATTTAGAGCCTGACAAGTGAAGGTGCTTGGTGGGGGAGGTTCGTCATACAATGCAATAGGTCAAATACAGGTATTAAATACAGGTATTTAAAGGTGTGTGCTCAATGTGTACATATGATTCTGTACTGGCACATATAGCCAAGTCTAAACAAATTAATTATGTTAATTTTGACACCTGCATGTGAACTCTGGGTATAATATGTGTTAATAGAAAAAAAATTTTTTTTCAATTTCACTTTTTGTCTTGAGCTTTGTATTTTAAATTAAACTGAATAATTTCACTGTTAAAGAGGCCTGGCCTCTACATTGTATGTCCACTAAATTATTCAACTGAACATAGTCAGAAAGAAACCCATGGAATTTGAAGAAATCGGTGCGATTTTTTACAACACTTAAATCCAGTTACTTTCTAGAAATAATAGCTCAAAAAGGTTATTGATAAACAATTATAATCATGATTGATTCTAGTGAAACCAATCTGGACTGAGTTTCTGAATGCACTTCGCTTATTATCGGAAATCCGAAGATTTGTTATTGTTATTATGTATGTTTTATAAATCCAATATGCTATTGTGAAACTACGTCATACTATTTTTAGATGGAACCTACCATATTAGGGGTGTTGTTTAGTAGGATAGCAGATTTATCTAGTAATTTAATATACCTAGTAAGTGCACCACTTACACAATAGTGTATTGGATATATAGGACGACGCCTGTCTCAACATCTTTGCCTGGGAAGCCATGTTTGTTGTTTTGAATTTTGCATGTGTCTCTGCGCAGTCATTCCGACCCATTCAGTCAGGAATTATCTGATTAAATAGTTGTTGTTGTAGCATTTAGAGCGGGATGTAATTTATTCGACAACAATACTTTACAATCTGACTGTAAAGTCCATATTACAGAAGCAGTACAGAACACATGTTTCTGAACAAAAAGTTCATAAAATAGCTTTATTTATATGACAGCATTTAAATAATCAGTGTTAAATATTTTATCCTTAAAATGCCTCTTTAAAACATAAATCAAAACTATCTTTAAATCATGAAGACTTATAATTTTCCCAATCAATGCATTTTGAATAAATGTTTTAAATATAGTTTTCAAAACACATCTAACAAGACGGTCACATTGGCCAAATGCACTCACCCATGGCAGAGGAGACAATGCAAAAGAAAGCAATATTTGATAATGCAAGGGCCACGTAACCTCAGATGGTGAGATATTATAGATATATAACTACTGTATGAACATATGAAGATTGCAGGTGCTAGAGTGCACATAAAGTCAAATAGTGCACTTTTGATGATTCAAGGTCCGCAACTCTTACAATTAACCTACTTGGCCAGTTCAAGACATTGTCTAAGATATTATGATTATATAACTGGTGCAAGTTTGGTGAAGATTAAATGAAAACTGCCTGTGTTAGAGTTCAACCAAGGTCAAATGATGCAATTTTTTGCAAGTCCAGGATCATTACTCCACAGTAATTATTAAATTTAACCAGTTAATTGAGTTATTATGGTTATATAACTACTGTGTAAGTTTAGTGACATACAAATGAAAACTGCTTTTTCTAGAATGCAAACAACATTAAATAACTTAATTTAAATACATTATTCAAGGCCCATAACTCCAACACTAATTTTCCAATTCAGACAGTTCAAGAACTTCCTCAAGATATAATGGTTATATAGCTATATATAATGTGTCAATTAAATGAGGATTGAATCTCAGTACAGGCAGAATTTTTAGAAAAAATTGGAGAAAAAAGTAATTCAAGGGTAGGGGGAACAAAACCAATTTTGGCCTCTAAAACAGTCAAATGAGGGCCCTGAAACATATAGAATTGTAAAACAGTCAAACCTGTCTTAAGCAGCCAGTCAAGGTATGGTGCAAAAGTGGTCTTTTAATTCAGGTTGTTGCTAAATACAATTTAATTTGCTCTGAAATCATATAAATGGGAAATAGCAAATGTGGCTGCTTTAAGACCAGTGGCTGCTTAATAGAGGTGACCGCTCACACAGGTTTGATTAAAGTGTCACAATTAGAAGCAATAAGGCTCTATTAGAAAGACAATATATAAAAGTGTCACATGGGAGTGAAAGTACTGCCGTTGTACACTGCTAACCATCCCCTTACTATGACAGTGCAATATTGTCCCCTGTCTCAGTAACAAGAGGACAGATTACATATTTTTAATGAAAAATCGTTTTTAAAGTAAATTTAAAACACCCCTGTATCTCAAGCACCAATCCATCCAAAAATGTAATTTGAGTTTTTTTCTGAATTTGACCTAATTATATTCAAGTTTCATTTATTTGGGATTGAATGAAAAAATTTGATTACTCATTCCACTATGTATTCACCATGCTTCTAATACTACCTACTTATTTATCTAGATGTTTATCATCACAATAGATCCCCATGAACTAACCGCCAACAAAATCACTCGTTCAGTAAATTACCAAATAGCTATTATGCTTTAGCATGGCCAATTGTAATTTGTAGCCCATTCACAGTTTTTAAATCATTCATTCATCATTCATTCAGATATCGTTTTAAACAGAACATACACATGTAATTATGAACTTTTAATCACAAAGTTTGTATGTCACCTGTAACTTCGCATGTAACTGCTCATCTCCCACATATATTTTATTTGGTTTTAATAAAGTCATTATGTTAATGTTCTGATTTTTTAAAGCATTAACTAAAACAACTGATTAAATTTCAAAGTAAAAAAAAGGCCTTTTCAAGTAAAATTAAAAATAAAAATAAACTCAAACAAGAGACCATTATGACCTTGAAGTGCTTGTCCTATCATATATCCATTAATCTGTGCTGAATTAAGCTACTGTCACATATTTTATATCCATTAATCTGTGCTGAATTAAGCTACTGTCACATATTTTATATCCATTAATCTGTGCTGAATTAAACTACTGTCACATATTTTATATCCATTTATCTGTGCTGAATTAAGCTACTGTCACATATTTTATATCCATTTATCTGTGCTGAATTAAGCTACTGTCACATATTTTATATCCATTTATCTGTGCTGAATTAAGCTATTGGCACATATCTTAGATCCATTAATCTGTGCTGTATCAAGCTATTTGCCCATATTTTATATCCATTTATTTGTGATGAATCAAACTATTGGTACATATCTTATATCAAATAATATGTACTGAATCAAGCTATTGGCACATATCTTACATCAATTAATGTGCTGAATCAAACTATTGGCACATATCTTACATCAATTAATCTGTGCTGAATAAAGCTATTGACACATATCTACATAAGTTTATCTGTGTTGAATTAAGCTATTAATATAATATATATCTCTTACATCAAGTTATCTGTGCAGTATCAGGCTATTGGCACACATCTTACATAAAGGTATCTGTGCTGAATCAAGTTAATGACACATATCTTAGGTACATTTATCTGTACTATATCAAGCTATTGGTACAAATCTCTTACATCAATTATTCTGTGCTGAATCAAACTAATGGCATGTATCTTAAATCAACTAATATGTGCTGAGTCAAGCTTTTGACACATATTTTACACCAATTAATCTGTGCTGAATCAAGCTATTGGCTGTTATCTTACATCAATTTATCTGTACTGAATCAACCTATCGACACATATCTCTTACATACATTATTCTGTGCTGAATCAAGCTATAGGAGCCGGGCCCGATTAGCTCAGTCGGTTACGCGTTTGACTATCAATCCAGTGGTCGTGAGTTCAAATCCCCCGCCCGGCAACAGTCTCCGTGATTATTGATATACTACATTGTGTCTAATTATCATTCGTCTCTCACCACTGATTCAAGTGGGAAAGTTATCAGTTACTTACGGAGACGGGGTGTGCTCGAGTACTGGTTAATCCCAGGAAACAGTGGTTAGGTTAACTGATCGTCTGTTAGCCCTCGGTGGCATAAAAATGACGCTAAATATTCAATCAATCAATCATTCAAGCTATAGGCTTATATCTCTTACACCAACTGAATCAACTATCCGCATACATCTCTTACACCAATTTATCTGTGCTGTATCAAGCTAATGACAAATATCTAAAATCAGTTAATATGAGTTGAATAAAGCTATTGGCACATATCTTACATACATTTATGTGTGCTGTATCAAGCTATTGGCACACATCTTACATAAATTTATCTGTGCTGAATCAAGCTATTGGCACATATCACGTATATATTAATCTGTGCTGAATCAAGCTATTGGCACATATCTTATATTAATTAATCTGTGCTGAATAAAGCTATTTGCACATATCTTATATCAATTAATCTGTGCTGAATAAAACTATTGGCACATATCTTATATCAATCAATCTGTGTGCTGAATAAAGCTATTGGCACATATCTTATATCAATTAATCTGTGCTGAATAAAGCTATTGGCACATATCTTATATAAATTAATCTGTGCTGAATAAAGCTATTGGCACATATATTATATCAATTAACCTGTGCTAAATAAAGCTATTGGCACATATATTATATTAATTAATCTGTGCTGAATAAAGCCACTGGCACATATCTTTTACCCATTAATCTGTGCTGAATAAAGCTATTGGCACATATCTTATATCAATCAATCTGTGTGCTGAATAAAGCTACTGGCACATATCTTATATCCATTAATCTGTGCTGAATCAGCTATTGGCACATATCTTACATCAATTAAACTGTGCTGAATCAAGCTATTGGCACATATATTATATCAATTAACCTGTGCTAAATAAAGCTATTGGCACATATATTATATCAATTAATCTGTGTGCTGAATAAAGCTACTGGCACATATCTTATATCCATTAATCTGTGCTGAATCAGCTATTGGCACATATCTTACATCAATTAAACTGTGCTGAATCAAGCTATTGACACATATCTTACATCAATTAATCTGTGATGAATCAAGCTATTGTCCTTTGAAAAGGTGAGACAATAAAACAGGCCTATACTAAAACTCAATTTTAAATTTTTCACAACTTTAATGAAAAAGAACACAAAGGTAAGCATAAATGTTTTTTTAATGAACATTTTTAATAAGTTGTTCATAATACTCTTAAGCAAGATAAAATTTTATAACTTTACAAAACAAGAGGCCCAAGAGGGCCTGAGAACGCTCTACTGACTCATAGTGGCCATAGCACTTTTTGAAATTCTACTATGCAATAGAAACATCGGGTCGGGGTCATTTTTAACCCTAGGGACACCATTTTAACAAATCTAACAAAAATATAGTTGGTCATCATTACTACATAAACATTTTGAAAATCTGTTGGGCCGCTCATGAGAAGAAGATTTTTTAAGTTTTGGACTATTTTTAGTAAAGACGGCCATCTTGAATTTCAGATTAAAAAAAAAATCTTCTGTATAGTCTTCTATGCAATAGAAACATCCATGTGAAGTTTCAGTTTAATTGGCCTAGTGGTTTCAGAGAAAGTGCTGCTAACAGACGACAGGCGACGAACAACGCACCATTGCAGAAGCACTTCTGGCCTTTGGCCAGTGGAGCTAAAAATGGGCTAATTACATGATCAATTAACTTACATATTCCAATAATAACAGAGATGTTGTCAGGAGGGCAATATTCGTGTTTAGTATTTAAACAAGTTTTTTTATGACAGGTTCAAATAGGGGGAATCTCTGTCAATAAGTATGGAGTGACAAACAGAGTGACAATTGCTGCTTGCAACACTACACAGGTGACAGAGGAATCTGACATACTTCATTCCAATTAACTTATAAATCACACATGTGAGGGTCCGTGCTGTATTGTTCCTAGTAAATGCTCCTTCAACCAAACAAGTTGGCTGCTTTTAAAAAGCATCCAATGGCTAGGTCTTATAAAAGAGGTGGTAAATAGATTTAATGAATGTTTATGTTTGAGTTTGTTCGAAATAGGCTTGTTTATTGATGGATGTAAAGATGCAAAATTTGAGTGAAACAACATATTTAATTTTAAAAAAAGAAAAACAACCGTGCACAGGGTACTTGATACACTGGTGATACCAAATACCAACCAGGTTCCGGCTGACACGGACGAATTCTGGATTGCAGGGCAAAGGGAAACGTGGTGTGCTTAATAGTAATTTTGATATTTAAATGTACTAATCTCAATCATTATGCATTTCAATTTGCATATTTAAAAAAATGTCTTGAAACTTACCTTATATATTCTCTAACGTATTTAATGTTATGTTATTTATTACTGTGATCATATATATTTTAAAATAATTTGTGGATATAATTTAAAAAAAAACAATTAAAATCAAAACTTGTGCATGTTCGGAGATTCTTGCAACGTGCTGAAAATACGTCACACCGGTAAATTCACCTTGTTTTTCAATCGTGTTTTTAAAGAAAATATATTTCTGATGTATCAAGTAAAAGAAACAACTGTTGCTGCTTGATTTTGTTATTATTTCCGTTGTTAGTATCAATTGCAGTTTGTACATTCCCATAATGCACTGTTTCGAAAAGCAATGGCAACCTCCTTGTATCGAATATGCCGTGTTTTTAACACGTGATCGTGACGTTTCAATATGACAGTGCCCAGAGTCAATTTCTTAACTGGCCCTTATATAGGGTTCGGTCGCTCATGCGACCAAATCAAAAAATCTTACTTTGGATTTCACTTTTAAATGTGCAATGTGTACAGGTATTCACACAGGTTAAATGCATTTTACACAGGTTTAATGCAATTTACAGGCCTCATCACATAGGTTTCATGCATTTTACAGGCTTCATCACACAGGTTTCATGCATTTTTCACAGGTTTGATGTATTTTACAATCATGTATTCGCACATGTTTAATGCATTTTACAGGCATTCACACAGGTTTAATGCATTTTACAGGCATGCACATAGGTTTAATATATATTACAGGCACTCACACGGGTTTAATGCATTTTACAGGCATTCGCACAGGCTTAATGCATTTACAGGCATTCACATTGGCTAATGCATTTTACAGGCATTTACACTGGATTAATGCATTTTACAGGCATTCACACAGGTTTAATGCATTTTACAGGCATTCACACAGATTTAACATATTTTATAGGCATTCACACTGGTTAAATGTATTTTACAGGCATTCACACAGGTTTAGTGTATTTTACAGGCATTCACACATGTTTAATGCTTTTTACTTGCATTCACACAGGTTTATTGCATTTTCCAGGCATTCACACAGGCTTAATGTATTTTACAGGCACTCACACTGGTTTAATGTATTTTACAGGCATTCACACTGGTTTAATGCCTTTTACAGGTATTCATACAGGTTAAATGCATTTAAAGGCATTCACTCAGGCTTAATGCATTTCACAGGCATTCACACAGGTTTAACATATTATACAGGCATTTACACTGGATTAATGTATTTTAAAGGCATTCACACAGGTTTAATGCATTTTACAGGCATTCACAGAGGTTTATTGCATTTTACAAGCATTTACACAGGCTTAATGTATTTTACAGGCATTCACACAGGTTCAATACATTTAACAGGCTTCATCACACAGGTTTAAAATATTTTTTAGGCTTCATCACACAGGTTTAATGCATTTCACACAGGGTTAATGTATTCTACATGTATTCACACAGGTTTCATGCATTTTACAGACTTCATCACAGGTTTCATGCATTTTACAGGCATTCACAAACAGGATCCATGCATTTTACAGGTATTCACACAGGTTTAATACATTTTACAGACTTCATTACACACGTTTAATGCGTTCCACACAGGTTAAATGTATTTCACACAGATTTAATGCATTTCACACAGGTTTGATACATTTTACAGGCTTCATCACACAGGTTTGATACATTTTACAGGCTTCATCACACAGGTTTAATGCATTTTACAGGCTTTATCACACAGGTTTAATGCATTTTACAGGCTTCATCACACAGGTTTAATGCATTTTACAGGCTTCCTCACACAGGTTTAATGCATTTTACAGGCTTTATCACACAGGTTTAATGCATTTTACAGGCTTCATCACACAGGTTTAATGCATTTTACAGGCTTCATCACACAGGTTTAATGCATTTTACAGGCTTCATCACACAGGTTTAATGCATTTTACAGGTTCATCACACAGGTTTAATGCATTTTACAGGCATTCACACAGGCTTAATGCATTTTACAGGTTCATCACACAGGTTTAATGCATTTTACAGGCTTCATCACACAGGTTTAATGCATTTTACAGGCTTCATCACACAGGTTTAATGCATTTTACAAGCTTCATCACACAGGTTAAATGCATTTCACAGGCTTTATCACACAGGTTTAATGCATTTCACACAGGTTTAATGCATTTTACAAGCTTTATCACACAGGTTTAATGCATTTTACAGGCTTCATCACACAGGTTTAATGCATTTCACAGGCTTTATCACACAGGTTTAATGCATTTCACACAGGTTTAATGCATTTTACAAGCTTTATCACACAGGTTTAATGCATTTTACAGGCTTCATCACACAGGTTTAATGCATTTCACACAGGTTTCATCACACAGGTTTAATGTATTTTTTAAGGCTTTATCACACAGGTTTAATGCATTTTACAGGCTTCATCACACAGGTTTAATGCATTTTACAGGCTTTATCACACAGGTTTAATGCATTTTACAGGCTTCATCACACAGGTTTAATGCATTTTACAGGCTTCATCACACAAGTTTAATGCATTTTACAGGCTTCATCACACACGTTTAATGCATTTTACAAGCTTCATCACACAGGTTAAATGCATTTCACAGGCTTTATCACACAGGTTTAATGCATTTCACACAATTTTAATGCATTTTACAAGCTTCACCACACAGGTTTAATGCATTTTACAAGCTTCATCACACAGGTTAAATGCATTTCACAGGCTTTATCACACAGGTTTAATGCATTTCACACAATTTTAATGCATTTTACAAGCTTCACCACACAGGTTTAATGCATTTTACAGGCTTCATCACACAGGTTTAATGCATTTCACAGGCTTTATCACACAAGTTTAATGCATTTTACAGGCTTCATCACACACGTTTAATGCATTTTACAAGCTTCATCACACAGGTTAAATGCATTTCACAGGCTTTATCACACAGGTTTAATGCATTTCACACAATTTTAATGCATTTTACAAGCTTCACCACACAGGTTTAATGCATTTTACAGGCTTCATCACACAGGTTTAATGCATTTCACAGGCTTTATCACACAAGTTTAATGCATTTTACAGGCTTCATCACACACGTTTAATGCATTTTACAAGCTTCACCACACAGGTTTAATGCATTTTACAGGCTTCATCACACAAGTTTAATGCATTTTACAGGCTTCATCACACACGTTTAATGCATTTTACAAGCTTCATCACACAGGTTAAATGCATTTCACAGGCTTTATCACACAGGTTTAATGCATTTCACACAATTTTAATGCATTTTACAAGCTTCACCACACAGGTTTAATGCATTTTACAGGCTTCATCACACAGGTTTAATGCATTTTACAGGCTTTATCACACAGGTTTAATGCATTTCACACAATTTTAATGCATTTTACAAGCTTCACCACACAGGTTTAATGCATTTTACAAGCTTCATCACACAGGTTAAATGCATTTCACAGGCTTTATCACACAGGTTTAATGCATTTCACACAATTTTAATGCATTTTACAAGCTTCACCACACAGGTTTAATGCATTTTACAGGCTTCATCACACAGGTTTAATGCATTTTACAGGCTTCATCACACAGGTTTAATGCATTTCACACAGGTTTCATCACACAGGTTTAATGTATTTTTTAGGCTTCATCACACAGGTTAAATGCATTTCACAGGCTTCATCACACAGGTTTAATGCATTTTACAGGCTTCATCACACAGGTTTAATGTATTTTTTAGGCTTCATCACACAGGTTAAATGCATTTCACACAGGTTTCATCACACAGATTTAGTGCATTTTACAGGCATTCACACAGGTTTAGTGCATTTTACAGGCATTCACACAGGCTTAATGTATTTTACAGGCATTCACACAGGTTTAATGCATTTTTACATAAACTTTGATAGTAGTGGAACTGAAACAATGTCGCTGTATTAAACAATATTATAGCCTGTAGGTGTTCATTAGGAACTATATGGTAGCTATTGGGTATTCAGACAAATGCACAAGAGATTTAAATATGTTCTCAAAATCATGCAGAAAAGCATAATTAATTCAATTAGCAGTGATCTCAAAGCTGCCAGCAGGGACTACCTATTTGACACCTTTTTTTACAACAACGGAGAAGGCTCAGTGAATAACAACGTCATTAAGCAACTGCATTCTTACTTGCTATCAGATTACTTGACACAAGCACACCCTATGGTTAGCAGAACAAATGGTTCGCTTGACACTTCAAATACGATTTAATCTACACTTTTATCTTATTTTTTTGTATCAGAACTTGTCAAAAACTGATTGATTTTTTTTTAATTATCCATTTATTGACCAAAATAAAACAATACTTGTATTGTTAACAAGCCTATCGGTACTTTGCGTTTATTTGTATATTGCATTTTATAACGACAAAGCTATGTGATTTCTCCACGTAAGTTTACATGTCATATGAAATGACTTTGATTTCATTTTGTCAAACAATTTTTAAATTTTGGCAGCCACTATCAAAATCAGTACATACATTATTATTTCTAGAAAACCATAATATGAAATGGAATCTCCTCTCATATTCTCTATTTTATAAACTGTTACTCCACATATTTAAATCAAAGCATAAAGCATAATGTGTTTCTATATTGCTTTTTGCTTACAACTTAAGTTTATAAACAGCTTAAAAAAACTGTTCATGAACTGGTTCAAGAATCCAGATTTACTGATAGAAATTTTACCTGGTTCATGAACACTGACTTTATACAATAGCACAGCTAACATACCAACTCTAAGATTATAGATAACAATTTAACATTCTGGTAGTTCATGGGCCCAAAATTTATAGTTGCAATTTTACATATTGGTAGTTCATGGACTCTGAATTTATAGATTTCAATTTTACATATAGGTAGTTCATGGGCTCTAAAATTATAGATAACAATTTTACATACTGGTAGTTTATAGCCCCTAAATTTATAGATAGCAATATTACATATTGGTAGTTCACTGACTCTAAATTTATGGATAACAATTTTACATACTGATAGTTTATGGGCTCTAAATTTATAGATAACATTTTTACATATCGGTAATTCATGGACTCTAAAATTATAGATAACAATTTTATATACCAGTAATTTATGGGCTCAAAATTCATAGATAACAATGTTGACATACTGGTAGTTCATGGACTCATTTCTATTTTATTTGGTTCATGGACTTTTACTTTATTTACAAGTTTGTTAACATTTACATGGTTATTGCAGTATAAGGTAGGTATATAATTTATGCTTAAAAGTCTTGAAAGTTAGGCTTTTTTGATGACAAAGGAAGAGAATTTGCTTAGCACAGGAAAGGTGTGGGTTTGAGTCCTGGCTGAGATCACTGACTTTTCTTTGTAACTTTTCTGGTCCAATTACACTTGGTGAAATTCCTGGCAAGCATTTTATGAGGTTATCAGTATGCCCAGATGCCTATATGAGGTTACCAGTATGCCTAGATGTATATAAGGTTATCAGTATGTCCAGATGACTATAATTATGAGGTTACCAGTATCCCCAGATGCCTAGATGATTGTATGAGGTTACTAGTATACCAAGATGCCTAGATCATTGAATGAGGTTACCAGTATGCCCAGATGCCTAGATGATTGTATGAGGCTATCAGTATGCCCAGATGATTGTATGAGGTTACCAGTATGCCCAGATGATTGCATGAGGTTACCAGTATGCCCAGATGCCTAGATGATTGTATGAGGTTACCAGTATGCCCAGATGATTGTATGAGATTATCAGTATGCCCAGAAGATTGTATGAGGTTACCAGTATGCCCAGATGCCTAGATGATTATATCAGGTTACCAGTATGCCCAGATGACTGTATGAGGTTACCAGTATGCCCAGATTGATTGTATGAGGTAACCAGTATGCCCAGATGCCAAGATGACTGTATGAGGATACCAGTATGCTCAGATGCCTAGAAAATTGCATTACATTACCAGTATGCCCAGATGCCTAGATCATTGTATGAGGTTACCAGTATGCCCAGATGATTGTATGAGGTTACCAGTATGCCCATATGCCTAAATGGTTGTATGAGGTTACCAGTATGCCCAGATGCCTAGATGATTGTATGAGGTTACCAGTATGCCCAGATGATTGTATGAGGTTACCAGTATGCCCATATGCCTAGATAGTTGTATGAGGTTACCAGTATGCCCAGATGCCTAGATCATTGTATGAGGTTACCAGTATGCCCAAATGCATAGATCATTGTATAAGGTTACCAGTATGCTCAGATGCCTAGATGATTGTATGAAGTTACCAGTATGCCCAGATGATTGTATGAGGTTACCAGTATGCCCAGATGCCTAGAAGATTGTATGAGGTTACCAGAATGCCCAGATGCCTAGATGATTGTATGAGGTTACCAGTATGCCCAGATGATTGTATGAGGTTACCAGTATGCCAAGATGCCTAGATGATTGTATGAGGATACCAGTATGCCCAGATGCCTAGATGATTGTATGAGGTTACCAGTATGCCCAGGTGCCTAGATCATTGTATGAGGTTACCAGTATGCCCAGATGCCTAGATGACTGTATGAGGTTACCAGTATGCTCAGATACCTAGAAAATTGCATTAGGTTACCAGTATGCCCAGATGCCTAGATCATTACATGAGGTTACCAGTATGCCAAGATGATTGTATGAGGTTACTAGTATGCCCAGATGCCTAGATGGTTGTATGAGGTTACCAGTATGCCCAGATGATTGTATGAGGTTACCAGTATGCCCAGATGCCTAGATCATTGTATGAGATTACCAGTATGCTCAGATGCCTAGATGATTGTATGAGGTTACCAGTATGCCCAAATGCCTAGATCATTGTATAAGGTTACCAGTATGCCAAGATGATTGTATGAGGTTACCAGTACGCCCATGTGCCTAGAAGATTGTATGAGGTTACCAGAATGCCAAAATGCCTAGATGATTGTATGAGGTTACCAGTATGCCCAGATGATTGCATGAGGTTACCAGTATGCCCAGATGATTGTATGAGGTTACCAGTATGCCCAGATGCCTAGTTCATTGTATGAGGTTACCAGTATGCCCAGATGATTGTATGAGGCTACCAGTATGCCCAGATGCCTAGATGATTGTATGAAGTTGCCAGTATGCCCAGTACCTAAATGATTGTATGAGGTTACCAGTATGCCCAGATGCCTAGATCATTGTATGAGGTTACCAGTATGCCAATATGCTTAGATGATTGTACAAGGTAACCAGTATGCCCATTATATGTGCACAGAATACATAATTGTTAAAAATCTACAATACAGGGATGTCTGCACAGAATAAATAATATGTTAAAAATCTAACATACAGGGATGTCTGCACAGAATACATATATCATAAAAAATCTATCATATAGAGATGTCTGCACAGAATACATATATGTTAAAAATCTGCCATACAGGGATGTATGCACAGAATACATATATGTTAAAAATCTGCCATACAGGGATGTCTGCACAGAATACATATATGTTAAAAATCTATAATAAAGAGATGTCTGGACAGAATACATATATCTTAAAAATCTGCCATATAGGGATGTATGCACAGAATACATATATGTTAAAAATCTGCCATACAGGGATGTCTGCACAAAATACTTAATATCTTAAAAATCTACCATACCGGGATATCTGCACAGAATACATATATGTTAAATCTACCATACCAGGATATCTGCACAATTACATATATGTTAAAAATTTACCTTACTGGGATGTCTGCACAGAATACTTAATATGTTAAAAACCACCGTACCGGGATGTCTGCACAGAATACATAATATATTAAAAATCTACCATACAGGGATGTCTGCACAGAATACATATATGTTAAAAATCTACCATACAGGGATGTCTGCACAGAATACATATATGTTAAAAATCTACCATACCAGGATGTCTGCACAGAATACATATATGTTAAAAATTTACCATACAGGGATGTCTGCACAGAATTCATAATATGTTAATAATCAACTATACAGGGATGATGTCTGCACAGAAAACATATATGTTAAAAAAATTACCATACAGGGATGTCTGCACAGAATACATATATGTTAAAAATCTACTATACAGGGATGTCTGCACAGAATACATATATATTAAAAATCTACCATACAGGGATGTCTGCACAGAATACATAATATGTTAAAAATCTACTATACAGGAATGTCTGCACAGAATACATTTATGTTCAAAATCTACCATACCGGGATGTCTGCACAGAATACATATATGTTAAAAATCTACCATACAGGGATGTCTGCACAGAATTCATAATATGTTAAAAATCAACTATACAGGGATGATGTCTGCACAGAAAACATATATGTTAAAAAAACTACCATACAGGGATGTCTGCACAGAATACATATATGTTAAAAATCTGCCATACAGGGATGTATGCACAGAATACATATATGTTAAAAATCTACCATGTAGGGATGTCTGCATAGAATACATAATATGTTATGGTTTACCATACAGGGATGTCTGCACAGAATACATATATGTTATGGTCTACCATACAGGGATGTCTGCACAGAATACATATATGTTATGGTCTACCATACAGGGATGTCTGCACAGAATACATATATGTTAAAAATCTACGATATAGGGATGTCTGCACAGAATACATATATGTTAAGGTCTACCATACAGGGATGTCTGTACAGAATACATATATATTAAAAATCTACCTTACAGGGATGTCTGCACAGAATACATAATATGTTAAAAATCTACTATACAGGAATGTCTACACACAATACATTTATGTTAAAAATCTACCATACAGGGATATCTGCACAGAATACATATATGTTAAAAATCTACCATACCCGGATATCTGCACAGAATACATATATGTTAAAAACCTACCATACCGGGATGTCTGCACAGAAAACTTAATATGTTAAAAATCTACCATACCGGGATGTCTGCACATAATACATAATATGTTAAAAATCTACCATACAGGGATATATGCACAGAATACATATATGTTAAAAATCTACCATACAGGGATGTCTGCACAGAATACATATATGTTAAAAATCTACCATACAGGGATGACTGCACAGAATTCATAAATGTTATGTTCTACCATACAGGTATGTCTGCACAGAATACATATATGTTATGGTTTACCATACAGGTATGTCTGCACAGAATACATATATGTTAAAAATCGACCTTTCAGGGATGTCTTCACAGAATACATGTAATGGTCTACCATACAGGGATGTCTGCACAGAATACATATATGTTAAAAAATCTGCCATACAGGGATGTCTGCACAGAATACATAATATGTTAAAAATCTACTATACAGGGATGTCTGCACAGAAAACATATATGTTAAAAATCTGCCATACAGGGATGTCTGCATAGAATACATATATGTTAAAAATCTGCCATACAGGGATGTCTGCACAGAATACATTTATGTTAAAAATCTGCCATACAGGGATGTCTGCACAGAATACATACTGGTATATGTTAAAAATCTGCCATACAGGGATGACTGCACAGAATACATATATGTTAAAATTCTGGCTGCCATACAGGGATGTCTGCACAGAATACATATATGTTAAAAATCTGCCATACAGGGATGTCTTCACAGAATACATATATGTTAAAAATCTGCCCTACAGGGATGACTGCCCAGAATACATATATGTTAAAAATCTGCCCTACAGGGATGTCTGCACAGACTACATATGTTAAAAATTTGCCATACAGGGATGTCTGCACAGAATACATATATGTTAAAAATCTGCCATACAGGGATGTCTGCACAGAAAATATATATGTTAAAAATCTGTCATAGAGGGATGTCTGCAAAGAATATATATATATATATATATATGTTAAAAATATGCCATACAGGGATGGTATTTATGAGTCACTCTACTATATAAATCAGCATATGATATTCAGTAGTGCAATCTTTAAGCCAAACAACTTTTTCCCCCTTGGAGAGATTTATCATAAAAGAGCAAAGCAAAGGATTATGGGTGTTTCCTTCAATCTGAATTTAAAACATCTTTCATGGCACAATAAAAGTTTGTAAAATATAAAATGCATATCTGTGTTGGTATTTAATGTATATGCCACCTGTGTTGATATAACTGTATATGTCACCTGGGTTGGTGTTTACTGTACATGTCACCTGTGTTGGTATTACTGTATGACACCTGTGTTGGTATTTACTGTATATGTCAACTGTGTTGATATTACTGTATATGCCACATGTGTTGGTGTTTACTGTATATGTCACCTGTGTTGGTATTTACTGTATATGTCACCTGTGTTGGTAATACTGTATATGTCACCTGTGTTGGTATTTACTGTATATGTCAACGGTGCTGGTATTTACTGTATTTGCCACCTATGTTGGTATTTACTGTATATGTCAACTGTGTTGATATTATTGTATATGTCACATGTGTTGGTGTTAACTGTACATGTCACCTGTGTTGGTATTACTGTATATGTCACATGTGTTGGTATTTACTGTATATGTCACCTGTGTTGGTAATAACTGTATATGTCACCCGTGTTGGTATTTACTGGATATGTCACCTGTGTTGGTATTTACCCTATATGTCACCTGTGTTGGTATTAACTGTATATGTCACCGGTGTTGGTATTACTGTATATGTCACCTTTGTTTGTGTTTAATGTATATGTATACTGTGATGGTATTTACTGTATATGTCAACTGTGTTGGTATTTACTGTATATGTCAACTGTGTTGATATTACTGTATATGTCACCTGTGTTGGTGTTTAATGTATATGTCACCTGTGTTGGTATGACTGTATATGTAATCTGTGTTGGTATTTACTGTATATGTAAACTGTGTTGGTATTTACTGTATGTGTTACCTGTGTTGGTATTCACTGTATATGTCAACTATGTTGGTAATACTGTATATGTCACCTGTATTGGTATTTACTGTATATGTCACCTGTGTTGGTATCACATGTGTTGGTATTTACTGTATATGTCAACTGTGTTGGTATTTACTGTATATGTCTGACAATTGTGTTGGTATTTACTGTATATGTGGACTGTGTTGGTATTTTCTGTATATGTCACCTGTGTTGGTATTCTATTGTATTTAGGCATGTATATAGCTAAGTTGTTACTGTATTTAGGTATGTAGAGAGCTTAGTTATTGTATTTAGGAATGTATAGAGCTGAGTTATTGAATTTAGGCATATCTATAGCTGAGTTATTGTATTGAGGCATAAATAGAGCTGAGTTATTGTATTTAGGTATATACAGAGCTGAGTTATTGTATTTAGGCATATATAGAGCTGAGTTATTGTATTGAGTCATATATAGAGCTGAGTTATTGTATTTAGACATGTATAGAGCTGAGTTATTATATTTAGGTATGTAGAAAGCTTAGTTATTGTATATAGTCATAAATAGAGCTGAGTTATTGTATTGAGTCATATATAGAGCTGGGTTATTGTATTGAGGCATATACAGAGCTGAGTTATTGTATTTAGGTATGTTGAGAACTTAGTTATTATATTGAGGCACATATAAAGCTAAGTTATTGTATTTAGGTATGTAGAGAGCTTAGTTATTGTATTGAGTCATATATAGATAGTTATTGTATTGAGTTATATATAAAGCCGAATTATTTTATTGAGTCATTTATAGAGATGAGTTATTGTATTTAGGCAAATATAGAGCTGAGTTATTGAACTGAGGCATATATAGAGCTGAGTTATTGTATTTAAGTATGTATAAAGCTGAGTTATTGTATTTAGGTATGCACAGAGCTGAGTTATTGTATTTAGGCATATATAATTCTGAGTAATTGTATTGAGGTATGTAGAGAGCTGAATGATTGTATTGAGGCATGTAGAGAGCTTAGTTATTGTGTTAAAGTATTATAAAGCTGAGTTATTATATTGAGATGTGTACTAAGAGCCATGTTATTGTATTTAGTCATATATAGAGCTGGGTTATTATATTTAGGCATATATAGAGCTGAGTTATTATATTTAGGTATATATAGAGCCGAGTTATTGTATTTAGGCATATATATATATATAGAGCTGAGTTATTGTATTTAGATATGTATAGAGTCGAGTTATTGTATTTAGGCATATATAGAGCTGAGTTAATGTATTTAGATATGTATAAAGTTGTGTTATTGTATTTAGGCATATATAGAGCTGAGTTATTATATTTAGAAATGTATAGAGTTGAGTTATTGTATTTAGGCATATTTAGAGCTGAGTTATTATATTTAGATATGTATAGTGTTCAGTTATTGTATTTAGGCATATATAGAGCTGAATTATTGTATTAAGGTATGTATAGAGCTGAGTTATTGTATATAGACATGTACTAGAGCCAGGTTATTGTATTAAGACATTCATAGAGCTGAGTTATTGTATTTAGGTATGTATAGAGCTGAGTTATTGTATATAGACATATACTAGAGCCAGGTTATTGTATTTAGGCATTTATAGAGCTGAGTTATTGTATACAGACATGTACTAAAGCCAGGTTATTGTATTTAGGCATTTATAGAGCTGAGTTATTGTATTAAGGTATGTATAGAGCCCAGTTATTACATTTTGACATGTACTAAGAGCCAGGTTATTGTAGTTTGGCATGTACAGAGCTGATTTATTATTTAGACATGTACTAAGAGTTGGGTTATGTATTTAGACATGTACAGAGCTGAGTTATTATTTAGACATGTACTAAGAGCCGGGTTATTGTATTAAGACATGTATAGAGCTGAGTTATTATTTAGACTTGTACTAAGAGCTGGGTTATGTATTTTGTCATGTATAGGGCTGAGTTATTATTTAGACATGTACTAAGAGTCGGGTTATTGTATTTAGACATGTATAGAGCTGAATAATGGATTTAAGTATGTATTAAGCTGGTGATTGTATTTAGTTTGGTATAGAGCTGAAGTTTTGTATTAAGTTATATATAAAGCTGAATTATTGTATTTAGGTTGGTATAGAGCTAAGTACTGTATTAAAGTATATATAGAGCTCAGTTTTTATATTTTTGGTATGTTGGAGCTGAGTTATTGTATTTAGGAATGTATAGAGCTAAGCTATTATATTTTGGTATGTATAGAGCTAAGCTATTATATTTTGGTATGTATAGCTCTGATGTTATACCACACTGCTATTTCAATTGATCTATACCAAATTTATAACCATACCAAGTTCCCAGGGACAAAAGATTTTTAGCAAGGCTTTTACCAGCTAAGTGTCCTTGCAGGTAAGTCTTTACCTGTGCTCTATAGAGAGGAAAACAAAGTCCGAGACAAGACCTGGGTAGGACAAGGGTTTACAATTGACTGGTACATAAGGACAAACAATTAAAAGACACGAATCAGTAATTATAGCAATATTAACTTGTCCCTTCATAAACCCTATACAAAACTAACCCCCATAGAGCTTTTGCTAGTTCACACCTGCTTTTAGATATGTCAAAATGAGCGATGACAGTACAAAACTTTAACTTGCATACATCAGTGTTACTTACCCCTCGTAAACTGTCCTTGTGTTCAGTAAGGCATCTTGCAGCACACCTGGCACTAAGTAGACCGTTCCGACCTGCAATCACCGCAACACCGAAACTTAAAACAACAACAATTATGATGAAAAAACTTTTTAAAACTTCCATGTTTTTCCTTGACCACTATTATACTACACACATTAAACCTGCATGGTGACACACAGCCGAATGACACCGCTTAAAATAGAGCGGTTGTCTGATTGGTTGGATGGATATGTGTAGTGTTCATTCATCCACCTGGACGAGTCCATTGTATACCTGAAACCAGGTAAAGCAGTCAGAGTTAGCTCTCTTAGACCCATACGTTTCAAATTACATCTGTTCATAAACGTTATTTGCATAAAATGTCAAAAAACTTTAAAACGATAAGACGTTTTAATGATCAAAAACACAATTATGCATCGATTTTGAAAATATAACACTCGCGGAACTTTGCGAACATTTTGGAACCTGCCACTGTATATAATGACTCCAAAACCCGCATACTGCGGGAAAACATAAAAAAGGTAATTAAAAACGATTTTCTGAACTGAGTAACTTAACTTAGACAATTCTTTACAAAAAATTTTTTCGAGAAAATAAAGGTTTTGAAAGCAGTTTTAACCTCAATAAAGTGTTCTTGTGTTGGCGTAGTAAATTGATTAAATAGTCAACAAATCGTGCATCAATTTAGTTATGCGATTTTGAGGAATTTAAAACAGCATCATATCCCGATTTTTTTTTTCAGTACAAAATGTATGCGTATTATTTTGACGATTTTTGAAAATCGAAGTCGTGTCCAGTTCAACAGGATGTTGCGAAAACAGATTTTACAATCAAGTTTGATGTTGAAAGAACATGTAATTGATAAATAAGAACATTTAAAGAAGAAAAAAGAAACCTATAAATTTGGGAGCAAAGCCCGTTATGCGGATGACCGTCAGATACCCCACGCGTAGCCTAATCAGTTCCGATACTCTCCATTTATCACGAACGTAGTTTCCAACGGGTGATGGAGAATATCGGAACTGACACCCGTGGGTATCCGGCGATACATGCAGATAAGAGGTATGGGTCTATTTTAATACTGTAAATTAGATTATATATATATATTCTAATTTACAGTGTATATATATATATATATATATATATATATATATATGTTAATATTGTTTTGTTTTTTTTATTATATTGCCCATGCTTGTGTTATATATTTTTGGCATAAAGTATCAGAGAAATTCCAGTTTTGTTAGATGATTATATAGTCTTTAAAGATAAATAGTACTAGTATCTATAATGACTTACAAACAGTACATGTTAAGGATTGTTACAACTTGTTTCATTATTGTCTATTTTCAGACCGTGTTCATTGTTTCTGAATCAACGATTAAACAAATAGACCACGCTCTTATTTATGAACACGGCTTGAACCTACAACTGACGACACGATGCCAGAAGTAGCCTGTCCTATTCCCGGCTGTGAGTACAAGACAGATGACCTGGATGCAGCTATCGTGGCTGCACTCATCACGGCTCACTCTGTGACTCACAATTTAGGACCTAGTGTTAAAGTTGAAAAGGTCAAAAGACCAACAATCACTGCAGCTGGTACTAGCGAGGGATGGACATACTTTCAGTCAAGGTGGAAGGACTATGTAAGCGCCACGAAAATAGTAGGTAATGATAAGGTTGTGCAGCTGTTAGAATGTTGTGATGAACCTTTACGAAAGGACCTGACACGTTCTGCTGGTGGTAGTCTCACAGATCAAAGTGAAATACAAGTTATGGCTGCCATTAAGAAACTGGCTGTCCGTGAAGAGAACACTATGGTAGCTAGGGTAGCTCTCCATAATATGCGTCAGGACCGTGATGAGACAGTGCGTAGTTTCGGGGCTCGTCTTCGCGGCCAAGCAGTTGTGTGTATATTTATCATGAAATGCCCTAGTTGTGACAGTGATGTTAATTACATAGATGCTATCCTTCGCGATGTGTTAACTAGGGGAATAGCCGATCCAGATATCCAGCTAAACCTTCTTGGTGACAAGAATCAAAACATGAGCCTAGAAGAGGTCTTCCAGTTTGTTGAAACTAAAGAAGCTGGCAAACGTTCCGCTTCTAGACTTTTAGATTCTCATCCAGTGGAAGCTGCAAGTAGCACTTACAGAAAGAACAAATCTGACAAGGCATTATTACCTAAGGACAAATCAGAAATGTGCACCTACTGCGGCAAGAGAGGTCATGGTAAAAAGCGCTCCAGCTCGTATTCGTCGAAATGAGTGCCCAGCTTACGGACACATTTGTAGATTGTGTAATCGCAATCATCACATGGAGAGTGTCTGTTGCAGTATAGAAAACCCCAAAGCTAGAGACAATGATGCATTATCTGGCAATGCTGCTGTTTTTGATGCTTTGTGTACTGTAAGTGATGTTGTGAATGTATTTGATGATTCTTGTATGTTAAATGACTCTGGTATTGAACGTTCACTTTGCATTGCTCATCATGTATATGACAAACTATCAAACTCTCGGGTAAAGCAACAATCTAAGTCACAACCATTTGTAAATGTTGTAGCTAGAGTCTCACCTGAAGATTACTCCGCCCTTGGTTTTCAATTGACTCATCCACGTACAATTTCAGCTATTCTACCTGCCATGGCAGACACAGGATGCCAAAGTTGCCTTGCTGTTTTGAAGGTCATCTATCGCCTCGGTCTTCGAGAGTCCGACCTTATTCCTGTAACCATGCAAATGCACACAGCCACAAATCTTGGTATCAAGATCCTCGGTGCCACAGTCCTCCGCTTGAGTGCTAAAGATCACAACGCTGAGACTATTGAAACTAGGCAGATGACGTATATCACTGACGCTTCAGACAAACTATTCCTCAGCAGAGAGGCTTGCACCGCGCTAGGCATTATTCCTGATAATTTCCCTGCATTCGGTGTCCAGTCAACAAATAACCCAGACCTGAACTCATCAATACAAGAGCAGTTTGACACATGTAGCTGCCCTCAACGCCAGGGACCCCAACCACCCCCACCGAAATTGCCGTTTCCAGCGACAGAGGAAAATGTACCACGTTTAAATGCCTTCTTGTTAGATCATTTCAAGTCCAGTACCTTCAACACGTGTGAGCACCAATCCCTGCCTTTAATGGATGTCCCTCCCATGAAGCTGATGGTTGACCCTAATGCCGAACCTGTAGCTCAACACACTCCAATACCTGTCCCCATTCATTGGCGTGATACTGTTAAAGCTGGACTTGACCAGGACGTACGTCTTGGGGTTATTGAACCAGTTCCGGTCGGTGAGCCCGTCACATGGTGCCACAGAATGGTGGTTTGTGCCAAGAAAAACGGTGAACCTCGACGGACAGTTGACTTTCAGGCACTCAACGCTCATGCCTCACGTGAAACCCATCATACACCTTCACCATTCCATCAAACCCGATCTGTCCCACATGGTAAGAAAAAGACTGTATTTGATGCCTGGAATGGATATCATAGCGTACCTATCCGTGAGGAAGATCGTCATCTTACAACATTCATCACACCATGGGGACGATATCGCTACAAGACAGCACCCCAGGGGCACATTGCGTCTGGTGATGGATACACGCGACGATATGATGAGTTGTTCCTTCGAGCAATACTTATATATTTGTTTTTAAAATCTTTTAAAAAGATTTTAATGTAACATCCACGGGGTATTAATGGCATGGTCCTAAACTTATTGTGTGGAGTATTTATAAGTTGTTTTCTTCAAACACACCAGCACAAACATGTGCTATTTTTCAAACTCACCAAAACCAGTGATCTATTAAGTAACTGCCAAAACTGAAAAAAACTCAAACGTTTTTTGGATATCAGTAACGTTGCAATGCATTTACTTAACATAACTGTGTGATTTAAATGGTGTAATATTGAGGGGTGGTCTGCTGAATTATACCATTAATTTATTAAGAAAACATAATAAACGGCCTTAGATGTGGTTTCGCAAAAGAGTTCGGTGATCTATGTTTGTTTAAAATAACATTATTATTATTATCATTGTTGTTGTTGTTGTTTGTGGGTTTTTTTACGTATAAATGCATTGGTATTAGTGACAAAGCAAGGCTTTTACTCAACGTGATGCTGCCCTCCCCTTGGAACTTTTGGTTTTCTAAGAGCCAAATTGTGCATTTTAGTGCATTTTTTAGGTCCTGTCAGTCCTTCCATTTTATACTCAAATAGTATACTACTATCTACCTTTTTAGTGGTCAATAGTTAAAATTATTTATCCAGGGAAAATGACTATTGACCCAAAGCAGAAAACTATTGACCGAGACGCAGTCGAGATTGAAGCATTGATGATGATATATAATAATATAAAATGAATCAGATTTTAGATCTGAAACTGAAAAAATTATTTATTGGGGTGTTTTTGGGGCCTCTCTCTACTTTTTTTTTGTTTTCTTAGTACCAAATCGTGCATTCTGGTTCATTGTAGAACCCAGCAAGAACGACGTTCGTTGCATTCAGGGGAATCCCACTGCTGCTGACATCCCCCGAAAATTTTGACACCTTAATAAACAAGTACTGCATTCAAATAAGTTTTAAGGGGTGGGGGGAATGATTTTAATTACACAAGTGCGGGAGAGGGGTCCCCTGCTGGTGGGGCTACTGGGGACAATCCCGGATAGAAAATGGTAGATAAAACACCAAATGTTGAAATTTAATGAGTTTTCATGATAAAAAATATATGGTTGTCATTTACTGCAGTTTTGGTTTTGGAGGGGTTGCCCCTGCTGGTGGGGGTTCCTGAAAACTTTTGTGATCTTAAAAACCTAATGTTGTATTTTAGAGAAAAAATATTGTTATTTACTACCAAATATTTTGTGACGTTTACACGTTTTTATTAAACTATACCTTGTATCAAATAAAATGAACTTCCCGGCACTGGGTTATAAACCCGGTTCGTCTTGCACTGTGAGTACTAAGAGTGTAGTGTTCTTTGCTGGTTAGAGTAGGCCCCTGGAAATGTTTTATATTATAAAAACCAAATGCTCTATTGTATTTAGTTTTAGGGGTGGGGAATGGTTGTTATTTACTTCAGTATTTTGGCCCCCACTTGAACATGTATTTCTCAACCTTTTTCAGTACTACGTCAAAAAGGACCCCATTGGAAATAAGTTGTAAAAAACTTTATGGGTTATCCTGTGAAATATATGTTCTCAAAATTATTATTGTGTAACAAGATAAAATATTAATCTGTGATATCTGATGTATATTATATTAGATAATCAACTAGTTTAATATATTTTTAAAATACATATTATTGCTTCTGTATTATTTTATGTTAATGTGTTTGATGTATCTTTTGTATTTATGACATAAATATTATCACAAATAAATAAATAAAATAAATAAACACGATTTAATTTTATTGTCACAGGTTTACAGTTTGGTACAAGAATTTTGACAGCAAATCCTTTATCTGTGAAGAAAATGTCATATAAAAGCTTCTTAACACTTAAAATAGCAATAGAATATGATAAAATTTAATAGTGCCGCTCAAAATAATCGTGAAAGTTACAAAACAATATTTGCATCGGCCGGGAATCGAACCCGGGCCGCCCGCGTGGCAGGCGAGCATTCTACCACTGAACCACCGATGCTCACGCCATTAAGCGTGTCAATTATTAAAATTATCCATATTTATTAATGTTATACAGCAGGTGCGCGTCCGTTTTTGGTTTCCTGATTTACCATCGATAACTGGATTTTCAGGGAACCACACTGAACTCCCGCTTGCTCATTTGGAATTACTCGGAGTCTTTCCTTTAAAGTTAATAAGCGCCATGTTGGTAGTCCGATCACAATAAGAAAAAGGCACAAAAGAAAAGAGACTCCAAGCTTATTTTAAGTACGTGCTCTTTAAAATGTTTTTTAATAGTTTAAATTTTATTTATTGATCTAACTTTCCGCACATGTTTCAAAGCTATTTCCAAATTACGTTGAATTGTATACATTTGTGGCCATCTTGGCAAACAAATGCCAGGACAACACAATGTCATGATGTAGTTGCTGCCCTGCTTGATATAGAAGTACCGATGCCAATTGTGAGACAAACTATACTTTTAACTAATCGCTCACAAAATATGCGTTGACTTGATAACTTTGAAAACCAGGTAGAGCTCGGGTACACGGATAACGAGTCATTACTGCATCTACATTACTGACCAGTGTGTATGCCTTATTTTCATAGATCCATGACCTCATCAATTTCATAGATTCTGTGCTGGCGTGACTATTCATAGTTCGGATAGTGTGTAGAAGTTGTTGACCGAAACTCGATTCTCATGTGAAACCAAGAAAAATGTGAACAAACAGGTATGCTGTTGTTCCATTGAAATTTGAATGATTGATCGTGCCCCTAAGATAAGAGTTTCGTGCATTGGCCTTCACACATTATCAAACTTGAAGTGTCTGAAATGTTATATCAGCATTTACAGGGCATTTAAACCCATATGTAACTGATGCATTAACACATGTATGCACATATACACCGATACATTGACACCAAATTGACAAACACCTTTGTGTGTCCAACTATTTATAATATGAATTTGTTTCATATTACATATTGTAAAAAAATGCATTTTCAATTCAGATGAAAATCACCACAGTTTAGGAACTTCTTGCAATGGAGGCGGGGACATTGGATTTTGAAGATCTCATGGATACTGGAGATGAATATCCAGGGTTTGGAATAGAAAAATTCTCTTCAGCAAATGGAAAAGATGGAGATGATGACGACAGCGTACTTCGTACTCCAGAACATAAAGCTGAGGAGGATGATTTTATGGTGGCAGAGAACAAAGATGATGCTGTTAATAGCGAAGACAAAGACCATGCCACAAGTGAAGATGATTGCAGTACTGGAGGTGATACGGGTCCACAACCAGGGGTAGATCTTGCTGAGGCAGATGATGGCAATGCTGGAGGTGATCCTGGTCCACAACCAGTGGTAGATCTTGCTGAGGCAGATGAAGTGAGTTTTGTATATGTAATTTAGTCCATGGAAGGGTATAATGTAAATGTTAGTTTTTATATGCCAACTCTTTATCAGCCAACCCATTATTTTAACTCTTTTCTTCATATAGACGCCTTTGGACACCTCTAATATAGAAAGCATTAATTCACCACATCAGTCCAGTGCTCCAAGAATAGGATAGCCCGATGCCCGGGGCTTGTCAAATCTGGATTCGGGCATGTGCCTTTTTCAAAGTTACTTGCCCGTCGGGCTTGTCTTAAAAAGTCGGACAAGCTAGTTTTCACAATACACAGGTCTGCAAATATCTCTATTCGAAACGACACAGGTCAAACTGTTGTTTAAAGACCGTAACTAATCAGACTGTGAGTATAAACAATTGACCCCTGCGGTGTTTATCATACCACATGCCCGATAATGCGACTTTGGTAAACCTCTCATGCATATTCATTTGTCTATTTTAATTCCTCTAATGTGATTGGTGGATAGCTTTGAATATAAACTAATATTTTTTTAATAACCGCTCTGATTGGTCTGATATCTACGCCCAAGGTAAACACGTTTCTTACCACCTACCCCGAGCAAAGATTAAAAAAAAAGACGATGACGTAATTCGCGGGTGTTTCTCAAATTCTCCATTATGAAGAGTATAAAATTACCTCCCTTTGCCAAAATGGTAACGATTTCTAAAATCTGGTAATGTTTTTGCAGATAATTTGTGATCGATCGCGTTATGTAAAATGTCAGCGTTAGGTTCTGGTAATTTTATAAATATTTCGTAGATTTACAATAATTGGAACTGTATGTATAAAAATTTTCTTCTGTGAAAACGTGAGAGTTGATATTGAAATTGAGTTTACGGAAAAGAAAAATGTGGGTGGGGTATTATAGTAATAAACATTGCTTTTTGGTTGTGTAGTTTCAGCGTATATTTTTTTGCATGATTTAAATATAGTATTGAAAACAACAATTAAGATGAATTATGTGTTGTTGTTTTTTAATATTTGAAATATAGTTGACTAGTTGCACTTTCTAGATATTTGAAGGCTATCATAGACTGCATTCATTTATCATATTGCCAAGTTCTCTTGGATAGATTGAATAGCTTTGTAGGCTTGGCATTGCCATTATTGTATGTTGTGACAGCAATAATAGAAAACAAGAGAAAGTTACTTAAAGGGGAACGCAACCCTGTGTATAAAACAGGATAATATGAATAGCTATGAGTTCAGCTTTCTATTAATAGTATTATTATGCATAAATTCGAGTCCATAAAGATATATCAGCTCGTTTTGTAACGGTCATTTTCGCACATCGACTTTATGGTGGAAGTCGCCATATTGGATACCTGTGTGACGTCATAACTGCACTTCCGGTTTAAAACATAATTGATTTATACGCTACAGCAGATGTAGAAACGTGCAATTATAGTCACCGGCAAAAGTACTCGCAAGAATAATAAAATGGATTTTAGTAACGGAGAAGGACTTGTGGCCTACAACTTCGAACCAGAATTTTCAGAACCAGAGTTAAATGAATTAGAAGACGAGAGAAATAGTGAGACGGCACAGTTGTTCACACACGTGAAAGATTTTTGCAGCTGCGAAAACTGTAATGATGCTTTCGTCTGACGAAAATACGTGCTGCAGATGCAATTTCACACTATTGGAAATTTAGAAGATTTAGAATGTATCACAGAAATAATACAGAGATGTCACAGCAATGTCTTATGAAGTTTTCACCCAAAAAGATGATAACTGATAAACAGTCACACCGATCATGAACCAGAGATCAAACCCGAAACCCATCAATCACAACTCTGACATCTTATCATGTAGCCTGACATTGATGATTGAATTTTGCAAAATAGTAAAATTACCCTTAGCTTGGAAAAAAAGTAATTATTGCCGTCAGTGTTGATGTAGATCCAGGCGAGCCTGCACATTCATGCTGTACTATCAGGGTATATACTGTTTGCTACTCAGTCAATACATTATCAAAAAAAAAACACTAATTAGACCAAGAATGGAATTTAAGGGAAAATGTTTTGTTACATATATTTACCTGTCTAAGAGAGAATAAGAAATAATATTATATCTCTTTTCTTATCGTGTTTAGCTGGTGCGGCCATTGTTGCGTACTGAGAAATGGCTGATAAAATTTTGATTTCATATCCTTTTTAGTAAATTTAGATGAAGCATGAATGAGTTGGGGAGGGGGGGGGGGTTGTGTTGTTTTACATAACTGGCACTGTCTTTTGGTTATTCAAATGGTGTTACTACCCAATTTGATATATGATGATTATCTATTCTACCAGTTCTCTGAACATATATGAATGTGTCTCCTTATAGGGAGTGTCATATGAAATATAATGTCTACAGGCATATTGCACAAAGTGTATGTTACTGTCCAGCTACTGGCACCCTGCTGAGCTTTCATAATTCACCAACACCACATTCACTCCATGTGGTAATGAGAAATACCCTGCCACATTGTGCATATTGTACCCTAATAAGCGTGATCACCCCAGGTTTAATGACCCCAGGCTTTATGACAGGATGTTATATCACATAGTATTATGTCTTATTACTAATTTAAACATTTTCAGTTAATTAGGGTTTCAATATCAATGCAAACTTACAAGTAAAAAAATTATGTTATATGATTTTATGAATATTTTTCATAAATTGTATACCAGAACACTATTTTAACAGTAAAAAAAACTTTTCATGTATTAATGAATAAATAAAGGAACAATGGTTTTACTTTATCTTTTTTCATTGCGAAGTAGAGGTAGTTCAAATGTCTATTCAAGAATAATGACCTAGTTGACTGTGAAAAAGCCATATATCAATAAACTAAATTACCTATTGATTATAAAATTAATAAAATGAGTTTATGAACAATTAATGGTTGACTGAATATTTAGCATCAATTTTTGTCATCGAGGGTTTACTGTTCAGATGTTCAGTTAACCTAACCACTGTTTCCTGCAAAAGTTAACCAGTACTTGAGCACACCCAACAACCGCAAGTAACTGATAATTTTTCCACTCGAATCAGCAGTGAGAGACAAATGATATTGAGACACAATGTTGTATATCAGTCATCACAGAGACTGTCGCCGGGTTGGGATTCGAACTCGAGACACCAGGATTGATAGTTAGACACGTAACTGACTGAGCTAATCGGGCCTGTCACAATTAATTGGCCTTAATTTGTATTTTAATAACAACTTTTAGATACCATGTCGTTTTCACACCTTATGTTTTGGCATTAACCTCTTGTTTTTATTGTTAATTGGATTATCACACCTGTTCAAACAGTCTGCAATTATAATATTGTGAAAGTTTGATATATCAATTTCACAATATTTTGGAAGAGTATATAAAATTACAAATTAAATTTCAGAAATCAGCTGAGCTATATGTTATAAGCACATTTTTAAGAGCTTCCCACTGGATAATATACACTAAGTTTATATGTATGTCGCATATGGTCATCTTCGTACTGAAATCATCAGAAATTGTATCCTTGGATAGTAGTACGCCAAGGCATTGGTACGCTTCATTCTACAATCTTAAGTCCTACCCCAAAGTATAAAGGCGTTTTGCGCGTGCTGTCACCAGAAACTTGACACTGAGGCAATGTGAAATCACATATTAGGAAAACTAAAAACAACACTGCCCACAAAACATATCGCATTACTCCACCCACTTATTCCGCTGGAGAAAACAATGTTTAATGGGTTAAGTCCTTCAATTCAGAATCGTTTTCGCGTTTAATTGTCTACCTTCGATGTTCACTAATGCACTGTATATCTGTATATAAACTGATTACGTATATTAGTGTATATACATAAGAGTTTCAGTAGAGAGCAGTCACTAACGACACAATACAATTTGCGCGATAACTAGAACGGAAGTGCAGTTATGACGTCACCGAATACCTCCATTACAAAAGAGCTACAAAATGGCGGCGCCCATAGCATTTAGGAAACGCTTGAAATCATGATATTTAATGTCATTTTTCTCATTTGATAAATTTCGTACAATTAAAATTTGTTGATTTTTGTGTTATTTACATGTCTATTTAACGATAAATAGCCATTTATATTCTGACGTGCGGTACCCTTTAAAGTAATGTTTTAAATATACTCCAACACTGCCACTGAATCGACAGAACAGAAATGATAGTAATAAAGAACAATTGATTGATTGATTGATTGATTGAATATTTAGCATCTTTTTTATGCTAATAAAGAACAAAGATTAAATACAACATACTGATAGAGATATAGTCAGTTCTCCCGAAATTCTCTCACTTCTCCCGGTCTTATTCAAACTCTAAAACTTGTGATTTAGACATGCATAATGTTACGGGGAGCTTACCCTACATAAAATGAATACATTTAAGTCTATGTTTACATATTTCATATTATACCGCAAGGTGTATTGGTAATAAAAATCTGGGCATGTGAACCGTTGATCAGGGCAAGTTATTTTTCAGTCAGGGCAAGTAGATTTTTTCAATCTATTTGCCCTGGGCTAGTCCCAAATTTTTTTTTTCTTGGAGCACTGCAGTCATGAGTGAATTATGTTTATATTAACTGACAGAGTGGAAAACAGTGCAGGAAGTGTTCAGATTGCTCGTTACGAGCAATCTGAACTCTTCCTGCACTGTTTTCAAAGGCCTTCTGTGATTGGTGCGGGAAAATGTGTATCTATGGAGTAAAGGGTTAAAGTAGCTGAACAGAGAGCTGCAGAATAGTTAATTATTTGCACACACATGTATGTTTGTAATACTTCTGTTATATGTTTTACTTGTGTCATATGTTTGGGAAGTCTGGATACTTGTATAAAATAGTGCATCTATGTCAGTACAAGTTATTTCTTATGTATCATAAATTTTGGTTTATGCAAGTCTGATAATTAAGACATTTCGAGTAACGTGTGACATGAAATATGCACAAAATTGTTTGGGATCAAAAATGTGTTCTTGATGTTGTCCAAGTTCCAATATATTATTGCAGTGTTTTACAGCCTGTATTTTGGGAATGGGTTGAAGTCTCTTAAATTGGGAGAATAATGTTGCAAACTGTTAAAAAACAACAGCATGTATTCAGTACAAGTACATGTGCACACAACATTTCACAGGTGGTTTTACAGCAGTATGCTGTGTTTTCTGCACAATATTATACTATGCAGATTTCTTTTGATATGTGGCTAAAGTGAAGAACCTGGCATCCCTGATGCCCATCAAGTATGCTCAGTGCTCATAAGAATTTGGCCAAATGCTTATTTTACTTACTTATTTAAAAATTTTGCTTAAAAAGAAAATACAAAGAGAATTTTGTTTTCCATGATTCTATGGTCTTTTCATTTTGTGATCCTTTTGTAGAAGACCAGGATTTTTCAAAATTTTAAAATTGGCTTAAAACATTTTTTTCCAACATACAATGCCTGTTATATACTCACTGACCCCGTATTGCCAGAAAGATACCTATTTAAACATGCAAAAATAATATATTGAAAATAACTTTGGTTAGACCAAAATAGATTTCAGCTTAAAATGGCAACATATTTTGTGACATCCTAAATCAGTCACATGATTTCATTTTGATTTCAGTTTGATCCATTATACAGGTTAACTCCTCGTAGTAAAAATTGTTTCATCTAAGAGTCAGAATGATGATGCAAAGGTCGCAAACAGTATTTAAGTTCAGTCTATTTTTAGAATAGGGATTTCGTTTTAAGGTCACTACTCCAATTTTCATATCGATTTTGTTACGTTTTGGTGGATTTGACATACTAAAACTATTAATAATGATAATGAGATGCTTTTGATCCATCTGGATACTTTTTAAAGACATTTATAGTGTTTTATCCTGACATGATATGGTTTTATCTTAAAGCCAAAAAAAAAATTAACTATATGTAGATGTTTCTTTGCTGAGATTTGTTAGAATTAGATTGATTATTTTGTAAATACAAAAGAAATGAGAAAGGAAACATTTAAGACAGATTTGAGATTCATCATTTCAAATACTCACCATAGGTTACAGACTCTTTCATGTCATTTTCTAGTCGCTGTCAAGGTCTTTTTAAAACATACTCTTTCTAGTCTTTGTGAGAAACACATTTAATAAATAGGTTTAGATATATGTCTTCTAGTCACCTAAAAACAGTGTTTGAGATTATAAAGATTAAAGGTTTTTTGTTGAAATGCTGTGTTTTAAATGTCACCCTATATTATTAAAAAGATATGTGTAAGTAGAGGTAGAGGTATTTAAAACAAATATTCACTATTTACTTTCTTATTTTATCAAAGATTTAATCAAATCATTAACACAAGAACTGTAATGTGGTGCTACTATGTGGCTAACATTACATATTGATAATTTAAATAATATATACAGAAAATGCCTACATGACCTACTGACCCTGTTTTTTTTTTGGTCATGCCACCAGAAACACAAGTATTTTTTTTTGCCAAATGGGGAGCTGACAGATGGTGATGCTAGCATTTCAATGACAGCCACATGCAAAAACAATTACTGGTGGATGGAGGCAAACAATTTAGTAACATTTTGATAAGTTTTATGTTGTTTCAAAATGTTTTAAATAAAAATCATGACAGAAAAATAAATGACTGTATGTGACATTTATTTAAAATTGTTATGGATTTTGTTTCTTGTAGAGTATGGCAACCCGAAATGACAAAGGTAAATGTAATCAAGTTACCTGACACACATTCATATGATACTATTGGACTACTCACTTCATAGTAGAAATGACAAAGGTAAATGTTATCGAGCTACCCAACACAAATTCATATGATACTATTGGACTACTAACTTCATAGCAGAAATGACAACGGTAAATGTTATCAAGTTACCCGACACACATTCATATGATACTATTGGACTACTAACTTCATAGTAGAAATGACAAAGGTAAATGTTATCGAGCTACCCGACACACATTCATATGATACTATTGGACTACTAACTTCATAGCAGAAATGACAACGGTAAATGTTATCAAGTTACCCGACACACATTCATATGATACTATTGGACTACTCACTTCATAGTAGAAATGACAAAGGTAAATGTTATCAAGTTACCCGACACACATTCATATGATACTATTGGACTACTAACTTCATAGCAGAAATGACAACGGTAAATGTTATCAAGTTACCCGACACACATTCATATGATACTATTGGACTACTAACTTCATAGCAGAAATGACAAAGGTAAATGTTATCAAGTTACCCGACACACATTCATATGATACTATTGGACTACTAACTTCATAGTAGAAATGACAAAGGTAAATGTTATCGAGCTACCCGACACACATTCATATGATACTATTGGACTACTAACTTCATAGCAGAAATGACAACGGTAAATGTTATCAAGTTACCCGACACACATTCATATGATACTATTGGACTACTCACTTCATAGTAGAAATGACAAAGGTAAATGTTATCAAGTTACCCGACACACATTCATATGATACTATTGGACTACTAACTTCATAGTAGAAATGACAAAGGTAAATGTTATCAAGTTACCCGACACACATTCATATGATACTATTGGACTACTAACTTCATAGTAGAAATGACAAAGGTAAATGTTATCAAGTTACCCGACACACATTCATATGATACTATTGGACTACTAACTTCATAGTAGAAATGACAAAGGTAAATGTTATCAAGTAACCTGACACACATTCATATGATACTATTGGACTACTAACTTCATAGTAGAAATGACAAAGGTAAATGTTATCAAGTAACCTGACACAGTTACCTGACACACATTCATATGATATTGGACTACTACCCTCATAGCAGAAATGACAAAGGTTAATGTTATCAAGTAACCTGACACAGTTACCTGACACACATTCATATGACATTGGACTACTAACCTCATAGTAGAAATGACAAAGGTAAATGTTATCAAGTAACCTGACTCGCATTCATATGATATCATTGGACAACTAACTTCATAGTAGAAATGATAAAGGTAAATGTTATCAAGTGACCTGACACACATTCATATGATACCATTGGACTACTAACTTCATAGTAGAAATGAAAATATATATTTTCTTTTTTTATTTCTTGACAAGTCTGCAAAAGAAGATGTCCAAGTAGCAGAGGCAAGTGGCATTGAACATAAACAAGTTGATGGCGATAATGAAGATGAAGACAAAGATGAGGACAAAGATGAAGACAACAAAGCACACCAAAGTGAATCTCCTGTGAATGGGGAGACAGATGATAAACATGATAGTGATAGAGAAAAACGAAAGGTAATCGTTCAGTGTTTTATTTACGTCCTGCGTCCTGTACGCACAAATCTTGTGGCAGACGCAAAATTCTGAAATATGTGCATCCACTGGACGCAGAAAAATCGCAGCCAATACGTCCCAATTATCTCAAACACAGACATTTAATTCCAGACGCATTGTGTTTCTTGCACACTGCTTTGTAAACACTAGTGTGCATGCATCATCGGATGAATTTGAAGAGCGCGTGCATGTAGCATAATCAATGTCATCAGACGGTCTCTCTTACCGCTGCGAGTTGTAAATATGCAAGCTGTTTGCCGACCTTGAATACTTCTTGTGTTATAGTTTCACTGAATCGAAACAGTGTTATAATTATGATAAACATTTCAATCAGCGGCGTAGCTGCCTTTATGCAACAACGCCCGGGCTTGCATATTTTTTTGAGAATACATCATATCTCCTGGAAATGTCATCAGAACGCAGAAATACATCCTGAATTTTCTGATGGGGAGAGGGGTATGTCCCCCAGACCCCTCCCTAAACCCTTCCAGAACCCTATGGGCTTGCACATCATTTCAGGGTCAGCTATGCCACTGTCAATAAAGGAGATACAGTGTGTAATGTTATTTGAACCAAATCAAAAACACTGTCTGTTTTTTGACAGACTTAGCTGCACAAGTGTTTTTTTTAATGTTTTTAACAGTTTAAGGCAATGTTTGCTGTTGTTTAGTTCTCATTTGTGGTTGTTTAAATGGTGCACAGCTAAAGGTTCACACAGTGCAATGGTGAAGTATCTTCATTTTCACAATGTTGCATCATTTGAAATTATAATGATTTAGTTAAAATGTCTTGAAAAATGGGACTCACACTTTCATCTTTTGGACTCACAGATTTGTAGTCCAGCGAGTCCTGGGACTCGTACATTGGAATTTGTAGATAAATCAGTCGTTACAGAAAATGTGTGACTTCATTCTTGTAACAATTATAAATGTTATTTCTGATTTATGATCTTCAACAGTATTTGCAGTTGTAATCAGATTTAACCCTTAAAGGGAATTTTATCAGGATTTTCCCAATTTTAAAATTGGTTATAAACGTTTTTTTCCAATATACCATGCCTATATATACTCACTGGCCCTGTATTGCCAATAAGATCATATATATATTTAAACATGCCAAAATAATATATTGAAAAGGGGTTTCCTAAGTTTGGCTACATGCCTAGGTTAGACTAAAATAGATTTCCCACTTAAAATTACAACAAACTTTGGGACATACTAAATAAGTTGTGTGATTTCAATTTGATCCTTATACTGGTTTACAGATGGTTTAAACTGTTATCTTAGAAACACTCTGAATAACAATGGGAAGGTCACCAAGCAGTATTTTAGTGTCTATTTTTAGAATGGGAATTTTGTTTCAAGTTAGCCACTCAATTTAAATATTGGTTTTGTCACGTTTTGGAAGATTTGACTTTAATACCAAACCATTCAGATTTTATTAATTAATGAGATGCTTTTTATACATTTTAAATATTGTGCAAAGTTGCTTACCCTCCACTCCCAAGTACGTGTATTGTCCGCTCTGGGAATACCCTTAGTTGCACAACTTACATATAAAGTGACCTGACACTCACCTGCAAAATCTTTACTGTAAACCGGAATTAAGCCATTTCACAAAATAAACAAAGAAAGTAAAAACTGTGTCTAAGTGTACGAAAGTGTTAATACTTCATTAGCTGTTACCGTTTAATGATTTGTATTTAATATCGGCAGTGTTTTCTCCAGAGCGCGTTTCTGACGCAATAAATTCTCATCTGACGCAATCAAATTTGTTCAGTGCGTCCACTATGACGCAACCTTAAAAATACAGAAATTCAAATTACGCATATTTGTTTCGGCAAGCTGGTTTCAGAGTTATTTTTACAATACAAGCTGATTTGACAGATCACGTGGTCTGATTCAGGGTAATGCCGGTCATGCGTTCTACCAAGTTAAATAAACGCTTTAATTGGTTACGAACGCTTTATTGGTGCATTTGCATAGACAATTGTGATCACATACATAATTTTCCGCAAAGCAATAGTGTAGTTTGAAGACATCTGTGAAAACAAACGTACCCTGCAACAATAGTACTGACATATACCCAGTTTAAGGTTGTTTGTATATGAAGATGAAATGTGGAAGCGTGAAACTTTTCATAAAAGTTGTTCAAAATGTACGGACGATACTCTATCTGAAAAACTTTTAATTTTGTTTTCTATAAGGTATCGAGACGCGCATGCGCGACATTTTAATACCAGTTTAAACATCGGCCTGTCCAAGTTTTAGGGCAGTATTCCCGGCGCCATTTATGTTTCTGTAACGTCGATTAAAATGTTGGAAAAAAAAATAAAATTGAAAAGTGATTACTTTATTTCAAAAAATTATTTATTTTTTGTGAAGTTACCATTTAAATGTATTTTATATTATTTTTTTAATATAAAATTTCTCTAAAATGAGTCTAGCTTTGAAGAGAAATGCTTTTGGGAAAAAGAAAATAAAACAAAGTTTTGTTTTCCAAAGAGTATAATGCTAAACATGTAGCTTAGCAAATATAAAATATTGAAAGAATTTTAGTGTTTTTCAATAAAAATAGTTAGGGCCCTGGTGATTGAACTGTGGCCATGACATTTGAAAAGTTCACAACCAAAGGGCCAAAATCATAAAAACAACTGTTAAGTTTCAAGTTGTTGTAACTTATTGCCAGAATTGAAACATTCGTTTGGAGTTAAATTGTTTTGAAGTTATTATTTTAAGTTGCAGTTTTGATGGAGAAATTTGTGTGAAACAGGAAGTAAAACTGTTTTAGTAAAATATGTATTTTAACTCCATTTATTCATGTTTATTAAGTTTAAAACTAGTCAATTGATGACCCCTAGATTTTGAAAATGACCTCTAGATTTTTAGTCAGTTGGTCACCAATGACCCCCAAAAAATTGAAGCTGGAGAAAACACTGTATTGGTATGTAAAATGAGGACGTTGCTCATTATCATGATGTGCTTTCTTATATTCTTAGTCACCGGACGGGTCAGTAGAGGAGGAACCTGCGTTGAAGAAAAAGAAATACCTACAGGTACCCAAGCCACGAATGAAATTGTGGGGCGGCAGGAAAGATAAGGAAGTAACCAGTCCATCAGATAAACTTGACAAGGAAGAGGAAAAACAAGATCTGGCTAAGGAAGATCACGACCAGTCAGATAATGGTGAACAGAGGTTGGTTCAAGTCTGTACTTATTGTAATATTTAAACACTTGTGATACTAGCTTGTCATTTACACAAGTGAGGCAGCTTATTCTGGTTTTGCCAATGTTTATCAACTTTAGGAATATTGAGATTGCTAGTATTTGTTAGAAAACTAAAGTCATCTATAGAGTTCCAGAAACAAGCTCTTGACACGGTTGAAAAATATATTATGACAATCTCTGTCGGTATTATTTGCTGAAGTATCGAGTTTTTCATTATTACTTGATTAAGTATCTGATCTCTGTCATTATTACTTAATCAGAATCTGATCTCTGTCATTATTATTTGATTAAGTATTGGGTTTCTCATTATTACTTGATTAAGTATCTGATCTCTGTCATTATTACTTGATTGGGAATTGGGTTTCTTGATTAAGTATCTGATCTCTGTCATTATATCTTGAATCAGTATCTGATGTATGTTGTTATTTCTTGATTCAATATCTGATCTCTGTTTTTCATTATTACTATATTAAGTATCTGATCTCTGTCATTTATTACTTAATCAGAATCTGATCTCTGTCATTATTACTTGATAAAGTATTGGGTTTCTTATTATTACTTGATTCATTATCTGATCTCTGTCATTATTACTTGATACAGAATCTGATCGATGTTATTATTACTTGATTCAATATCTGATCTCTGTCATTATTACTTGAATCAGAATCTGATCTCTGTCATTATTACTTGATTCATTATCTAATCTCTATTAGTATAACTTGATACAGAATCTGATCAACTTAATTATTACTTTATTCAATATTTGATCTCTGCCATTATTACTTGATACAGAATATGATCGATGTTATTATTACTTGATTCAGTATCTGATCTCTCATTATTACCTGATAAAGTATTGGGTTTCTCGTTATTACTTAATTAAGTATCTGATCTCTGTCATAATAACTTGAATCAGTATGACGTTATTACTTGATTCAATATCTGATCTCTGTCATTATTACTTGAATCAGAATCTGATCTCTGTCATTATTACTTGATTTAATATCTGATATCTGTCATTACTTGATTAAGTATTGGGTTTCTCATTATTACTTGATTAAGTATCTGATCTCTGTCACTTACTTTAATCAGAATCTGATCTCTGTCATTATTACTTGATTCAATATCTGATCTCTGTCATTATTACTTGATTATAAGCTCATTAAACTTCCAAAATGGTCGTTTTTAGTTTAAATTTAAGTCATTTTTACTTTTCAAGATGATAGAATTTATGTTTATTTGATCAAAGAGAGACTTTGTAAACAAAAAAAATAAATATAAAGCACATTATTAATACATAATTAAGAACGAGTTTTGTTTACAAAATATTGTTTGTCTCTTTCTGATAAACACCTTCAGCAGAAAACAGGGAGTTACGAAGCTTGTTCGGACACAGTTGGTCGGTAATTTATGATCAATACATCACTTCAGAGAGAAACATAGTATGGGAAACTGTAGGAGATGCAATCAAATAAATCAAATAATCGCTTGCGGTTAGATAGTTTTTAAGAATATTCCCCTCAGTGTATTAGTGAACTGGAACCCATGAGCTAATTTAAAGCAAGTAAGCAACAAATTGTCCATATGAAATAAAAAATAAAATTACATTTTTAAAAACTGTACTAAACAAACCACCCTTGGTAGCCTCTCAATATTGACTGTGATAAAGTGATTTGTGATGTAAAAGCGCGTGCGATTGTATAATGCGTATATGCAAGGGAGGATTCTTGGGAAGAGCTACTAGACCAAACTGGTATTCTGTACTCATTTTTTTTCCGTGCGTATAAATAAAATAATGCGTACTACGTTCGATACAGTTTTATTGCAGACATCAATATATTTTTTTGAAAAAAAGAAAACACAATAACGATACATAATATTAGTGAAGCCATAACTTTTCTAATCTTGTTAATGAACCCCTAATCTTATGGTCTTAATCCGCACACTACCACCGGAAAGCAACCGAGTCATTACGGAATTACAAAAATGTAAACAAAAGTTAAGAGTTTGGTCCGCTCGTCTAAGAAAAACACATTTTGATCGAAGTTATTTTACAGGAATGGTTTAAGCAATATTAGAAACACATTTAATTACAATCATTTTTGTTATTATCAAAAATTGTGCATTTCGGAAATTAAATGAGGCTTTAAGTATTGGGTTTCTCATTATTACTTGATTAAGTATCTGATCTCAGTCATTATTACTTGAGTCAGTATCATTACTACTTGATCTCAGTCTTTATTACTTGAGTCAGTATCGTTACTACTTGATCTCAGTCATTATTACTTGAGTCAGTATCATTACTACTTGATCTCTGTCATTATTACTTGAGTCAGTATCATTACTACTTGATCTCAGTCATTATTACTTGAGTCAGTATCATTACTACTTAATCTCAGTCATTATTACTTGAGTCAGTATCATTACTACTTGATCTCAGTCATTATTACTTGAGTCAGTATCATTACTACTTGATCTCTGTCATTATTACTTGAGTCAGTATCATTACTACTTGATCTCAGTCATTATCCACAAATTGGTTATAATATTATGCTCTTTAAGTCTGGGTATGGATTCACTCCAGTGTTTATTTTTCTGTATTTTTGCGAATGAGTGCAAGGTTCCTTTGATTTGTGAAAATATCATTGTAAACTATTAAATTGGGAAACAGGTGAACACTGGCATAAATTGTATTAAGTACAAGTATGTCTGATTGTTCTCCAGCAGGGCACAAAGTATTTCACAGATCTTGTGTACCAATCATTCGTTTCCCCGGCTCCCCCAGGCCAGGAGGACATAGTGCCCAGGAAGTGCTGTAGTTTAAATTGTGCCAAAGTTAGCCAGGAGTGTAACTTCTCGCACTGGTACTTCATGTCAGGAGAGTTTGGGGGATTTAAATCAGGGCTTTTACCATTACAGTGGTGACAATTGGTGCATTATAGGCTGTAAGGGGAGTTTGAGTTTTACATCAGAATACTATGGGCAGACAGAAAATTCTGTTTTTTCCTCTATTTGTGTGAAATTATTATTATTATAGAGAATTAGATTTAGTGCAGTAAGCAGGATTGAATTTCCACAAGAGGCCTGGTTGGGGTCACAACAGGGTTAAAATAGAAAAGTCTTAAAAGGCAAAGAAAATGCTATATTAAAATGGGTAAAAGTCATCTCATTATTATAAATAAATAAAACCTGAATGGTTTGGTGTATGAACTCCACCGAAATGTGACAAAATTGACCGTTATATTGGAGTGGTAAACTTGAAATGATTTTCCCATTCTAAAAATAGACAGCGCTCAAATACTGATTGGCAACCTCCGCATCGTCATTTGGACTTTCTGTAGATGAAACAAATTGTACAATGTTGAAAACATGTATAACTGGTCAAATTGAAATCAAAATGAAATCGCGTGACTCATTTAATAATTCACAAAATATGTTGCAATTCTGTGGGAATAGCTAGAAATCTATTTTAGTCTAACCTAGACACTTAGCACAAGTTAGGGAACCCCTTTTCATTATATTAGTTGGGCATATTTAAATAAATGTTTGCAAATTTGAGTGAGAAGGTAGGAGCATGGCAAACAATTTTTTTAAAGACGACCCAGTCATTCAGATTTGTTTCATATAGAATTAATATGGGAAAATGGAAAATTCTCATTGTCTCTTTCATTTGTGTAAATATGTTGTTCAGTGTGAGATCTAAAGCATTGTCTAGTAACAGAAAGTTAGATTTGGTGCAATAAAAAGGATTGATTTCCATAAGGATTGAGTAACCAGGAGGGGGTCAAATATGGTTAAAATCAGAAATTCCTGGTTAAATTCATTATATACGAATACCATGGGAAAATGAAAAATTCCCAGGTGAGCTTTTGTGATTGCCCTGTGTCTGTCGCCCATTCACCATCTATTGTTAGCTTTTGCTTCAAATGACCTCTCTAAAACAGCTTCACAGATTTTCACCAAAGGGAATCAAATATTTCTGAAAGCAGTGTTTTCTCCAGCTCCAATTTTTTGGGGGTCATTGATGACCCACTGACTAAAAATCTAAGGGTCATTTTCAAAATCTGGGGGTCATCAGTTGACTAGTTTTAAACTTAATCAACATGAATAAATGGAAGTTAAAAAATACATATTTTACTAAAACAGTTTTACTTCCTGTTTCACACAAATTTCTCCATCAAAACTGCAACTTAAGTTAACAACTTCAAAACAATTTAACTTCAAACGAATGTTTTAATTCTGGCAATAAGTTACAACTTGAAACTTAGTAGTTGTTTTAATGATTATGGTCCTTTGGCCGTGAACTTTTCAAATGTGATGGCCACAGCTCCGTTACCAAGGCCCTAACTATTTTTAATGAAAAATACTAAAATTCTTTCAATATTTTATATTTGCTGAGCTACATGTTTAGCATTATACTCTTTGGAAAACAAAACTTTGTTTTTCTTTACCCCAAAGAGCATTTCTCTTCTGGGTCAAAGCTAGACTTATTTTAGAGAAATGTTATCTTAAAATAATAATATAAAAAACATTTAAATGGTAACTTAGCAAAAATTAATTAAATTTTTGAAATTTAGTAATCATTTTTCAAAATGAATATAATTTTTTTAAAGTTATTTTTTTTTTCAACAACCTTTTAATCGTCTGTTAAAAGAAACATAAACGGTGCCGCGAATACCGCCCTAAAACCTGGACTGGCTGATGTTTAAACTGGTATTAATATGTCGCGCATGCGCGTCTCGATACCTTATAGAAAACAAAATAAAAAGTTTTTCAGATAGAGTATCATCCGTACATTTTAAACAACTTTTTTGAAAAGTGTCGCGCTTTCAACATAAATTTTCAACTTTATATACAAACAACCTAAAACTGGATATATATCAGTGCTATTGTTGCAGCGTACGTTTGTTTTCACAGATGTTGTCTTCAAACTACACTATTGCTTCGCGAAAAATTATGTTTGTGATCATAATCGTCAATGCGATTTCATCAATAAATGTTCATAACCAATTAAAGCGTTTATTTAACTTGGTAGAATCGCGTGACCAGGATTGTCCAATTAAGACTATGTGATCTGTCAAATCAGCTGGCATTGTAAAAATAACTCTGAAACCAGCTTGCCAAAACAAATATGCGTAAATTGAATTTCTGTATTTGTAAGGTTGCGTCATAGTGGACACACTGAACAAAGTTGATTGCGTCAGATGAGAATTTATTGCGTCAAAAACGCAAGAAATGCGCTCTGGAGAAAACACTGTGAAAGTAATATAATTTGTCCTGATATATATAAGTGTTTTGCATGTTAGGCATGGACTATAATTTGAATTCCAGAGATGAACCTCCAGAAGAGACAGAAGGAGGGAATGAAAAAAAAAGTCAGGAAAACAATTCAACAGAAAATGAAAAGAAGAAAGATGCAATGGAGGAGAAGGTGGACAAAGATGAAGATGATCCACACCAGCAGTCATTTTTATCCTTCTTAAATCTTAAACCAGGTATTTTTTTTAGTAATTTCTCTGTTAATCACTAAAACTGCTTGCATTTGTATTTTCAATTATTGACATGATTTTTCAGGCTCAATTCCTTTAAAAAGTAAGCAAAATGATTATGTTCTTAGTTATTCAGAATAAAATATGTAGACAGCATACCATGTACATGTATACATTATTTGCATCATTTATCTGTTGTTTACTTTTAATGAAATAACCTAGCCTGAATGAGTACAATAATAAAGATGATATTCACTAGCTCGTGTATCCAATGAAAGGATCAGAACAGCTGAAATGGTTCTGTGATCACAATGTCTATTGTTGTCCAGTGTCAAACTTGTTACTGTACACAATAGTAATCCACGCATGTCATTAAGCTCACAAAGTTCTTGAATATTAGACCATAAGGTCTTGAACTGGCCGAATAAAACACTAAGTTCATGCTAATTAATTTTAGCTGAATCGGGTAGAACTAGTGTTGTTTTTTGAGAGGCATCAAGTCGAGTTGGGAATCAAGTACTTGATTTTGTATTTGGCCACCATTGAACTCACAGCAGATATTATGCAAATCTTCAATTTATTAAACAGGCTACTTTTCATGAACAAACGATGCTGAGGACTTGAAATCTTAATGAAATTCCATCAATTAATCATCTTTGAGGAGTTTATAATAGTAAAGAAACACTTTGATTTTTCTTTACCATTCTTAATGTATTAGTATCCCTAGTAACATATCTAATTTTGTCAGGAATGTCCAAGTCAACTGGTGAAGATAAAAAGAAGGAGAAAGCACAAGAACAAGACTTCTATTCAAGAAAAAGACTTAGAACCCGTAAAAAGGTAACCACTTGTACATTCATATGTATTTTTTATTATCCCTGCAATTTTGAGGGGTGATATTAAATTGGTCTAACAGTGCCATTTGTCATTGGGGAGTTATCATTTTTTATATTTTTTTCAGTTACCATGGAAACAAAAAGCCAAAAATATTCAAAAACTGCTAGTTACCTAAAATTTCCCAACTTTACGAGACATTGTTCATTTATTTATATTTCCCTCACTGATGTTAATAATGCAGTTTATTAGTTATTGTTATAATAATGTAATATTTCAGACAAAAAAAAATTATGAAAAAGACGTTTGAACATATTTTTGATAAATCCCAGTGACCCAGTTTCTCCGACGTCTTGCCATATGACCAGTAACATTGTTGACGCAAACAAAAACTAATAAACATGGTGTGCTGCAACTTAGTAAACAGCTTTGACATAATTGGAACTTGGGGCTTCAGTGTTGAAGTATTTATGTAATTGTTTTTATGAGAGTAATGACCCCTTTATCCACTTTAACCTTTTGTGTGTAGAAATGATAAACCGTGAGTGTTCCTGTCACAGCAGGAGGGGTCGGCAAAATTTTTAAAAGCACTCGTCTGCGGGGCAAGTGAACTTGTCTTGATGGAAAATTCAATTTTATACTAAAATGTAATACACGGCAGTACAGTACTGATTGATCACTATTATGAAAATGTCAAGTTTTACTAACTCTTAACTGATGGCAAATATGGATAAAACTTGGAATTGTCATAAATCTTCCTCTCAATTACCTTTCTGTCAAACTTGTTCATATATGATATGAATTAATCTTACATCGGCATGGAATTTATGATTCTTCAAGTCAAAGGACTGGGATGCAAGGTGATTTTTACTTCAATATATGAATATTATGAGGAATACTGAAGTGTTTCATTTTTAGCTCTACTGGCCAAAGGCCAGAAGTACTTATACGATGGCGTGTTAGCAGCACTTTCTCTGAAACCACTAGGCCAATTAAACTGAAACTTTACAAGGATGTTTCTATTGCATAGGAGACTATACAGAAGCTTTTTTTTTTCAATCTGAAATTCAAGATGGCTTCTGTTACTAAAAATAGTCCAAAACTTAAAAAATCTTCTTCTCATGAACGGTCCAACACATTTTCAAAATGTTTATGTAATAATGATGACCAAATATAGTTTTGTTCAAATGGTGTCTTTAGGGTTAAATATGACCCCTCCCCGAGGGTTCAATTAGGGGACACATGTCATTATAATATTTTTTATTTTTAAAATGGAAATGATTTTGCCTATATCTTCACAGAAGCATTGTTTGGTGAAGGAGGTTCAGATTTGTAAAAGTGACTGGGTTCCACTGTCTTAAGGGGTCAGGAGGGGCCCCAAAAGGGTAAAAATTTGGAATTACTAAATGTGTTCTTAAGAACCAGTATGTCAGATTTGTTCATATTTTGCATAAATTATCCCTATGTGCAGGGGTTTGATTGCAGATAAGAATTTAGGGGCTAAAATTTATAGGGGCCCTGTAAGGCGACTTACAATTTTACATAGGGATACTATGGGAAAACAGAAAATTCTCTTATTCTTTCATCTATTCTGAAACCACAAGGCCAATTTAACTGGAACTTCACATGGATGTTTCTATTGCATAGGAGACTATACAGAAGATTTTTTTTTTCAATCTGAAATTCAAGATGGCCACCGTTACTAAAAATAGTCCAAAACTTAAAAAATCTTCTTCTCATGAATGGCCCAACAGATTTTTAAAATGTTGATGTAGTAATGATGACCAACTGTAGTTATATTAGATTTGTTCAAATGGTGTCCCTAGGGTTAAAAATGACCCTGACCCGAGGGTTCAATTTAGTGGCCACATGTCAATATAATATTTTTTTAATTTTTTTTTTTAAATGCAAATGGTTTTGCCTATATCTTCACAGAAGCATTGTTAGGTGAAGGAGGTTCAGATTTGTAAAAATAACTGGGTTCCTATGTCTTAAGGGGTCAGAAGGGGCCCCAAAAGGGTACAAATTTGGAATTACTAAAATCAATTTCTTAAGAACCGGTATGTCAGATTTGTACATATTTGATATAAATTATCCCTATGTGTAAAGGTTTGATTGCAGATAAAAATTTAGGGGCTAAAATTCATAGGGGCCCTGTAAGGGGACTTAGAATTTTACATAGGGATACTATGGGAAAAAAAAATTCTCTCCTTTTTTTCATTTATTCTGAAACCACTTGGCCAATTAAACTGAAACTTCACATGCATGTTTCTATTGCATAGAATACTATATAAAAGATTTTTTTTGAAATTCAAGATGACCGCCATTACTAAAAATAGTCCAAAACTTAAAAAATCTTCTTCTCATGAACTGTCCAACATTTTTAAAATGTTTATGTAATAATGATGACCAACTGTAGTTTTGTTAGATTTGTTCAGATGGTGTCACTAGGGTTAAAAATGACCCTGCCCCAATGTTTCTATTGCATAGGAAAATTTCAAAAAGTGCTATGGCCACTATGAGTCAGTAGAGCGTCCTCAGGCCCTCTTGGGCCCCTTGTTGTATTTGTTTACAAAAATAATTCTATTTAAAATCTTAAGCATATTTGCTGATAACAAATCCCTAAGAGTGGGTGATTGAAGTTTTGACAAATCAAGGAACTGGGATGTATAAGGGTTCTGTACGTGGACTTTTTTTTTTTTTTTACTGATGAATGGTATGGGAATTTAAAGTATTTGCTTTTCATAGCAATTAACTTTTTGTTCAGTATGAGAGTGGTAGGGGTATTTATCCTAAGGGGTTAAGATGACCCCCAAAGAGGGTGAATGTTGTGAAATTTCAAAAAATGTTATGGCAACAATGAGCCGGTTGAGTGTCCTCATAGCCTCTTGTTTCCATTAAAACAAGTACAATCTCACTGGAACAATGGGGCATTATTCGATTTTATGTTGTCAATTAAACTCTTGTTTCTGTGCAGCCAGTTAAACTCTGTATTTACCGATCTTTAGACATCTCAAAAATAAAAACATGTATTAAGCAAACGTCGAGGAGAGAGTTAGTGTTTATTTTCACGCAGAAATTATATTTTCTTCAAAGTTTACTTGTCCGATGGATAAGTGACTGGTGAAAATCACTTGTATGTCGGCAAAAACCATCATCAGGACGAGTGGACAAGCGCTTTTTTCACTCTTCCACAGTAATTGCACATAAGTTTTCATACAGTATTGCCTTAGCAACCTACAATGACATTCTTCTTATGAGAGTTATGACCCCTTTTTCTACACAATGTAAAACATTCAGAATGGCTGCCACAGAGGTGCTCAATTTACATTGAAATAGCAAAGGAAATGAATAGATTACATAAATTCTCTACCTGTTTCAGTTTTTCTTCAAAATTGGACAAGAATGATTCTTTGAGTGTTACTTTTTTTTGCTCTCACCATTCAGTCATGTAGTGAAAATATGCCAAGTAAACAGGTTAAGATTGGATATGTATTGACTGCATAAAATTATGTGACGTGTATGTATTATGTATTGACTGTATATATGATGTGTATGTATTGACTGTATATTTGATATGATGTATTGACTGCATATTCGATGTGTATGTATTATGTATTGACTGCATATGTGACATGTATGTATTATGTATTGACTGTATATGTGATATGATGTATTGACTGTATATGTGGCGTGTATGTATTATGTATTGATTGTATATGTGCTGTCTGTATTATGTATTGACTGTATATGTGACATATATGTTTTATGTATTGACTGGATATGTGACGTGTATCGGGGCTAGAATTTAATTTTAATGCGCACTGGCGATTTTGGCCAGTGCATAAAATTCCAACTGGCCAAATTTGAAAACAACTATCCAAACCAATTTTCTCAGAAACTTGTAGTCCTGAATGTCTAACCAAAATTAATTGTTTCAAAGCCTGTGTGTTATTTAATATGTATTATAAGCTTGTATGTATTTTATAGACAATGGTATCAAGGTTATTATATATGCTGAGGTATTTCAATTTCAAAGCAGTACTTAAAATTGTGTTTGTTATTTATTATACTACCATAAATAAATGCATACAATGATATATAATAAATAAACACTTTTAACTAAACAAAAACATGAATCATGGATTTAACAGAAACAAGTGTACAGAGGCTGAGATTGATGATACATTCATTTCTATTTATAGAATTAATATAGCCAATGGCCGTTTGTTTTAAAATTAGATGAAGATCTAGCCAAGGACGATTGTTTAACATTTGTAAATGTTGTGATATCGTAGTAATATAGTTTAATTATTATGGATGATCTGTCGATCATGTGGTTTCTACAATTGACACACCATTTTGTCTTTGTCAACTTTATAGCCCTCATTGGTTGGTTCAATGGAGAAAAAAAAATGTTATTTTATCAGCCATTTTAACAGCTGACAAAATATGTAAACAATAAATTTGATGGGTTTCAACTTTACTTTTGTTTTATACAGTGAGTGAGTGATCAGTCCAACTAGACGCAGTCTACTCATTATATTGTTGATGGATTTTAACTTTACTTCCTTTTTGCAGAAAGAACTCGATATCAAAAACAATTGGACACAGTCTTCTCATTTAAATATTTAATACAAGTCATTGACAATCTTGCTGCTAGTGGGTTATTTGGCGCGAGAAGCAAAAGAAATTGGGTAAAATTGACAAGAACTCGTTATTTTTACCTGGATTATACTTGTTTAATTTCAAAAATCAATAAAATGAATACAATAAGTAATTTTCTCAACTTGAAATCCACTCGCAAAAAAATGCCAACTTAGGTAATTTTAACTCACATTTTCAAAACACAGCTCGCATATTGCGAGTGGCGAGTGCTTAAATTTGAGCCCTGTATATGTGACGTGTATGTATTGTGTATGATTGCATATGTGATGTATATGTATGATATATTGACTTCGTATGTGACATGTATGTATTGTGTATTGACTGCATATGTGACGTGTATGTATTGTGTATGATTGCATATGTGACATGTATGTATTATGTATTGACTGCATATGTGATGTGTATGTATGATATATTGACTGCGTATGTGACATGTATGTATTGTGTATTGACTGGATATGTGATGTGTATGTATTGTGTATTGACTGCATATGTGACGTGTATGTATTGTGTATTGACTGCATATGTGATGTGTATGTATGATATATTGACTGCGTATGTGACATGTATATATTGTGTATTGACTGGATATGTGATGTGTATGTATTGTGTATTGACTGCATATGTGACATGTATGTATTGTGTATTGACTGCATATGTGATGTGTATGTATGATATATTGACTGCATATGTGACATGTATGTATTGTGTATTGACTGGATATGTGACGTGTATGTATTGTGTATTGACTGCATATGTGACGTGTATGTATTGTGTATTGACTGCATATGTGACATGTATGTATTATGTATTGACTGCATATGTGATGTGTATGTATGATATATTGACTGCGTATGTGACATGTATGTATTGTGTATTGACTGGATATGTGATGTGTATGTATTGTTTATTGACTGCATATGTGACGTGTATGTATTATGTATTGACTGTATTTGTGATATGATGTATTGACTGTATATGTGATGTGTATGTATTATATTTTGACTGTATATGTTATGTGTATGTATTATGTATTAACTGTATTTGTTACGTGAATGTATTATGTATTTACTGTATATGTGCCATGTATGTATTATATTTTGACTGTATATGTGACGTGTATGTATTATGTAATGACTCTTTATGTGACATGTATGTATGATGTATTGACTGTATATGTGATGTGTATGTATTATGTATTGACTGTATATGTGACGTGTATGAATGATGTATTGACTGTATATGTGACGTGTATGTATTATGTATTGACTGTATATGTGACATGTATGTATTATGTATTGACTGTATATGTGACGTGTATGTATGATGTATTGACTGTATATGTGACGTGTATGTATGATGTATTGACTATATGTGACGTGTATGTATGATGTATTGACTGTATATGTGACATGTATGTATGATGTATTGACTGTATATATGTGAAGTTTATGTATTATGTATTGACTGTATGTGTGCTATTATGTATTGGCTGCATATGTGACATGTATGTATTATGTATTGACTGTATGTGTGATATTATGTATTGGCTGCATATGTGACATGTATGAATGATGTATTGACTGTATATGTGACGTGTATGTATTATGTATTGACTGTATATGTGATGTGTATGTATTATGTATTGACTGTATATGTGACACATATGTATGATGTATTGACTGTATATGTGACGTGTATGTATGATGTATTGACTGTATATTTGACGTGTATGTATGATGTATTGACTGTATATGTGACATGTATGTATGATGTATTGACTATATGTGACGTGTATGTATGATGTATTGACTGTATATTTGACGTGTATGTATGATGTATTGACTGTATTTTGACGTGTATGTATTATGTATTGACTGTATATGTGACATGTATGTATTATGTATTGACTGTATATGTGACGTGTATGTATTATGTATTGACTGTATATGTGACACATATGTATGATGTATTGACTGTATATGTGACGTGTATGTATGATGTATTGACTGTATATTTGACGTGTATGTATGATGTATTGACTGTATATTTGACGTGTATGTATGATGTATTGACTGTATATGTGACGTGTATATGTGAGGTGTATGTACTATGTATTGACTGTATATGTGACATGTATGTATGATTTATTGACTGTATATGTGACGTGTCTGTATGATATATTGACTGTATATGTGACGTGTATGTATGATGTATTGACTGTATATGTGACGTGTATGTATGATGTATTGATTGTATATGTGACGTGTATGTATGATGTATTGACTGTATATGTGACGTGTCTGTATGATGTATTGACTGTATATGTGACGTGTATGTATGATGTATTGACTGTATATGTGACGTGTATGTATGATTTATTGACTGTATATGTGACGTGTCTGTATGATATATTGACTGTATATGTGACGTGTATGTATGATGTATTGACTGTATATTTGACGTGTATGTATGATGTATTGACTGTATATTTGACGTGTATGTATGATGTATTGACTGTATATGTGACGTGTATATGTGAGGTGTCTGTACTATGTATTGACTCTATATGTGACATGTATGTATGATTTATTGACTGTATATGTGACGTGTATGTATGATGTATTGACTGTATATGTGACGTGTATGTATGATGTATTGACTGTATATGTGACGTGTATGTATGATGTATTGACTGTATATGTGACGTGTATGTATGATGTATTGACTGTATATGTGACATGTCTGTATTATATATTGACTGTATATGTGATGTGTATGTATGATGTATTGACTTTATATGTGACATGTATGTATGATGTATTGACTTTATATGTGACATGTATGTATGATGTATTGACTGTATATGTGTATGTATGATGTATTGACTGTATATGTGACGTGTATGTATGATGTATTGACTGTATATGTGTATGTACCTTCAGGTGAGCTATGTGGAGGATGTGAAAGAAAACAGCGATGATGATTATAATGAGGATGATGAGGTTGAAGATGAGGAAGACCACTTGCTGAATGTTCGCTCTCCAAATATGCGGCGATCAAGAACCAACAGCGGCAAGTCTCCAGGGAAAGTTCCAAACACTTTTGCTGCAGCCAACTACGCGAAAGCTTTACAGAATATCTCGTCACAGTACAGTCATCTCACAACACAGCAAGCAGCACAGGTATCTATTCAACAACAAAAGGCAATGGCAGCTGCCAAGTTGTCAATGCAGCAGAAAACTGTACCTTTGACACCAAATAAGCTTCTTCAAATGCCCAATCTTGTCACAGATCTGACAGGAAGTAATACCACTGGTAGTGGAGGTGTCCCTGGTCAAATTAAGGGATTGTTTGAGTGTGGACTCTGTGGCACCTTCTTCAACACTGCCAGTCAGTTCATTTCCCATCAGGAAATCGCTCATGCAGAAGAAAACAAGAGAGGCAAGTCTGGCATGGAGACTTTCCGATGTGAGATTTGTCAGTTTGTCCTCACCAACAGGTTTGCCTACCTGGAACACAAGAGAATGAAGCACATGAAGAGTCAGGTGTCGTTCAGCTGCAGCAAGTGTGGCAAAAATTTTGCTTATCTCTTAGATATGCAAAAGCACAAGGAGACGTGTGGTGGCGGCACTGCTCCCTGGTGTGGTCAGTGCAATGCCAGGTTTAAGAATATGCAAGAGCTTCAGCTACATAGAAATAAAGTTCACGGTACCCCTTCAACCCGGCAGTGGTTAAATTGTGTTAACAAGTCGTGCAGTTTTAAATGTCTCACCCAGCATGAAATGAAAATTCACATACAGAATAAACATATGATAAATGAGTTGTTCCCCTGTAATGCACCACGCTGCGCCCGCATATTCAGCACACGGGAACAACTGAACGAGCACAAGAAAGAGGCCCACGCATCGGAATTCATAGTGCAGTACCAGTGCATGGAGTGCAAGATGTGCTACTCAAGTAAGACCCTGCTTGCAGAACATCAGTATCTTCATACAATGGACAAACTGAGAAAATGTGACATTTGTATGCGACAGTTTAACACCTCAGGTCAGCTGAAGAAACACAAAGAAGTACATGCATGCAAGGGTACGGAGCAGTGTACTGCCTGCACAAGATGGTGCGTGGACAAACAAGAGCTTGTCAGTCATGTATGTGCCGAAAGACGTGGTCGACCCATTCCGCAACGCCTCTACTTCTGTGACATTTGCCACAAGGATTTCAAGGCAGATGAACCAATGTTTGTCCACAGAAAGGAACACAAGAAGTATTACCAATGTGGCACGTGTCTGTGGGAATGTTCCAATGAGGCTGATTATTTTGAGCATAGGGAGATTCACGGCATGTTCACATGTAAGGAATGTTGTGAAGAGATTTCATCTGAGACAGAGCTTGAGGCTCATGAGAAGGCACATCAGTTTTACATTAAACTAGAAGAACAAGAAGAAGATGGGAAGAACCAGCCAGTCATGTACCTATGCCCAAATTTGTTGAATGCAATCAAAGCGTGATGTTGCTGTGTCAAACATATTATTATTAGTTTGATTCTTCTGTGTTCAACAGTAAACTCAAGAAGATGAATTTGCCAAAATTCTTTTAGTTTTAGGTAATATATTCATTCATTTATTATTAGACTTCATTTTGAAAAAAAGCACAAATTGACACACTGATAAGTGAATAATGAGATTTGTTTACTGTACTATGAGAATTAGATGGTATGATATCAAGCTCTAGGTTCATCTTTAAGACCCATGTGGAGCCCATGCTCTAGTGATAGAGTACCTGAGACCAGAGGACTGTGGTTCCCCAACCACTGACATGGATTTTGTCCTTAAAATGACATTTTAACATTTTTTTATCCATATATGCGTAGTACTGGTTCTACCTACAAGGCATTAAGTGAGATTTATATAAGTTTTATGAACATACTGCACAGTTAGTGTGAAGTAAATAGGTTCAACCTAAGTTACTGTTTCCATTCACAGTTGCCATGTTTTAATAATAATGTTGTTATATATTGAAAGCAGACATTCCGACCCCAAACTCCAGTCTTGGAACTTGTTACCTCACACAAATTTATTGATGTCCCACAAGTATAGACCTGATAATTCTATAAATGTGACCAGATGACAGTATTGTAAGAATACAAGAGACCTTGTGTTTGAACAATATTGACCTGGTGATGTTGGCAGAGCTCCAGATAATTTTTTATGCCGATGAGTAATTACTCATCAAAATCAGAGTAGATGGGTATTCTTGAGTTATTCAAAATAGTAATGAATAATGCGCATATGATATACAACTAAACCTGTGTTAAGTTGCAGCATACAGTGGGGATGTACTATAATGGCCCCTTAGAGCATGTGGTTGTAGAATTCAGACCAAGTTTGGCTGTAAATATAGAACTAACATGTTTGGCCGCTTAACACAAGAGGCTGTGTAACAGAGGCAATTGCAAACTCCTGTTAAATTGCTACGTTATTTTGTGTTTAGCTGTTCAAATGGACATTAAACTTTCTATTTTGCCTTTTATCTTATATCAGTCATTTTACTGCTCAATCTTTGGATTTTTTACAGACCATTGCTGACTAGTTAAATGACAGTTTAGATATTAAATATAAATGGTATACCAATGCTGTAGAAAAATAGGAACAAGACATTGTACTGTGGCATAATTATATTGACTTATTAGTACACAAAATTAGCGAGTTTTCTGCTGCTTATTCGTTCTTGGCATGTATGTCATAACTGACTAAAATGCAATCAGAATAAGTACAAAAAAATAGTTTTAGCATACACTGCACAATATGGAAGTCATTTAATGCAGAATGTGACATTAATTTTTTTTATGAACATGTCCACAGGGCCATGAACTTTTCAATTGTTCATTAAATTTCTCAAGTTATGTTATCATTTTTTTTAGCATAATTTGCTTTCAAAATGAACATAATTTTCTAACATTAATTTCTTTTTCCCATAACCTTTTAACATCGGTTAAAGAAAAAGAAAAGGCGCCAGGAAGATGGAAGAAACATACACCGGCCGATGTTTAAACTGGTAAAGAAATTTGCGCATGCAATTCATTACAAAAAAAAATAGGACATTCAAAATAAAAAGTTTCTCGGAGTAAATCGTCTGTACATTTTTAAAAATAAAGTAACATGGCTTTTTTAAACAAAGTTTCATGATTTCCACATTTCATCTTAATATACTAGCAACTTAAAACTGGGTATATATTAGTGATATTGTTGCAGCATACGTTTTTTTCAAAGATGTTTTCTTCAAATTACAGAAAAAAATTGTCATGGGGTGACAGTCATTTATGATTTATCCCCAATGAGTGAGCGCATATTATATAAAAATAACCTCAGTTGTTGTTGAATAGGATTTTCAACAAGCGATATACCTAATATATTGAAACAGCTCTAGGAATGACAGGTATCTTGCTGGAACACTCAGCTTTCCAAAGTTGGTGTCAAAAATCAAGCAACTTAGCGCGTTGTTTATAAATTGCATAGACTGGGTTACCATTATAACTGGTAAAATTTATCACTGAAGCGAGTTTAATTGAAACCATTCAGCTATTTATTTACACAGATAAGTTAAAAAATCAGTCCAATGAAGATCAATTTTCAGAGAATATAAACTTATTTACGCATATAGAAATTGATTTTAGTGTAAAACTCGTTGCAAATGCGTAATTGATACGCACGTTTATCAAATCTGGTGCATATCCACAAATTTTGATGTGTCATATATGCAGATATGCATCTTGTTTGGAGCTCTGTGTTGGTTTAACAAACACTGTTGACTTGGTGATGTTGGTCTAACAACACTATTGACCTGGTGATGTTGGTTTAACAGCAATATTGGCCTGGTGATGTTACATCAATATTGACCAGGTGATGTTGGTCTGACAACACTTTTGACCTGGTGATGTTGTTCTAATAACACTATTGACCTGGTGGTGTTGGTTTAACAACACTATTGACCTGGTGATGTTACATCAATATTGACCTAGTGATGTTGGTTTAATAGCACTGTTGGCCTGGTGATATTGGTTTAACAACACTATTGACATGGTGATATTGGTCGGGTGATGTTGGTTTAACAATAATATTGACCTTGTGATATTGGTTTAACAATAATATGGACCTAGTGATGTTGGTCTAACAACACTATTGACCTGGTTATATTGGTCTAACAATACTATGGACCTGGTGATGTTGGTCTAACAACACTATTGACCTGGTGATATTGGTCTAACAATACTATGGACCTGGTGATATTGGTCTAACAACACTATTGACCTGGTGATGTTGGTTTAACAACAATATTGACCTGGTGATGCTGGTACAATGGCAATGTTGACCTTGTGATGTTGATGTAAATCATTTTGGCTAATTAATGTTGATGTAACAACAATATTGACCTGATGATGTTGGGGTAACAAATGATATTGGTGTTGCAATAATATTTGTGTTGCAGTAATATTGATGTAACAACAATATTGACCATGTGTTGGTGTAACAACAATATTGACCTGATGATGTTGATGTAACAACAATGCTGACCTGGTGATGTTGGTGTAACAACAATATTGACCTGGTGATGTTGGTGTAACAACAATATTGACCTGATGATGTTAATTTTACAATAATGTTGACCTGGTGATGTTGGTGTAACAACAATGCTGACCTGGTGATGTTGGTGTTACGACAATGCTGAGCTTGTGATTTTGATGTAACAATAATATTAATTTGATGCTGTTGATGTTGCAACACTAATGACCTCATTTACCTAGCTGAAATTTGACCTCAAGAGTGTTCCGCATCAACTGAGATGTTATCTAACTAACATTTAGTACAACACAGGGTTTCTGTAAATGTACATGGGCTGTGAAGTTGGATTTCTCAGTTTAATTTTGAATACAATAACACTGCCTCTTTGTAGTCTGAAAGTTGATAGGATTTATATAAGGTGGTAAGTAAATCTGTTGTTGTGTCTCAATGATTAACATATAAATTTGCACTATAGCTGGACAAAGTTGATTGCCGCGCAAGCTAAAATCTTTTAATATTTAGACAACTTTCAGATAAGTTTTCTTAAATTAGTAACATTTGCATTTATAATGCTCTAACAGCAGAATTTATGCAAATAAATGTAATAATTGGCAGTGATACTAAAACTTTTTGGAAACATTTGTTTTGATTTCAAATGATATTTGAGATAAAAAGTTAAGTTGAGATATTTTATAAAAACAAGACTTGATAAATATAAAATTGTCTACAGATAAGCTAAGATTTATGAAAGTATATGTATTTTTTAAATCGGTTTAATGTGAGTCTAAAGCAACTGTAGATCAGCTATATATATACATGAATCTACAAGCATCTGCAGATCAACTATATATATACATGAATCTACAAGCATCTGCAGATCAACTATATAATCATGAACCTACAAGCATCTATAGATCTGCTGTATATATATACATGAATCTACAAGCATCTGTAGATCTGCTTTATAAATGTGAACCTACAAGCATCATTCTGTAGATCAACTATAATGACATGAATCGGCGAGCATTTGTAGATCAGCTATATGTACATGTAGTTACTAGCATCTGTAGATCAGCTATATGTGCATATTTCTACAAGCATCTGTAGATCAGCTATATGTACATGTAGTTACAAGCATCTGTAGATCAGCTATATGTACATATTTCTACAAGCATCTGTAGATCAGCTATATGTACTTGAAGTTACAAGTATCTGTAGATCAGCTATATGTACATGAATCAACAGGCATCTGTAGATCTGCTATATATACAAGAATCTACAAGCATCTGTAGATCAACTATAATAACATGAATATACAAACGTCTGTAGATCAACTATATATACATGAATCTACAAGCATCTGCTAATCAGCTGTAGAGACATGAATCTACAAGCATCTGTAGATCTGCTATATATACATGAATCTACAAGCATATGTAGATCAACTATAATTACATGAATATACAAACTTCTGTAGATCAACTATATATACATGAATCTACAAGCATCTGTTAATTAGCTGTAGAGACATGAATCTACAAGCATCTGTAGATCTGCTATATATACATGAATCTACAAACGTATGTAGATCAACTAGATAAACGTCAATCTACAAGCATCTGTAGATTAACTTTATAATTTTTAAATACTAATCTACAAGCGTCTGTAGATCACTTTATATACATGAATCTACAGGCATCTGTAGATTAACTATAATTTCATGAATCTACAGGCATCTGTAATCAGCTATATTCACATGAATCTACAGGCATCTGTAGATCAGCTATAGCGACATGAATATACAAGCATCTGTAGATCAACTATAGATACATGAACCTACAAGCATCTGTTGATCAGCTATAGAGACATGAATCTACAAGCATCTGTAGATCTGCTATATAACCATGATCTACAAGCATCTGTAGATCTGCTTTATATACATGAATCTACAGGCATCTGTTGATCAGCTTGAGAGACATGAATCTACAAGCAGCATCTGTAGATCAACTATATATACATGAATCTACAAGCATCTGTTGATCTGCAATATATACATGAATCTACAAGCATATGTAAATCAACTAGATAACATGAATCTACAAGCATCTGTAGATCTGCTTTATATACATGAATCTACAGGCATCTGTTGATCAGCTATAGAGACATGAATCTACAGACATCTGTAGATCAGCTATATATACATGAATCTACAAGCATATGTAGATCAACTACATAAACATGAATCTACAAGCATCTGTTGATCAGCTATAGAGACATGAATCTACAGGCACCTGTAGATCAGCTATATATACATGAACCTACAGGCATCTGTTGATCAGCTATAGAGACATAAATTTACAAACATCTGTAGATCTGCTATATATACATGAATCTTCCAGCATCTGTAGATCAACTAAATAAACATGAATCTGCAAGCATCTGTAGATCAATTTTATATTTTTTATATACTAATCTACAAGCATCTGTAGATCAGTAATATATACATGAATCTACAGGCATCTGTAGATTAGCTATAATTACATGAATCTACAGGCATCTGTACATCAGCTATAATTACATGAATCTACAGGCATCTATAGATCAGATATAATTACATGAATTTACAGGCATCTGAAGATCAGCTATAATTACATGAATCTACAAACATCTGTAGATCAACTATATATACATGAACCTACAAGCATCTGTTGATCAGCTATATATACATGAATCTACAAACATCTGTAGATCAACTATATATACATGAATCTACAAGCATCTGTTGATCAGCTATATATACATGAACCTACAAGCATCTGTAGACTAACTATATAATTTTATATACTAATCTACAAGCATCTGTTAATCAGCTAAATATACATGAATCTACAGGCATCGGTAGGTCAGCTATAGAGACATGAATCTACAAGCATCTGTAGATCAACTTTAAATACACAAATCTACAACAATCTTTAGATCAGCTATATATACACATGAACTTCCAAGCATCTGTAGATCAGCTAAAGAAACACTATTATTGGTGACAACAATTGATACACGTGTAATGTTATATTCCTGGTGAACCAATAAACACCAGTCATGAATCACATTGTTAATTATTATGTCATTCCTGGTGATATTTACAATATTTTGTTATTCCTGGTGAATTTAACAATAATTTTGCAGTGTACAAAATTGTAAAACTTCCATCATGAATGAATGAAACTAATTCTGCTGCATTATATACTTTTTCTTGTCATTAAATGAAACCTATTTTGATAATAGTGTATTAGTTGTATATACTGTGTAAATATATATATATATATCTAGTAATAAAGGTAGTATATAGTAGCTGTTGTGTCGTTCATCAAAACCAGAGAGTTGTTTTAATCATGAAATGTTTCCAACTTTGTCCATAATTTTTTCACGGCATCTAAACATTCAGGAGTAATCCATAGTCATTATCCATGACCTGTCGCATCATTCTGTAAATGGGAAAGTATATACTGGTATTCGCCGGGCATCCATACACAAACTCCTGTCCTGCCATTTTGATACTGTTGCTTGCACCACTACCAGGTGGTTATGCAATACTGTCTTTGTGTTTGAGTTTGATGATTGTCCTTTAATTCTATCCAATCCCTATCCATGATACATATAAAACAGTATTTCTCTACAATTTTTAGTTAAACATTTATGAAACTTGCTAGGATGTGTCAGTACCAAGTGGAGATATGTCTGTTTCGGTCCAATGATTTTTCACAGTTTTGGTCCTTGGATTATGTCTATTATTTTTGTTTGCATTATTTTTCTACAAATTATAAAACTTGCTAGGTGTAACAACAATATTAACCTTGTGAGGAGATGTACATAATTTGTTTCGGTTTGATGTTGTTCACAGAGTTCTGACTCTAACCAAATCTTTTTGGTTTAAACATATTCATTCAAATGTACATATATACACACATAAGTTTAGGTATAAATATGGATTAGAACGGAAGATAAAATCTTATAAGTTCTTTTCCATGACATATATCAATTGTGAACAAATTTGGCAGATTATCAACAATTTGATTTATGCTCTTAGCATTACGAATATAACCTAGTTCAAAATATATTTAATAAAAATGTTTAACATACTTTTAGGAATATTGTTTCTGATATATTTAAGAAACTTAGAAAATGAAGTGAGTAATTAGAAAAAAAGAAAGGTGATTAAAATGATTAAAGTAATGGATAATTATGTGGATTAAAAGTAACCAGCCATTTATTTGACCATTCAGATATTTTATTTATGTTAGAATTTAATTTCTGTGCAACATTAACAATATTATATTATGATTAATTATAAAGTAAAGGCTTGTATCATCAGCAAAAAGTTGTATGTTGGAGTGAATATCAGATACTATGTCATTTATATCAACTAAAAACAGAAGAGGACTTAATATAGATCCCTGGGGAACACCAGCTTTAATTGGTCTCCAATTAGACCTCGCAAATGTTTTTGGTTGTCTGGAGCATATTTTCAAAATTATGGAATAAAGAAAAGCCAATGTGACTTGGAACAAAGATAGAATGCAATTTTTGGAAGCCCAGAGCAAATGTTTAAAACCCCGTTGAATAATTACAGAATTCCCCCCCATCCCCCTGTACTTTATTTGGGTTATTTTTGCGTGTCCGGAGCAAACCTTAAAAAGAATGTAAGGGAATGCAACGCAACTTGGAGGGAGCATGGATAGAAATTGGTGTGAAAAGTGCAAAGAGAAAAGTTTATAAATCGTCTTGAAAAAATAACAATTGTGCTTAGTTTTAGTTGTATTTGGTGGTTCATAATATATCTTCATAAGTATGGAAGGCAATCCAACGCAACTTAGCACAAAAATGTCAATGTGTGGAAGTGCAGAGTGCAACAGCAAAGAAATATATTCTCAGAATTATCTTCTCCTTTACACCACTTTCCAAACAATGTAGCTCCTTCTCAATCAAGTTTCCACCCCTTTCCAAACAATGTAGCTACTTCTCAGTCAAGTTTCCACCCCTTTCCAAACAATGTAGCTACTTCTCAATCAAGCTTACACCCCTTTCTAAACAATGTAGCTACTTCTCAATCAAGCTTACACCCCTTTCCAAACAGTGTAGCTCTTTTTCAATCAAGCTTACACCCCTTTCGAAACAGTGTAGCTCATACTCATTCAAGCTTACACCCCTTTCCAAACAGTGTAGCTCCTTCTCAATCAAGCTTACACCCCTTTCCAAACAGTGTAGCTCCTTCTCAGTCAAGCTTACACCCCTTTCCAAACAGTGTAGCTACTTCTCAGTCAAGCTTACACCCCTTTCCAAACAATGTAGCTCATTCTCAATCAAGCTTACACACATTTCCAAACAATGAAGCTACTTCTCAATCAAGCTTACATCCCTTTCAAAACAGTGAAGCTACTTCTCAATCAAACTTACACCCCTTTCCAAACAGTGTAGCTCCTTCTCAATCAAGCTTACACCCTTTTCAAAACAATGTAGCTCCTTCTCAATCTAGCTTACACCCCTTTCCAAACAATATAGCTCCTTCTCAATCAAGCTTACACTCCTTTCCAAACAATGTAGCTCATTCTCAATCAAGCTTACAACCATTTCCAAACAATATAGCTACTTCTCAATCAAGCTTACACCCCTTTCCAAACAATGTAGCTACTTCTCAATCAAGCTTACACCCCTTTCCAAACAGTGTAGCTCTTTCTCAATCAAGCTTACACCCCTTTCCAAACAATGTAGCTCCTTCTCAATCAAGCTTACACCCCTTCTCAAACAATGTAGCTACTTCTCAATCAAGCTTACACCCCTTTCCAAACAGTGTAGCTACTTCTCAGTCAAGCTTATACCCCTTTCCAAACAATGTAGCTCATTCTCAATCAAGCTTACACACATTTCCAAACAATGTAGCTACTTCTCAATCAAGCTTACACCCCTTTCCAAACAATGTAGCTACTTCTCAATCAAGCTTACATCCATTATCAAACAATATAGCTACTTCTCAGTCAAGCTTACACCCCTTTCCAAACAGTGTAGCTCCTTCTCAATCAAGCTTACACCCCTTTCCAAACAATGTAGCTCCTTCTCAATCAAGCTTACACCCCTTTCCAAACAATGTAGCTCCTTCTCAGTCTAGCTTACACCCCTTTCCAAACAGTGTAGCTCCTCAGTCAAGCTTACACCCCTTTCCAAACAGTGTAGCTCATTTTCAATCAAGCTTACACCCCTTTCCAAACAATGTAGCTCCTTCTCAGTCAAGCTTACACCCCTTTCCAAACAATGTAGCTCCTTCTCAATCAAGCTTACACCCCTTTCCAAACAATGTAGCTACTTCTCAATCAAGCTTACACCCTTTTTAAGACAATGTAGCTCCTTCTCAATCAAGCTTACACCCCTTTCCAAACAATAAAGTTACTTCTCAATCAAGCTTACACCCCTTTCCAAACAGTGTAGCTCCTTCTCAATTATGCTTACACCCCTTTCCAAACAGTGTAGCTCTTTCTCAATCAAGCTTACACCCCTTTCCAAACAGTGTAGCTCTTTCTCAATCAAGCTTACACCCCTTTCCAAACAATGTTACTCCTTCTCAATCAAGCTTACACCCCTTTCCAAACAATGTAGCTACTTCTCAATCAAGCTTACACCCCTTTCCAAACAGTGTAGCTACTTCTCAGTCAAGCTTACACCCCTTTCCAAACAATGTAGCTCATTCTAAATCAAGCTTACACACATTTCCAAACAATGTAGCTACTTCTCAATCAAGCTTACACCCCTTTCCAAACAATGTAGCTACTTCTCAATCAAGCTAACATCCATTATCAAACAATATAGCTACTTCTCAATCAAGCTTACACCCCTTTCCAAACAGTGTAGCTCCTTCTCAATCAAGCTTACACCCCTTTCCAAACAATGTAGCTCCTTCTCAATCAAGCTTACACCCCTTTCCAAACAGTGCAGCTACTTCTCAGTCAAGCTTACACCCCTTTCCAAACAATGTAGCTCATTCTCAATCAAGCTTACACCCCTTTCCAAACAATGTAGCTCATTCTCAATCAAGCTTACACACATTTCCAAACAATGTAGCTACTTCTCAATCAAGTTTACACCCCTTTCCAAACAATGTAGCTACTTCTCAATCAAGCTTACATCCATTATAAAACAATAAAGCTTCTTCTCAATCAAGCTAACACCCCTTTTCCAAACAGTGTAGCTACTTCTCAATCAAGCTTATACCCCTTTCCAAACAATGTAGCTACTTCTCAATCAGCTTACACCCCTTTCCAAAAAATGTAGCTCCTACTCAATCAAGCTTACAGCCCTTTCCAAACAATGTAGCTCCTATTCAATTAAGCTTACACCCCTTTCCAAACAGTTTAGCTCCTTCCCAATCAAGCTTACACCCTTTTCCAAACAGTGTAGCTACTTCTCAATCAAGCTTACACCCCTTTCCAAACAATGTAGCTACTTCTCAATCAAGCTAACACCCCTTTCAAAACAGTGTAGCTCCTACTCAATCTTACTTACACCCCTTTCCACAGTGTAGCTCCTACTCAATCAAGTTTACACCCCTTTCCAAACAGTGTAGCTACTTCTCAATCAAGCTTACATCCCTTTCCAAACAATGTAGCTCATTCTCGATCAAGCTTCCACCCCTTTCCAAACAATGAAGCTCCTACTTAATCAAGCTTACACCCCTTTCCAAACAGTGTAGCTCCTACTCAATCAAGCTTACACCCATTTCCAAACAGTGTAGCTCCTTCTCAATCATGCTTACACCCCTTTCCAAACATTGTAGCTCCTTCTCAATCAAGCTTACACCCCTCTCCAAACAATGAAGCTCCTTATCAATCAAGCTAACGACCCTTTCCAAACAATGTAGCTCCTCAAACAAGCTTACACCCCTTTCCAAACAATGTAGCTCCTTCTCAATCAAGTTTACACCTCTTTCCAAACAATGTAGCTCCTTCTCAATCAAGCTTACACCCCTTTCCAAACAATGTAGCTACTTCTCAATCAAGCTTACACCCATTTCCAAACAATGTAGCTACTTCTCAATCAAGCTTACACCCCTTTTCAGACAATGTAGCTCCTTCTCAATCAAGCTTACACCCCTTTCCAAACAGTGAAGTTACTTCTCAATCAAGCTTACACCCCTTTCCAAACAGTGTAGCTACTTCTCAATCAAGCTTACACCCCTTTCCAAACAGTGTAGCTCCTTCTCAATCATGCTTACATCCCTTTCCAAACAGTGTAGCTCCTTCTCAATTAAGCTTACATCCCTTTCCAAACAGAGTAGCTCCTTCTCAATCAAGCTTACACCCCTTTCCAAACAGTGTAGCTACTTCTCAATCAAGCTTATACCCCTTTCCAAACAATGTAGCTACTTCTCAATCAAGCTTACACCCCTTTCCAAAAAATGTAGCTCCTACTCAATCAAGCTTACACCCCTTTCCAAACAGTGTAGCTCCTATTCAATCAAGCTTACACCCCTTTCCAAACAGTTTAGCTCCTTCCCAATCAAGCTTACACCCTTTTCCAAACAGTGTAGCTACTTCTCAATCAAGCTTACACCCCTTTCCAAACAATGTAGCTACTTCTCAATCAAGCTAACACCCCTTTCAAAACAGTGTAGCTCCTACTCAATCTAGCTTACACCCCTTTCAAAACAGTGTAGCTCCTACTCAATCAAGTTTACACCCCTTTCCAAACAGTGTAGCTACTTCTCAATCAATCTTACACCCCTTTCCAAACAATGTAGCTCATTCTCGATCAAGCTTCCACCCCTTTCCAAACAATGTAGCTCCTACTTAATCAAGCTTACACCCCTTTCCAAACAGTGTAGCTCCTACTCAACCAAGCTTACACCCCTTTCCAAACAGTGTAGCTCCTTCTCAATCATGCTTACACCCCTTTCCAAACATTGTAATTCCTTCTCAATCAAGCTTACACCCCTCTCCAAACAATGAAGCTCCTTCTCAATCAAGCTAACGACCCTTTCCAAACAATGTAGCTCCTCAATCAAGCTTACACCCCTTTCCAAACAATGTAGCTCCTTCTCAATCAAGTTTACACCTCTTTCCAAACAATGTAGCTCCTTCTCAATCAAGCTTACACCCCTTTCCAAACAATGTAGCTACTTCTCAATCAAGCTTACACCCCTTTCCAAACAATGTAGCTACTTCTCAATCAAGCTTACACCCCTTTCAAGACAATGTAGCTCCTTCTCAATCAAGCTTACACCCCTTTCCAAACAATGAAGTTACTTCTCAATCAAGCTTACACCCCTTTCCAAACAGTGTAGCTACTTCTCAATCAAGCTTACACCCTTTCCAAACAGTGTAGCTCCTTCTCAATCATGCTTGATCCCTTTCCAAACAGTGTAGCTCCTTCTCAATCAAGCTTACATCCCTTTCCAAACAGTGTAGCTCCTTCTCAATCAAGCTTACACCCCTTTCCAAACAGTGTAGCTCCTTCTCAATCATGCTTACACCCCTTTCCAAACAATGTAGCTCCTTCTCAATCAAGCTTACACCCCTTTCCAAACAATGTAGCTCCTTCTCAATCAAGCTAACGACCCTTTCCAAACAATGTAGCTCCTCAATCAAGCTAACACCCCTTTCCAAACAATGTAGCTCCTTCTCAATCAAGTTTACACCCCTTTCCAAACAATGTAGCTCCTTCTCAATCAAGCTTACACCCCTTTCCAAACAATGTAGCTACTTCTCAATCAAGCTTACACCCCTTTCCAAACAGTGTAGCTCCTTCTCCATCAAGCTTACACCCATTTCCAAACAGTGTAGCTACTTCTCAATCAAGCTTACTGCCCTTTCCAAACAATGTAGCTCCTTCTCAATCAAGCTTACACCCCTTTCCAAACAATGTAGCTCCTTCTCAAAAAAGCTTACACCCCTTTCCAAACAATGGAGCTCCTTCTCAATCAAACTTACATCCCTTTCCAAACAGTGTAGCTCCTTTTCAATCAAGCTTACACCCATTTCCAAACAGTTTAGCAACTTCTCAATCAAGCTTACACTCCTTTCCAAACAATGTAGCTCCTCAATCAAGCTTACACCCCTTTCCAAACAGTGTAGCTCCTTCTCAATCTAGCTTACAGCCCTTTCCAAACAATGTAGCTCCTTTTCAATCAAGCTTACCCCCTTTCCAAACAATGTAGCTCCTTCTCAATCAAGCTAACGACCCTTTCCAAACAGTGTAGCTCCTTCTCAATCAAGCTTACGACCCTTTCAAAAAAAGTAACTCCTTCTCAATCAAGCTTACATCCCTTTCGAAACAGTGTAGCTCCTACTCAATCAAGCTTACACCCTTTTCCAAACAATGTAGCTCCTTCTCAATCAAGCTTACACCCCTTTCCAAACAATGATGCTCCTTCTCAATCAAGCTTACACCCCTTTCCTAACAATGTAGCTCCTTCTCAATCAAGCTTACACCCATTTCCAAACAATATAGCTACTTCTCAATCAAGCTTACACCCCTTTCCAAACAGTGTATCTCCTTCTCAATCAAGCTTGCATCCCTTTCCAAACAATGTAGCTCCTTCTCAATCAAGCTTACACCCATTTCCAAACAGTGTAGCTCCTTTTCAATCAAGCTTATGCCCATTTCCAAGCAATACAGCTACTTCTTAATCAAGCTTACACCCCTTTTCCAACAGTTTAGCTCCTTCTCAATCAAGCTTACACCCTTTTCTGAACAATGTAGCTACTTCTCAATGAAGCTTACAACCCTTTTCAAACAATGTAGCTACTTCTCAATGAAGCTTACACCCCTTTCCAAACAGTGTAGCTCCTTCTCAATCATGCTTACACCCCTTTCCAAACAATGTAGCTCCTTCTCAATCAAGCTTACACCCCTTTCCAAACAGTGTAGCTCCTACTCAATCAACTTTCACCTTTTTCAAACAGTGTAGCTCCTTCTCAATCATGCTTACACCCCTTTCCAAATAATGTAGCTCGTTCTCAATCAAGCTAACACCCCTTTCCAAACAGTGTAGCTACTTCTCAATCATGTTTACACCCCTTTCCAAACAATGTAGCTCCTACTCAATCAAGCTTACACCCCTTTCCAAACAATGTAGCTCCTACTCAATCAAACTTACACCCCTTTTCAAACAGTGTAGCTACTTCTCAATCAAGCTTACACCCCTTTCCAAACAATGTAGCTCCTTCTCAATCAAGCTTATACCCCTTTCCAAACAGTGTAACTACTTCTCAATCAAGCTTACACCCCATTCCATACAATGTAGCTCCTTCTCATTCAAGCTTACACCCCTTTCCAAACGATGTAGTTCGTACTCAATCAAGCTTACACCACTTTTCAAACAGTGTAGCTACTTCTCAATCAAGCTTACACCCCTTTCCAAACAATGTAGCTCCTACTCAATCAAGCTTACACCCCTTTTCAAACAATGTAGCTTCTTCTCAATCAAGCTTACACCCCTTTCCAAATAATGTAGCTCCTTCTCAATCAAGCTTACACCCCTTTCCAAACAGTGTAGCTACTTCTCAATCAAGCTTACACCCCTTTCCAAACAATGTAGCTCATTCTCAATCATGCTTACACCCTTATCCAAACAGTGCAGCTACTTCTCAATCAAGCTTATACCCCTTTCCAAACAATGTAGCTACTTCTCAATCAAGCTTACACCCCTTTCCAAAAAATGTAGCTCCTACTCAATCAAGCTTCCAGCCCTTTCCAAATAGTGTAGCTCCTATTCAATCAAGCTTACACCCCTTTCCAAACAGTGTAGCTCCTATTCAATCAAGCTTACACCCCTTTCCAAACAGTTTAGCTCCTTCCCAATCAAGCTTACACCCTTTTCCAAACAGTGTAGCTCCTACTCAATCAAGCTTACACCCCTTTCCAAACAGTGTAGCCACTTCTCAATCAAACTTTAACCCCTTTCCAAACAATGTAGCTCCTTCTCAATCAAGCTTCCACCCCTTTCCAAACAATGTAGCTCCTTCTCAATCAAGCTTACACCCCTTTCCAAACAATGTAGCTCCTTCTCAATCAAGCTTACACTCCTTTCCAAACAATGGAGCTCCTTCTCAATCAAACTTACATCCCTTTCCAAACAGTGTAGCTCCTTTTCAATCAAGCTTACACCCATTTCCAAACAGTTTAGCTACTTCTCAATCAAGCTTACACTCCTTTCCAAACAATGTAGCTCCTCAATCAAGCTTACACCCCTTTCCAAACAGTGTAGCTCCTTCTCAATCTAGCTTACAGCCCTTTCCAAACAATGTAGCTCCTTTTCAATCAAGCTTACCCCCTTTCCAAACAATGTAGCTCCTTCTCAATCAAGCTAACGACCCTTTCCAAACAGTGTAGCTCCTTCTCAATCAAGATTACATCCCTTTCGAAACAGTGTAGCTCCTACTCAATCAAGCTTACACCCCTTTCCAAACAATGTAGCTACTTCTCAATCAAGCTTACACCCCTTTCCAAACAATGTATCTCCTTCTCAATCAAGCTTACACCCCTTTCCCAACAATGTAGCTCCTTCTCAATCAAGCTTACACCCATTTCCAAACAATATAGCTACTTCTCAATCAAGCTTACACCCCTTTCCAAACAGTGTATCTCCTTCTCAATCAAGCTTGCATCCCTTTCCAAACAGTGTAGCTCCTTCTCAATCAAGCTTAAACCCATTTCCAAACAGTGTAGCTCCTTTTCAATCAAGCTTATGCCCATTTCCAAGCAATATAGCTACTTCTTAATCAAGCTTACACCCCTTTTCCAACAGTTTAGCTCCTTCTCAATCAAGCTTACACCCTTTTCTGAACAATGTAGCTACTTCTCAATCAAGCTTACAACCCTTTCCAAACAATGTAGCTCCTTCTCAATCAAGCTTACACCCCTTTCCAAACAGTGTAGCTCTTTCTCAATCATGTTTACACCCCTTTCCAAACAATGTAGCTCCTACTCAATCAAGCTTACACCCCTTTCCAAACAATATAGCTCCTACTCAATCAAACTTACACCCCTTTTCAAACAGTGTAGCTTCTTCTCAATCAAGCTTACACCCCTTTCCAAACAATGTAGCTCCTTCTCAATCAAGCTTATACCCCTTTCCAAACAGTGTAACTACTTCTCAATCAAGCTTTCACCCCATTCAATACAATGTAGCTCCTTCTCAATCAAGCTTACACCCCTTTCCAAACGGTGTAGCTCGTACTCAATCAAGCTTACACCACTTTTCAAACAGTGTAGCCACTTCTTAATCAAGCTTACACCCCTTTCCAAACAATGTAGCTCCAACCCAATCAAGTTTATACACCTTTTCAAACAGTGTAGCTTCTTCTCAATCAAGCTTACACCCCTTTCCAAATAATGTAGCTCCTTCTCAATCAAGCTTACACCCCTTTCCAAACAGTTTAGCTCCTTCTCAATCAAGCTTACACCCCTTTCCAAACAATGTAACTCCTTCTCAATCAAGCTTACACCCCTTTCCAAACAGTGTAGCTACTTCTCAATCAAGCTTACACCCTTTCCAAACAATGTAGCTACTTCTCAATCCAGCTTACACCCCTTTCCAAACAGTGTAGCTCCTTCTCAATCATGCTTACAGCCCTTTCCAAACAATGTAGCTCCTCAGTCAAGCTTACACCCCTTTCCAAACAGTGTAGCTCCTTCTCAATCAAGCTTACACCCCTTTCCAAACAGTGTAGCTCCTACTCAATCAAGCTTACATCCCTTTCCAAACAATTTAGCTCCTTCTCAATCAAGCTTACACCCCTTTCCAAACAGTGTAGCTCCTTCTCAATCAAGGTTACACCCCTTTCCAAACAGTGTAGCTCCTACTCAATCAAGCTTACACCCTTTTGCAAACAGTGTAGCTACTTCTCAATCAAGCTTACACCCATTTCCAAACAATGTAGCTACTTCTCAATCAAGCTTACACCCCTTTCCAAACAATGTAGCTACTTCTCAATCAAGCTTACACCCCTTTCCAAGCACTGTAGCTACTTCTCAATCACGCTTACACCCCTTTCCAAACAGTGTAGCTACTTCTCAATCAAGCTTACACCCCTTTCCAAACAATGTAGCTCATTCTCAATCAAGCTAACACCCCTTTCAAAACAGTGTAGCTCCTACTCAATCTTGCTTACACCCCTTTCCAAACAGTGTAGCTCCTACTCAATCAAGTTTACACCCCTTTCCAAACAGTGTAGCTACTTCTCAATCTAGCTTACACCCCTTTCCAAACAATGTAGCTCATTCTCGATCAAGCTTCCACCCCTTTCCAAACAATGAAGCTCCTACTTAATCAAGCTTACACCCCTTTCCAAACAATGTAGCTCATTTTCAATCAAGCTTACACCCCTTTCCAAACAGTGTAGCTCCTACTCAATCAAGCTTACACCCCTTTTCAAACAGTGTTGCTACTTCTCAATCAAGCTTACACCCTTTTCCAAACAATGTAGCTCCTTCTCAATAAAGCTTACACCCTTTTCCAAACAGTGTAGCTCTTTCTCAATCAAGCTTACACCCCTTTCCAAACAATGTAGCTCCTATTGAGTCAAGCTTACATCCCTTTTCAAACAGTGTAGCTACTTCTCAATCAAGCTTACACCCCTTTCCAAACAGTGTAGCTCCTACTCAATCAAGCTTTCACCCCTTTCCAAAAAGTGTAGCTTCTACTCAATTAAGCTTACACCCCTTTCCAAAAAGTGTAGCTTCTACTCAATCAAGCTTACACCCCTTTCCAAACAGTTTCGCTCCTTCTCAATCAAGCTTACACCCCTTTCCAAACAATGTAACTCCTTCTCAATCAAGCTTACACCCCTTTCCAAACAGTGTAGCTACTTCTCAATCAAGCTTACACCCCTATCCAAACAATGTAGCTACTTCTCAATCCAGCTTACACCCCTTTCCAAACAGTGTAGCTCCTACTCAATCAAGCTTACACCCCTTTCCAAACAGTTTAGCTCATTGTCAATCAAGCTTACACCCCTTTCCAAACAGTTGAGCTCCTTCTAAGTCAAGCTTACACCCATTTCCAAACAGTGTAGCTCCTACTCAATCAAGCTTACATCCCTTTCCAAACAGTTTAGCTCCTTCTCAATCAAGCTTACACCCCTTTCCAAACAGTGTAGCTCCTTCTCAGTCAAGCTTACACCCCTTTCCAAACAGTGTAGCTCCTACTCAATCAAGCTTACACCCTTTTGCAAACATTGTAGCTACTTCTCAATCAAGCTTACACCCCTTTCCAAACAATGTAGCTACTTCTCAATCAAGCTTACACCCCTTTCGAAACAATGTAGCTACTTCTCAATCAAGCTTACACCCCTTTCCAAACACTGTAGCTACTTCTCAGTCACGCTTACACCCCTTTCCAAACAGTGTAGCTACTTCTCAATCAAGCTTACACCCCTTTCCAAACAATGTAGCTACTTCTCAATCAAGCTAACACCCCTTTCAAAACAATGTAGCTCCTACTCAATCAAGCTTACACCCCATTCCAAACAGTGTAGCTCCTACTCAACCAAGTTAACACCCCTTTCCAAACAGTGTAGCTACTTCTCAATCAAGCTTACACCCCTTTCCAAACAATGTAGCTCATTCTCGATCCAACTTCCACCCCTTTCCAAACAATGTAGCTCCTACTTAATCAAGCTTTCACCCCTTTCCAAACAGTGTAGCTCCTACTCAATCAAGCTTACACCCCTTTCCAAACAGTGTAACTACTTCTCAATCAAGCTTACACCCCTTTCCAAACAGTGTAGCTCCTACTCAATCAAGCTTACACCCCTTTCCAAACAGTGTAGCCACTTCTCAATCAAACTTTAACCCCTTTCCAAACAATGTAGCTCATTTTCAATCAAGCTTACACCCCTTTCCAAACAATGTAGCTCCTTCTCAATCAAGCTTACACCCCTTTCCAAACAATGTAGCTCCTTCTCAATCAAGCTTCCACCCCTTTCCAAACAATGTAGCTCCTTCTCAATCAAGCTTACACCCCTTTCCAAACAATGTAGCTCATTCTCAATCATGCTTACACCCTTTTCCAAACAGTGTAGCTCCTTCTCAATCAAGCTTATACCCCTTTCCAAAAAATGTAGCTCCTACTCAATCAAGCTTACAGCCCTTTCCAAATAGTGTAGCTCCTATTCAATCAAGCTTACACCCTTTTCCAAACAGTTTAGCTCCTTCCCAATCAAGCTTACACCCTTTTCCAAACAGTGTAGCTCCTTCTCAATCAAGCTTACACCCCTTTCCAAAAAATGTAGCTCCTACTCAATCAAGCTTACACCCCTTTCCAAACAGTGTAGCTCCTATTCAATCAAGCTTACACCCCTTTCCAAACAGTTTAGCTCCTTCCCAATCAAGCTTACACCCTTTTCCAAACAGTGTAGCTACTTCTCAATCAAGCTTACACCCCTTTCCAAACAATGTAGCTACTTCTCAGTCAAGCTAACACCCCTTTTAAAACAGTGTAGCTCCTACTCAATCAAGCTTACACCCCTTTCCAAACAGTGTAGCCACTTCTCAATCAAACTTTAACCCCTTTCCAAACAATGTAGCTCATTTTCAATCAAGCTTACACCCCTTTCCAAACAATGTAGCTCCTTCTCAATCAAGCTTCCACCCCTTTCCAAACAATGTAGCTCCTTCTCAATCAAGCTTACACCCCTTTCCAAACAAGGTAGCTCATTCTCAATTATGCTTACACCCTTTTCCAAACAGTGTAGCTACTTCTCAATCAAGCTTATACCCCTTTCCAAACAATGTAGCTACTTCTCAATCAAGCTTACACCCCTTTCCAAAAAATGTAGCTCCTACTCAATCAAGCTTACAGCCCTTTCCAAATAGTGTAGCTACTTCTCAGTCAAGCTTACACCCCTTTCAAAACAGTGTAGCTCCTATTCAATCAAGCTTACACCCCTTTCCAAACAGTTTAGCTCCTTCCCAATCAAGCTTACACCCTTTTCCAAACAGTGTAGTTACTTCTCAATCAAGCTTACATCCCTTTCCAAACAGTTTAGCTCCTTCCCAATCAAGCTTACACCCTTTTCCAAACAGTGTAGCTCCTACTCAATCAAGCTTACACCCCTTTCCAAACAGTGTAGCTCCTTCCCAATCAAGCTTACACCCTTTTCCAAACAGTGTAGCTCCGACTCAATCAAGCTTACACCCTTTTCCAAACAGTGTAGCTCCTACTCAATCAAGCTTACACCCCTTTCCAAACAGTTGAGCTCCTTCTCAATCAAGCTTACACCCCTTTCCAAACAGTGTAGCTCCTTCCCAATCAAGCTTACACCCTTTTCCAAACAGTGTAGCTCTTTCTCAATCAAGCTTACACCCCTTTCCAAACAGTTTAGCTCCTTCCCAATCAAGCTTACACCCTTTTCCAAACAGTGTAGCTCCTACTCAATCAAGCTTACACCCATTTCCAAACAGTTTAGCTCCTTCTCAATCAAGCTTACACCCCTTTCCAAACAGTGTAGCTCCTTCTAAATCAAGCTTACACCCTTTTCCAAACAGTGTAGCTCCTACTCAATCAAGCTTACACCCCTTTCCAAACAATGTAGCTCCTTCTCAATCAAGCTTACACCCCTTTCCAAACAATGTAGCTACTTCTCAATCAAGCTTACACCCCTTTCCAAACAATGTAGCTCCTTCTCAATCAAGCTTACACCCCTTTCCAAACAGTGTAGCTACTTCTCAATCAAGCTTACACCCCTTTCCAAACAAAGTAGCTACTTCTTAATCAAGTTTACACCCCTTTCCAAACAATGTAGCTCCTACTCAATCAAGCTTACACCCCTTTCCAAACAGTGTAGCTACTTCTCAATCAAGCTTACACCCCTTTCCAAACAGTGTAGCTCCTTCTCAATCAAGCTTACACCCCTTTCCAAACAGTTTAACTCTTTCTCAATCAAGCTTACACCCCTTTCCAAACAGTGTACCTCCTTCTCAATCAAGCTTACATCCCTTTCCAAACAGTGTAGCTCTTTCTCAGTCAAGCTTACACCCCTTTCCAAACAGTGTAGCTCATTCTCAATCAAGCTTACACCCCTTTCCAAACAGTGTAGCTACTTCTCAATCAAGCTAACACCCCTTTCCAAACAATGTAGCTCTTTCTCAATCAAGTTTACACCCTTTTCCAAACAGTGTAGCTCCTTCTCAATCAAGCTTACACCCCTTTCCAAACAATGTAGCTCCTTCTCAATCAAGCTTACACCCCTTTCCAAACAGTGTAGCTACTTCTCAATCAATCTTACACCCCTTTCCAAACATTGTAGCTCCTTCTCAATCAAGCTTACATCCCTTTCCAAACAGTGTAGCTACTTCTCAATCAAGCTTACACCCCTTTCCAAACAATGTAGCTCCTACTCAATCAAGCTTACACCCCTTTCCAAACAATGTAACTCCTTCTCAATCAAGCTAACATCCCTTTCCAAACAATGTAGCTACTTCTCAATCAATCTTACACCCCTTTCCAAACAATGTAGCTCCTACTCAATCAAGCTTACACCCCTTTCCAAACAGTGTAGCCCCTTCTCAATCAATCTTACACCCCTTTCCAAACAATGTAGCTCCTACTCAATCAAGCTTACACCCCTTTCCAAACAATGTAGCTCCTACTCAATCAATCTTACACCCCTTTCCAAACAGTGTAGCTCCTTCTCAATCAAGCACTTGTTCAATAAACGTTCATCTATTCCACTTCTTTCATATTGTTTCTAAAATCACAGAAACAGATTTTATTACATCATCCTTGGATGATCTGCATGTATACTTCAACAATAATAATCCAATATGGTTTCCATTACTGAAACTTTTAAATGTAAGATACCTGAACACATCTCGACTGGAACTACTGATTGATTGGTGGCAACGTGTCTGTGTTGCTCTGACTGCTTGTTCTAACGTTCATGATGCTGCTACACAGGGATGCAAAGTTTACATTAACTTATACATACAAATGTCAAATCAGTAAATACATTTAAGCGGATCTGATTTTGTATATAAATGTCTTAAAAATGAATTTAAATTGAATAGAAAGCACCCAATTATCATTTATAACTACATTATAAATGAGTTGGAATTTCAAACACACCAAAACATAACAATGATTTAGTTGGAATGTGATAGCGACACACAAATACCCATTCTGAAAATTAAAAAAAAAAACTTCACACAAGTGCTTGACACTACCATGGTGGATGGGCGTAATGGAGCCTTGCTGCAGGGAACGTCATTATCAGATCTTGGTTGTTCATCAAATAGATCTTGGTAAAGGAAAGACTTATATTGTGTGGGAGTGCCCTTTTGAAAATTACTCATATTTTAGTAAACGATTAGTTTGAAAAAAGCTGAATGTTACAGAACACTTTATATACAAATTTACAAAGTAAATGTATGGAGCAAAACACCAGACTAAAATGCTGCATCTGTCTAATTTGTTGAACTGTTATTTTACCCGACAGTGAGAACGAATATTTTTAAATGATTTAAATCTATTTCTTTAGAAACAGATCACTGATTGATAAATGCCTGTGTTGCCCTGTTTCTGCTTCCTGTCCAGTGTATTCACTGCAAGTTCTACAAAGGTATAACAAGTCCAATTTACTTTAAATATTTGGGTTCTGGACTTTGTTGCCTGCACCGGATTCTTGTTGTAGAACAGCACTGGACCCTACTTTATTCGATTTATGGTGATTTTATTTTTTTAACTTGGTGCCATCTAATAGTTAAAACATTAAAGATATTTAGTTTACTTTAACATGCATATCTACCTGGCATTAAAAGCCTTAAAGATATCATGCAAACATTTAGAAAAACAAACAACTAGATTATAGGAAAAACAAACAACTAGACTATAAGAAAAACAAGAACTAGATTATAAGAACAACAAACAACTAGATTATAAGAAAAACAAGGAACTAAATTATAAGAAAAACAAACAACTAGACTATAAGAAAAACAAACAACTAGACTATAAAAAAACACACAACTAGATTATAAGAAAAACAAACAACTAGATTATAAGAAAAAACAAGCAACTAGATTATAAGAAAAACAAACAACTAGATTATAAGAAAAACAAGCAACTGGATTATAAGAGAAAACAAACAACTAGATTATAAGAAAAAAAAACAACTAGACTATAAGAAAAACAAACAACTAGATTATACAAAAACAACCAACTAAATTATAAGAAAAACAAACAATTACAGTATAAGAAAAACAAACAACTAGATTATAAGAAAAACAAACAACTAGATTATACAAAAACAACCAACTAGATTATAAGAAAAACAAACAACTAGATTATAAGAAAAAAAACACACAACTAGATTATAAGAAAAACAAACAACTAGACTATAAGAAAAAACAAGCAACTAGATTATTAGAAAAAACAAACAACTAGACTATAAGAAAAACAAGCAACTAGATTATAAGAAAAACAAACAACTAGTTTATCAGAAAAACAAGGAACTAGATTATAAGAAAAACAGACAACTAGATTATAAGAAAAACAAGCAACTAGATTATAAGAAAAACAAGCAACTAGATTATAAGAAAAACAAGCAACTAGATTATAAGAAAAACAAACAACTAGATTATAAGAAAAACAAGCAACTAGATTATAAGAAAAACAAACAACTAGATTATAAGAAAAACAAACAACTAGACTATTAAAAAAAAACAACTAGATTATACAAAAACAACCAACTAGATTATAAGAAAAACAAACAACTAGAGTATAAGAAAAACAAACAACTTGATTATAAGAAAAACAAACAACTTGATTATAAGAAAAACAAACAACTAGATTGTAAGAAAAACAAACAACTAGATTATAAGAAAAACAAGCAACTAGATTATAAGAAAAACAAACAACTAGATTATAAGAAAAACAAACAACTAGACTATAAGAAAAACAAACAACTAGATTATACAAAAACAACCAACTAGATTATAAGAAAAACAAACAACTAGAGTATTAGAAAAACAAACAACTAGATTATAAGAAAAACAAACAACTAGATTATACAAAAATAACCAACTAGATTATACGAAAAACAAACAACTAGATTATAAGAAAAAACACACAACTAGATTATAAGAAAAACAAACAACTAGACTATAAGAAAAAACAAGCAACTAGATTATTAGAAAAAACAAACAACTAGACTATAAGAAAAACAAGCAACTAGATTATAAGAAAAACAAACAACTAGATTATAAGTAAAACAAGGAACTAGATTATAAGAAAAACAAGCAACTAGACTATAAGAAAAACAAACAGCTAGACTATAAGTAAAACAAGCAACTAGACTTTAAGAAAAACAAACAACTAGACTATAAGAAAAACAAACAACTAGACTGTAAGAAAAACAAGGAACTAGATTATAAGAAAAACAAACAACAAGACTATAAGAAAAACAAACAACTAGACTATAAGAAAAACAAGCAACTAGATTATAAGAACAATAAACAACTAGATTCTAAGAAAAACGAACAACTATATTGTAAGAAAAACAAGTAACTAGACTATAAGAAAACAAACAACTTGATTATAAGAAAAAACAAACTAGATTATAGAAAAACAAACAACTAGACTATAGGAAAAAACAAGCAACTAGATTATAAGAAAAATAAACTAGATTATAAGAAAAACAAGGAACTAGATTAAAGGAAAAACAAACAACTAGATTATAAGAAAAACAAACAATTAGACTATAAGAAAAACAAACAACTAGATTATTAGATAAACAAACAACTAGATTATAAGATAAACAAGGAACTAGACAATGAGAAAACAAGTAATAAGATGATAAGAAAAACAAACTAGATTATAGAAAAACAAACAATTAGACTATAAAAAAACAAGCAACTAGATTATAAGAAAAAAAACACTAGATTATAAGAAAAACAAGGAACTAAATTATAAGAAAAACAAACAACTAGATTATAAGAAAAACAAACAACTAGATAATAAGAAATACAAGCAACTAGATTATAAGAAATACAAACAACTACATTATAAAAAATACAAACAACTGGATTATAAGAAAAACAAACAAACTAGATTATAAGAAAAACAAACAACTAGATTATAAGAAAAAACAAACAACTAGACTATAAGAAAAAACAAACAGCTAGATTCTAAGAAAAACAAACAAACTAGACTATAAGAAAAACATACAACTAGACTTTAAGAAAAATAAACAACTAGATTATAAGAAAAACAAGCAACTAGATTATAAAAACAATAAACAACTGGATTCTAACGAAAACAAACAACTAGATTATAAGAAAAACAAGTAAGTAGACTATAAGAAAACAAACAACTAGATTATAAGAAAAAACAAACTAGATTATAGAAAAACAAACAACTAGACTATAGGAAAAACAAGCAACTAGATTATAAGAAAAACAAGGAACTAGATTAAAGGAAAAACAAACAACTAGATTATAAGAAAAACAAAAAACTAGACTATAAGAAAAACCAACAACTAGATTATTAGATAAACAAACAACTAGATTATAAGAAAAACAAGGAACTAGACTTTGAAAAAACAAGTAATTAGATGATAAGAAAAACAAACTAGATTATAGAAAAACAAACAACTAGACTATAAAAAAACAAGCAACTAGATAATAAGGAAAAAAACAACTAGATTATAAGAAAAACAAAGAACTAAATTATAAGAAAAACAAACAACTAGATAATAAGAAATACAAACAACTAGATTATAAGAAATACAAACAACTAGATTATAAAAAATACAAACAACTGGATTATAAGAAAAACAAACAAACTAGATTATAAGAAAAACAAACAACTAGACTATAAGAAAAACCAAACAACTAGACTATAAGAAAAACCAAACAGCTAGATTCTAAGAAAAACAAACAAACTAGATTATAAGAAAAACAAACAACTAGACTATAAGAAAAAACAATCAACTAGACTATAAGAAAAACAAGCAACTCGATTATAAGAAAAATAAACAACTAGATTATAAGAAAAACGAACAACTAGATTATAGAAAAACAACCAACTAGATTATAAGAAAAACAAACAACTAGACTATAAGAAAAACAGATAACTAGATTATAAGAAAAACAAGAAACTATATTATAAGAAAAACAAACAACTAGATTATAGATAAACAAACAACTAAACTATAAGAAAAACAAACTAGATTTTAAGAAAACCAAACAACTAGATTATAAGAAAAAAATAGATGATAAGAAAAACAAACAACTAGACTATAAGACAATTCTTTCGTTTTCTGTATTGATTACATTACCATTGCGCGACTTCATTTCAAATTTCAATTTAAAAATTATCAAGCAATTTTATGAAAGTCTGCACATGGTACAGCCGACAGAAAGTGACGAACATTGTGGAAAATAATGAGACAAGCGTGTTACATGCACATGTAAGACGATCTAAAATCCCAAATTACAAATTTTTCCCGGCGCAATGGATATATTAGAAATATAGGGCTAAATGTTTGTCTTTTTGGTGATATATATATATTTTGTGTACTTTATTTCAGTAAAATTGTCTTTATTTTCATATTTCAACAATAACATGTTTTACTCAATGACACTACACATAGCCATGGCTGTAAACCCACGACCCTCTGATCCTGGGTCCGATGCTCTACCACTTGTGGCGACAAACCTACGACCTTCCGGTCTCGGGTCCGATGCTCTACCACTAGTAGCAAAAACCTACGACCCTCCGGTCTCGGGTCGGATGCTCTTCCACTAGTGGCGACAAACCCATGACCTTCCGGTCTCGGTCCGATGCTCTACCACTAGTGGCGGCACAACCACGACCCACCGGTCTCGGATGCGATGCTCTACCACTAGTGGCGACAAACCTACGACCCTCCGGTCTCGGGTCCGATGCTCGTTCACTAGTGGCGAAAAACGCACGACCTTCCGGTCTGGGTCTGATGCTCTACCAATAGTGGCGGCAAACCCACGACCCACCAGTCTCGGGTGCGATGCTCTACCACTAGTGGCGACGAACCCACGACCCTCCGGTCTAAAAAATCACCACCCTATAATTTTAACATTTAAGTGAATAATCATAAATATAAATTGAAACATACGCAAGGGATCACATATGCAAGTGCATAAACAATTACATTGCAATAGATACTATATACACTATACATATCGTGGGTTGGATCCTCTGCCGCGGCTATGTGCGGTGTCCTTGGCAAAGACACTGTTTCCACATTTGCTAAGTACTGGTTCTACCCAGGAAAACTTCGAGCGTGATTTGTTTTACAATCCAAGTAAAATAAATAAGTTAAAAACTAAAATCAAATTCTCTCCTAATTAAGGTGATACATTAGGAAACACTTCTTGTGTACGAGCCGCAATGGAATCGAACTCAAAACTATTAATTTATTATGGGGCCTATTTGGTTAGAACCGTTTTTGCTGATAACCAATCAAAAGCAACTGCAAATATCAATTTAACAGGAAAAAAAAAAACATCAGCGAAAAATAAAGAAATCAGAACGAAACATAGAAGGAGACAATGTGCATAAAAACAAACTTAAACAATATCGCGGAATCGTCATTTAGTCTAACCTGGGTGCTTTGGCAAGTTTGGAAATAGCTTTCTAAGTACCTGCCATTGGACGAATGGTGAAGAGGCAATTAAGTGTTATCCGTGTCCGCCTGTCTGTTCTTTCGTGCGTTGGAGGTACAATTGGTTCCCGACCAATACCTTCTGAAGGGATCTATGTATTAATTTATATTTCGTATTTGTGGTCCCTTTTCCACTTAATTTTCATTTTAAATATTGTTTCAATAGCGGGGGCTTTTGTATCGACACACATTATTTCATAGATATAAACAGGAGCTTGGGGAGTGGATAATAACGTTTGATGGGGGTGGGGGTCCTCTGGCCTATATAAAGAGACATGCGCCAGAGGACCCCCACCCCCCATCAAACGTTATAATCCACTCCCCAAGCTCCTGTGGATATAAAGAGTATCTGAGCATGCTTTACTCGAAATATTGTTTTTTTGTCAACTCTAAAAGTTTAAAAACTTTATTACACATATGGTACATATACGTGTATTTTACACTGCGTTTACCCTAGAGTTGTTCATTATAAATGTACATATATGCTTCCTCTTTACACGTTGTGCACTTTCACCGGTAGTACATTTAATTGACTATTGACGAGTGTCGCTGATTTAACGATAACTATGGTAACGTACACCATCCCGGATATCTCAATTAGTAATATACAGTAAAGGCAAGCTACACTTTTATTTAATATAGAATGTTTGAAGACGGTAACAGTCTGGTTATTGTGTGTTATGTCATTCAAAATGGAATATGTACCGCGGCTGTTACTTGTTATGCAGGTGTATTGTCTTCCATTCATTACACTTTTAACAACAGGTACGTTATATTTAATTAAATGTTTTCTTTACCCAAAGTAATTGTCGAGTTATATGATTGTATTTAAATAAACGAAAGAAAGAAATAATATTAAAATAAATAAAACAATACAACTTCGACATGTAAAATATTTACGTATAGAGATATCTAAATGACGACATAGCCCCGGGTCACGCTAAATTCTGTATTAACTGTATCGTGTAAAGTGTAGTTTTCTACAAAATTTCTGTGGTAACGCAACGGTATGTACATGTGTATAGTAGCATATTGTAATTGTAGTGCTACTTAGGAAGTATCGCGCCTCAAACACCTGACACGGTATCGTGACTGAGACATGTGTCATGGTATCGTGCCTCAAACACCTGACACGGTATCGTGACTGAGACATGTGACATGGCACCGTGCTTAAAACACCTGACACGGTATCATGACTGAGACATGCGTCATCGCACTGTGCCTCAAACACCTGACACGGTATCGTGACTGAGACATGTGTCATGGTGCCTCAAACACCTGACACGGTATCGTGACTGAGACATGTGTCATGGTGCCTCAAACACCTGACACGGTATCGTGACTGAGACATGTGTCATGGTGCCTCAAACACCTGACACGGTATCGTGCCTGAGACATGCGTCATGGCAACGTGGCTCATACACCTGACACGGTATCGTGACCGAGACATGCGTCATGGCACCGTGTCTCAAACACCTGACACGGTATCGTAACTGAGACATGCGTCATGGCATCGTGCCTCAAACACCTGACACGGTATCGTGACTGAGGCATGCGTCATGGAACCGTGTCTCAAACACCTGACACGGTATCGTTACTGAGACATGCGTCATGGCATCGTGCCTCAAACACCTGACACGGTATCGTGACCGAGACATTCGTCATGGCACCGTGTCTCAAACACCTGACACGGTATCGTAACCGAGACTTGTGTCACGGCACCGTGCTTCAAACACCTGACGCGGTATCGTGACTGAGACATGTGTCACGGCACCGTGCCTCAAACACCTGACACGGTAACGTGGCTAAGACATGTGTCATGGTACCGTGCCTCAAACACCTGACACGGTAACGTGACTAAGACATGTGTCATGGTACCGTGCCTCAAACACCTGACACGGTAACGTGACTGAGACATGTGTCATGGTACCGTGCCTCAAACACAGGCACGATAACGTAACTCAAACACAAGAAACGACATCGTGCCTCGAATACATGTAACGGCACTTAACGGAGTATCGTGCCTCAAACATCTGACACGCTATATTGCCTCAATCTTTTGACGCGCTATATTGTCTCAAACAACTAACATGATATTGTGCCTAAAACACGACACGCTATCTTCCTCAAACACACATAACATGAACTTAAACACACGAAGCGCTGTCTTGCCTCGAACACCTAACGTAGTATCAATGACTTGTCTAACGTCTACTGCAGCTCGCCTCTGAATCTGTTTCCTGGTCATCATAAAATGTCATCAGTGATGTACCTTGCAGCTGGTCTCTGAATCTGTTCACTTTCGGTGATGTAAGTCATAATTAAATGTCATCAGTGACGTATCTAGCAGCTCGTATATGAACATTTTTCCTGGTCATCATAAAATGTCACCAGTGACGTACCTTGCAGCCCATCTCTGAATCTGTTCACTTTTGGTGATGTAAGTTATAATTAAATGTCATCTGTGACTTATCCAACAGTCCACCTCAGTGACATTTCCAGCAGCCCGTCTCTGAATCTGTTCACTTTTGGTGTGTGTTAGTCATAATTGAATGTCATTAATAACGTTCCTAACAGTCTACCTTTCAATCTGTTCACTTTCATCGTTATACAGTCGGATATTAAGTAATGCATATCATACACATATATTATATGGAGAGACGGAAAAAATTAATGATGCAGTTAACACATAAACATGTAGTACGTTATTTATAACATACATGCGTTATTGATACTAGATATAACACACATAGTTTAATACGCATGTGTTACTGGTGCTACATATAACACACATAGTTTAATACACAGACGTTATTGATACTTGATATAACACACATAGTTTAATACACAGGCGTTATTGATGTTAGATATAACACACATAGTTTAATACACAGGCGTTATTGATGCTAGATATAACACACATAGTTTAATACACAGACGTTATTGATGCTAGATATAACACATAGTTTAATACACAGGCGTTATTGATGCTAGATATAACACACATAGTTTAATACACAGGCGCTATTGATGCTAGATATAAAACACATAGTTTAATAAACAGGCGCTATTGATGCTAGATATAACAAACATAGTTTAATACACAGACGCTATTGATGCTAGATATAACTCACATAGTTTAATACACAGGCGCTATTGATGTTAGATATAACACACATAGTTTAATACACAGGCGCTATTGATGTTAGATATAACACACATGGTTTAATACACAGACGCTATTGATGCTAGATATAACACACATAGTTTAATACACAGGCGCTATTGATGTTAGATATAACACACATAGTTTAGTACACAGACGTTATTGATGCTAGATATAACACACATAGTTTAATATACAGACGTTAATAATGTATGATTCATTTAACACATATACATGCAGTAATTACGTTATTGGTGTATGACGAATGTGTCATAAACATAGAATTATATACTAGTACACTCGTAAGGAATGCATGATTCACATAACACATACAATTAGTTTATAATACTTTATTTTAACTCGATTACGAAGAATTTCAGAGCTTATATTAACCGCTCTCGAGTCCGCTTCCTAGGTAGAACCAGTACTGAGTGCTATTTTATGAGAGGCTTCGGGTCGAGCTGGGGATCGAACCCAAAACCTCTAGCATGAGCAGCCAACACTATTCAATGCAATTAAATGTATAATTATAGCTGTGTGTACAGATGGTGATCATGTATGTTGCATGTAACACAATAAGTTATATATAGAGACGTTAGTTATATAATAGTATAATGAATATACAACATACAGTTGTATGTACAATTGTTAATAATGTATTATGCACATTTTTACACATACGGTTTCATATACAGACGTTAATATTGTACGATGTATATAACATATAGGGTTGTATACACAGACGTTAATATTGTACGATGCATATAACAGATAGAGTTGTATATACAGACGTTAATATTGTACGATGCATATAACAGATAGAGTTGTATATACAGACGTTAATATTGTACGATGCATATAACAGATAGAGTTGTATATACAGACGTTAATATTGTATGATGCATATAACAGATACAGTTGCATATACAGACGTTAATTTGTATGATGCATATAACAGATAGAGTTGTTTATACAGACGTTAATATTGTATGATGCATATAACAGATAGAGTTGTATATACAGACGTTAATGTTGTATGATGCATATAGATAGAGTTGTTTATACAGACGTTAATATTGTATGATGCATATAACAGATACGGTTGTATATACAGACGTTAATATTGTATGATGTATATAACATAAAGAGTTGTATATACAGACGTTAATAATTGTATGATGTATATAACAGATAGAGTTGTATATACAGACGTTAATATTGTATGATGTATATAACAGATAGAGTTGTATATACAGACGTTAATATTGTAACACTCCAGGTCGTGTTATTAGATAAATGGCGAGCAAAATACGAAAACAACAAGATTGGATGGCATAGCTGATTTATATAGATAACTAATTAACTCTCAGTGTTTCCAATAAGGCAAGATTATATATACACAATGAATACTACTGTTGTACGATAATGAAATTTAAAATGTACCGGAAGTGATGATGGACTTCGATGTTTAAAGTCTGAAATTTAAAATGAGCTGAAATCTAAAGTTTCTAAGCGTTTATATAGGCAAAAAGTCTGGATTCTGGCACTTTTAAACCAATCAAAATTGTGCATTTCGTATACACTTGTTCCCAGAATCTGGCTGATTTGACAAAATGTCCGCCATGTTGCCAGATTTGATACACGAAAAGTTCATTTAACACAATAAAAACACATTTTCCATATCATAAGTTAGCATGAAAAGGATGCACAATGTCATAGTTCAGATGCAAATCATGCAAGTTAATATTAAAACTCGAAATAAAATAGAAATGAAGATGCCTGAGGTGGAAAGATTTTCAAATCTTCCCACTCTGGCAACTTTAAATGAGGAACATTTAAATATGATATCCAATTTGAACATACACAGCATTATTTGAAGGTAAGACATTATTATAATTATTCTTAGTGAATAGTTGCATCATAATTTGTATTTATAGGTTGGGAAAGCTTTACATTAGTCCCGAAACAGATATTCAATGTGGCTTGTTGACGGCAGAAATCTGGCAAAAGAGTTTTTAGAAAGTCATTCAAGGATTCTTTCATTTATCCTTAAAATCAAAGGCAATTGAACATGTTTAGACTGATTAAACTTATGTTAAAAGTGACATATAAATTTAAAGTATTATTTAATTTACACATAGTATTAAACTATGCAGATATAATAACTGAATATATATTTTTGTTTATCCCACCCAATGCCAGATTTCATGTCAAATCAATATTTGGATTTATGTTGATATTTCAATCTATAGGCATAAGGTGAGTTCATATATAGTAAATATGGATGATTATGTATATAATCATTGTTGTTCCATGTAGAAATAGTCTTATTAATGGCATATTCTTTTAATATGATTGTTTATGAATTACCCCACTGCAGACAGTGTTACTGGTAATGGCAGTATTCACAAGTAAGTCTTATTTAGACAGATAGTTAGTATAATCAGGATCTTATTCTGTTACAATATTGTATGATGCATATAACAGATAGAGTTGTATATACAGACGTTAATATTGTATGGTGCATATAACAAAAAGAGTTGTAAATACAGACGTTAGTCATGTTTATGTTGTTTTGGCTGACGTAACATATATCTCTTCTGTATTTGACTGTTGCTTGTCATTCCATTTTTATGTTGTTTTGGCTGACGTAACATATATCTCTTCTGTATATGACTGTAGCTTTTCATTCCATTTTTATGCTGTTATGTCTGACGTAACATATATCTCTTCTGTATTTGACTGTAGCTTGCCATTCCGTTTTTATGCCGTTTTGTCTGACGTAACATCTATCTCTTCTGTATTTGACTGTAGCTTGTCATTCCGTTTTTATGCCGTTTTGTCTGACGTAACATATATCTCTTCTGTATTTGACTGAAGCTTGTCATTCCGTTTTTATGCCGTTTTGTCTGACGTAACATATATCTCTTCTGTATATGACTGTAGCTTTTCATTCCATTTTTATGTTGTTTTGTCTGACGTAACATATATCTTTTCTGTATATGACTGTAGCTCGTCATTCCATTTTTATGCCGTTTTGTCTGACGTACATGTAACATATATTTCTTCTGTATTTAACTGTAGCTTGTTATTCCGTTTTTATGTTGTTTTATCTGACGTAACATATATCTCTTCTGTATATGACTGTAGCTTGTTATTCCGTTTTTAAGTTGTTTTGTCTGACGTAACATATATCTCTTCTGTATTTGACTGTAGTTTGTCATTCCGTTTTTATGCCGTTTTTTTCTGACGTAACATATATCTCTTCTGTATTTGACTGTAGCTTGTCATTCCTTTTTATACCGTTTTGTCTGATGTAACATCTATCTCTTCTGTATATGACTGTAGCTTGTTATTCCGTTTTTAAGTTGTTTTGTCTGACGTAACATATATCTCTTCTGTATTTGACTGTAGCTTGTCATTCCGTTTTTATGTTGTTTTGTCTGACGTAACATCTATCTCTTCTGTATTTGACTGTAGCTTGTCATTCCGTTTTTATTGTGTTTTGTCTGTCTGACATCTATCTCATCTGTATTTGACTGTAGCTTGTCATTCCATTTTTATGCTGTTATGTCTGACGTAACATATATCTCTTCTGTGTTTGACTGTAGCTTGTCATTCCGTTTTTATGCCGTTTTGTCTGATGTAACATATATCTCTTCTGTATATGACTGTAGCTTGTCATTCCGTTTTTATGTTGTTTTGTCTGACGTAACATTTATTTTCTTCTGTAAATGACTGTAGCTTTCATTCCGTTTTTTATGCTGTTATGTCTGACGTAACATATATCTTTTCTGTATTTGACTGTAGCTTGTCATTCCGTTTTTATGCCGTTTTGTCTGACGTAATATATATCTCTTCTGTATTTGACTGTAGCTTGTCATTCCGTTTTTATGCTGTTTTGTCTGACGTAACATATATCTCTTCTGTATTTGACTGTAGCTTGTCATTCCGTTTTTATGCCGTTTTGTCTGATGTAACATATATCTCTTCGGTATATGACTGTAGCTTGTCATTCCGTTTGTATGCTGTTATGTCTGACGTAACATCTATCTCTTCTGTATTTGACTGTAGCTTGTCATTCCGTTTTTATGCCGTTTTGTCTGATGTAACATCTATCTGTTCTGCATATGACTGTAGCTTGTCATTCCGTTTTTATGCTGTTATGTCTGACGTAACATATATCTCTTCTGTATTTGACTGTAGCTTGTCATTCCGTTTTTATGCCGTTTTGTCTGACGTAACATATATATCTTCTGTATTTGACTGTAGCTTGTCATTCCGTTTTTATGCCGTTTTGTCTGATGTAACATCTATCTGTTCTGCATATGACTGTAGCTTGTCATTCCGTTTTTATGCTGTTATGTCTGACGTAACATATATCTCTTCTGTATTTGACTGTAGCTTGTCATTCCGTTTTTATGCCGTTTTGTCTGACGTAATATATATCTCTTCTGTATTTGACTGTAGTTTGTCATTCCGTTTTTATGCCGTTTTGTCTGAGGTAACATATATCTCTTCTGTATTTGACTGTAGCTTGTCATTCTGTTTTAATGCCGTTTTGTCTTATGTAACATCTATCTGTTCTGTATATGACTGTAGCTTGTCATTCCGTTTTTATGCTGTTATGTCTGACGTAACATATATCTCTTCTGTATTTGACTGTAGCTTGTCATTCCATTTTTTTGTTGTTTTGTCTGACGTAATATCTGTCTCTTCTGTGTATGACTGTAGCTTTATGAAAACATATGCTGTTACGTGTACACGTGTTTAAGCTTCCCCGAGGCCCACCATGGCTTCAGTAGTATAATGTCATAATGTGTCACCTTCTATAAATAAAGATATTATTATAATTATTGGTATTACAATACGGGTTCATTAGACTGCAGTACCTTCCATAAAAGCAGTTTTGGATATAAATAGTAAAATTCAATAGTATGTAAGCAGTGTCGTGTTTATGTCGTATGGCGTTATTTTGCAGGCGAAGTTGAGTATTACGTGAGTAAACAGGAAACAAATTGGGGATTTGAGATGGACAACTGTAGTCTTGCTACCCCAGACTTGCTGTTCTATAATGCGACAATTACAACCAACGTTGACGTGGCTAATCTGGAGTTGGCTGCAGACGAACAAGTGTGGCTAGGTTACGTAAGAAAATACGAAACATTTCTGTATATAGGTACGTATAGGTATATGGATACATTATTTTACACTTTCAATAATCTGGAAATACCCCTTACTTCCTGTCTGTTTTTAACTTTGCTTTCGGGCTTCACTTTTGCTGGATGTTGTATTACTTCCTCACTTCTAAATACGTGAACAAATTTTATGCACTCATGAGAGAGATCTCTAGGGCTCACGAGAGATCTCTAGGAATAATTGGACTACGAAATATGTTGCTTAGCTATGTAGGTTACATTAAAAAAATGAGCCAAGAACAACCAAACTGTATTACCGACTGTGTTACGAGCAGCGCTGCTCAAAACCATGCATATATATCTAAATGCTACAAAAGGATACACAATGTTATTTTTTGTGTGTTTTGTTCCATTCCTTGGATATTGTTTGCACTGGTCATAGTTTTATAATGGCTGTCACCCCTATCGATGTACAACTTAAAATCTATTTTTATGCTTTTAAATTTAGTTTATCTCTGTTTAGTTTATCTCTATTTAGTTTATCTCTGTTTAGTAAATCTCTGTTTAGTTTATCTCTGTTTAGTTTATCGCTGTTTAGTTTATCTCTATTTAGTTAATCTCTAATTAGTTTATCTCTGTTTAGTTTATCTCTGTTTAGTTAATCTCTGTTTAGTTTATTTCTGTTTAGTTTATCGCTGTTTAGTTAATCTCTATTTAGTTTATCTCTGTTTAGTTAATCTCTGTTTAGTTAATCTCTGTTTAGTTTACCTCTGTTTAGTTTATCTCTATTTAGTTAATCTTTATTTCTTGGATACTGGTTTTGCATTATCTCAACATTCTTGGTACATAGTTGATGAGTGGTACATCTCACAACCAGGCACCATTGTTCCAGATGACATTGACCCTTACATATAATTAACATGTTCTATACAACATCTCTACCATTAAACATTATTAAACAAATATCTTGAAATGGTAGATTTGGTATTGCATTTCTGTTTGTCTCTCTACATACAACACTTACATCCGAAGAGACTTGTTATTGACCTCACTTTGTGATACAGATATATAGGTGTAACATTGACTTACCTACAACCATCTTGTTTAACTAGGACTCCACTTTGTGATACAGTTATATAGGTGTGACATTTACTTACCTACAACCATCTTGTTTAACTATGAATCCACTTTGTGGTACAGATATATAGGTGTGACATTTACTTACCTACAACCATCTTGTTTTAACTAAGACTCCACTTTGTGGTACAGTTATATAGGTGTGACATTTACTAACCTACAACCATCTTGTTTAACTAGGACTCCACTTTGTGATACAGTTATATAGGTGTAACATTTACTTACCTACAACCATCTTGTTTAACTAGGACTCCACTTTGTGATACAGTTATATAGGCATGACATTTACTTACCTACAATCATCTTGTTTAACTAGGACTCCACTTTGTGGTACAGTTATATAGGCGTGACATTTACTTACCTACAACCATCGTGTTTAACTAGGACTCCACTTTGTGGTACAGTTATATAGGTGTGACATTTACTTACCTACAACCATCTTGTTTAACTAGGACTCCACTTTGTGGTACAGTTATATAGGCATGACATTTACTTACCTACAACCATCTTGTTTAACTATGACTACACTTTGTGGTACAGTTATATAGGTGTAACATTTACTTACCTACAACCATCTTGTTTAACTAGGACTCCACTTTGTGATACAGTTATATAGGCATGACATTTACTTACCTAGAACCATCTTGTTTAACTAGGACTCCACTTTGTGGTACAGTTATATAGGCATGACATTTACTTACCTACAACCATCTTGTTTAACTATGACTACACTTTGTGGTACAGTTATATAGGTGTAACATTTACTTACCTACAACCATCTTGTTTAACTAGGACTCCGCTTTGTGATACAGTTATATAGGTGTAACATTTACTTACCTACAACCATCTTGTTTAACTAGGACTCCACTTTGTGATACAGTTATATAGGCCTGACATTTACTTACCTAGAACCATCTTGTTTAACTAGGACTCCACTTTGTGGTACAGTTATATAGGTGTGACATTTACTAACCTACAACCATCTTGTTTAACTAGGACTCCACTTTGTGATACAGTTATATAGGTGTAACATTTACTTACCTACAACCATCTTGTTTAACTAGGACTCCACTTTGTGATACAGTTATATAGGCATGACATTTACTTACCTAGAACCATCTTGTTTAACTATGACTCCACTTTGTGGTACAGTTATATAGGCATGACATTTACTTACCTAGAACCATCTTGTTTAACTAGGACTCCACTTTGTGGTACAGTTATATAGGTATGACATTTACTAACCTACAACCATCTTGTTTAACTAGGACTCCACTTTGTGATACAGTTATATAGGTGTAACATTTACTTACCTACAACCATCTTGTTTAACTAGGACTCCACTTTGTGGTACAGTTATATAGGCATGACATTTACTTACCTAGAACCATCTTGTTTAACTAGGACTCCACTTTGTGGTACAGTTATATAGGCGTGACATTTACTTACCTACAACCATCGTGTTTAACTAGGACTCCACTTTGTGGTACAGTTATATAGGTGTGACATTTACTTACCTACAACCATCTTGTTTAACTAGGACTCCACTTTGTGGTACAGTTATATAGGCATGACATTTACTTACCTACAACCATCTTGTTTAACTATGACTACACTTTGTGGTACAGATATATAGGCATGACATTTACTTACCTAGAACCATCTTGTTTAACTAGGACTCCACTTTGTGATACAGTTATATAGGCATGACATTTACTTACCTAGAACCATCTTGTTTAACTAGGACTCCACTTTGTGGTACAGTTATATAGGCATGACATTTACTTACCTACAACCATCTTGTTTAACTATGACTACACTTTGTGGTACAGTTATATAGGTGTAACATTTACTTACCTACAACCATCTTGTTTAACTAGGACTCCGCTTTGTGATACAGTTATATAGGTGTAACATTTACTTACCTACAACCATCTTGTTTAACTAGGACTCCACTTTGTGATACAGTTATATAGGCCTGACATTTACTTACCTAGAACCATCTTGTTTAACTAGGACTCCACTTTGTGGTACAGTTATATAGGTGTGACATTTACTAACCTACAACCATCTTGTTTAACTAGGACTCCACTTTGTGATACAGTTATATAGGTGTAACATTTACTTACCTACAACCATCTTGTTTAACTAGGACTCCACTTTGTGATACAGTTATATAGGCATGACATTTACTTACCTAGAACCATCTTGTTTAACTATGACTCCACTTTGTGGTACAGTTATATAGGCATGACATTTACTTACCTAGAACCATCTTGTTTAACTAGGACTCCACTTTGTGGTACAGTTATATAGGTATGACATTTACTAACCTACAACCATCTTGTTTAACTAGGACTCCACTTTGTGATACAGTTATATAGGTGTAACATTTACTTACCTACAACCATCTTGTTTAACTAGGACTCCACTTTGTGGTACAGTTATATAGGCATGACATTTACTTACCTAGAACCATCTTGTTTAACTAGGACTCCACTTTGTGGTACAGTTATATAGGTGTAACATTTACTTACCTACAACCATCTTGTTTAACTAGGACTCCACTTTGTGATACAGTTATATAGGTGTAACATTTATTTACCTAGATCCATCTTGTTTAACTAGGACTACACTTTGTGGTACAGTTATATAGGTGTGACATTTACTTACCTACAACCATCTTGTTTAACTATGAATCCACTTTGTGGTACAGATATATAGGCGTGACATTTACTTACCTACAACCATCTTGTTTAACTATGACTCCACTTTGTGGTACAGTTATATAGGTGTAACATTTACTTACCTACAACCATCTTGTTTAACTAGGACTCCACTTTGTGATACAGTTATATAGGTGTAACATTTACTTACCTACAACCATCTTGTTTAACTAGGACTCCACTTTGTGATACAGTTATATAGGCATGACATTTACTTACATAGAACCATCTTGTTTAACTAGGACTCCACTTTGTGGTACAGTTATATAGGCATGACATTTACTTACCTACAACCATCTTGTTTAACTAGGACTCCACTTTGTGATACAGTTATATAGGTGTAACATTTATTTACCTAGATCCATCTTGTTTAACTAGGACTACACTTTGTGGTACAGTTATATAGGTGTGACATTTACTTACCTACAACCATCTTGTTTAACTATGAATCCACTTTGTGGTACAGATATATAGGCGTGACATTTACTTACCTACAACCATCTTGTTTAACTAGGACTCCACTTTGTGGTACAGATATATAGGCGTGACATTTACTTACTTACAACCATATTGTTTAACTATGACTACACTTTGTGGTACAGTTATATAGTTGTGACATTTACTTACCTACAACCATCTTGTTTAACTAAGACTCCACTATGTGATACAGTTATATAGGTGTGACATTTACTTACCTACAACCATCTTGTTTAACTATGAATCCACTTTGTGGTACAGTTATATAGGCGTGACATTTACTTACCTACAACCATCTTGTTTAACTATGACTACACTTTGTGGTACAGTTATATAGGTGTGACATTTACTTACCTACAACCATCTTGTTTAACTAGGACTACACTTTGTGATACAGATATATAGGCATGACATTTACTTACCTACAACCATCTTGTTTAACTAGGACTCCACTTTGTGATACAGTTATATAGGCGTGACATTTACTTACCTACAACCATCTTGTTTAACTAAGACTCCACTATGTGATACAGTTATATAGGTGTGACATTTACTTACCTACAACCATCTTGTTTAACTAGGACTACACTTTGTGGTACAGTTAAATAGGTGTGACATTTACTTACCAAGATCCATCTTGTTTAACTAGGACTACACTTTGTGGTACAGTTATATAGGTGTGACATTTACTTACCTACAACCATCTTGTTTAACTATGAATCCACTTTGTGATACATATATATAGGCGTGACATTTACTTACCTACAACCATCTTGTTTAACTAGGACTCCACTTTGTGATACAGATATATAGTTGTGACATTTACTTACATACAACCATCTTGTTTAACTAGGACTCCACTTTGTGATACAGATATATAGGCGTGACATTTAATTACCTGCAACCATCTTGTTTAACTAGGACTCCACTTTGTGTTACAGTTATATAGGCGTGACATTTACTTACCTACAACCATCTTGTTTAACTAGGACTCCACTTTGTGGTACAGTGATATAGGCGTGACATTTACTTACCTACAACCATCTTGTTTAACTAGGACTCCACTTTGTGGTACAGTTATATAAGTGTGACATTTACTTACCTACAACCATCTTGTTTAATTAGGACTACACTTTGTGGTACAGTTATATAAGTGTGACATTTACTTACCTACAACCATCTTGTTTAACTAGGACTCCACTTTGTGGTACAGTTATATAGGTGTGACATTTACTAACCTAGAACCATCTTGTTTAATTAGGACTCAACTTTGTGATACAGATATATAGGCGTGACATTTACTTACCTACAACCATCTTGTTTAATTAGGACTCCACTTTGTGATACAGATATATAGTCGTGACATTTACTTACCTACAATCATCTTGTTTAACTAGGACTCCACTTTGTGGTACAGTTATATAGGTGTGACATTTACTTACCTACAACAATCTTGTTTAACTATGACTCCACTTTGTGGTACAGATATATAGGCGGTACATTTACTTACCTACAACCATCTTGTTTAACTAGGACTCCACTTTGTGGTACAGTTATATAGGTGTGACATTTACTTACCTACAACCATCTTGTTTAATTACGACTCCACTTTGTGATACAGATATATAGGTGTGACATTTACTTACCTACAACCATCTTGTTTAACTAGGACTCCACTTTGTGATACAGATATATAGTCATGACATTTACTTACCTACAACCATCTTGTTTAACTAGGACTCCACTTTGTGGTACAGTTATATAGGTGTGACATTTACTTACCTACAACCATTTTGTTTAATTAGGACTCCACTTTGTGGTACAGTTATATAGATTGGACATTTACTAACCTACAACCATTTTGTTTAACTAGGACTCTATTTTGTGGTACAGTTATATAGGTGTGCCATTTACTTACCTACAACCACCTTGTTTAACTAGGACTCCACTTTGTGGTACAGTTAAATAGTTGTGACATTTACTTACCTACAACCATCTTGTTTAACTAGAACCTCACTTTGTGGTACAGTTATATAGGCGTGACATTTACTAACCTAGAACCACTTTGTTTAACTAGGACTCCACTTTGTGGTACAGTTATATAGGTGTGACATTTACTTACCTACAACCATCTTGTTTAACTAGGACTACACTTTGTGGTACAGTTATATATGTGTGACATTTACTAACCTAGAACCATCTTGTTTAACTAGGACTCCACTTTGTGATACAGTTATATAGGTGTGACATTTACTTACCTAGAACCATCTTGTTTAACTAGGTCTCCACTTTGTCGTACAGTTATATAGGTGTGACATTTACTTACCTAGAACCACTTTGTTTAACTAGGACTCCACTTTGTGTTATAGTTATATAGGTGTGACATTTACTAACCTAGAACCACTTTGTTTAACTAGGACTCCACTTTGTGGTACAGTTATATAGTTGTGACATTTACTTACATACAACCATCTTGTTTAACTAGGACTCCACTTTGTGATACAGATATATAGTCATGACATTTACTTACCTACAACCATCTTGTTTAACTAGGACTCCACTTTGTGGTACAGTTATATAGGTGTGACATTTACTTACCTACAACCATCTTGTTTAACAAGGACTCCACTTTGTGATACAGATATATAGTTGTGACATTTACTTACCTACAACCATCTTGTTTAACTAGGACTCCACTTTGTGATACAGTTATATAGGCATGACATTTACTTACCTACAACCATCTTGTTTAATTAGGACTCCACTTTGTGGTACAGTTAAATAGGTGTGACATTTACTTACCTACAACCATCTTGTTTAACTAGGACTCCACTTTGTGATACAGTTATATAGGCATGACAGTTACTTACCTACAACCATCTTGTTTAATTAGGACTCCACTTTGTGGTACAGTTAAATAGGTGTGACATTTACTTACCTACAACCATCTAGTTTAACTAGGACTCCACTTTGTGATACAGTTATATAGGCATGACAGTTACTTACCTACAACCATCTTGTTTAATTAGGACTCCACTTTGTGGTACAGTTAAATAGGTGTGACATTTACTTACCTACAACCATCTTGTTTAACTAAGACTCCACTATGTGATACAGTTATATAGGTGTGACATTTACTTACCTACAACAATCTTGTTTAACTATGACTACACTTTGTGGTACAGTTATATAGGTGTAACATTTACTTACCTACAACCACTTTGTTTAACTAGGACTCCACTTTGTGGTACAGTTATATAGATGTAACATTTACTTACCTACAATCATCTTGTTTAACTATGACTCCACTTTGTGGTACAGATATATAGGTGTGACATTTACTTACCTACAACCATCTTGTTTAACTAGGACTCCACTTTGTGGTACAGTTATATAGGTGTGACATTTACTTACCTACAACCATCTTGTTTAACTATGACTCCACTTTGTGATACAGATATATAGGCGTGACATTTACTTACCTGCAACCATCTTGTTTAACTAGGACTCCACTTTGTGATACAGATATATAGGCCTGACATTTACTTACCTGCAACCATCTTGTTTAACTAGGACTCCACTTTGTGTTACAGTTATATAGGCGTGACATTTACTTACCTACAACCATCTTGTTTAACTAGGACTCCACTTTGTGGTACAGTTATATAGGCGTGACATTTACTTACCTACAACCATCTTGTTTAACTAGGACTCCACTTTGTGGTACAGTTATATAAGTGTGACATTTACTTACCTACAACCATTTTGTTTAATTAGGACTCGACTTTGTGGTACAGTTATATAGATTGGACATTTACTAACCTACAACCATTTTGTTTAACTAGGACTCTATTTTGTGGTACAGTTATATAGGTGTGCCATTTACTTACCTACAACCACCTTGTTTAACTAGGACTCCACTTTGTGGTACAGTTAAATAGTTGTGACATTTACTTACCTACAACCATCTTGTTTAACTAGGACCTCACTTTGTGGTACAGTTATATAGGCGTGACATTTACTAACCTAGAACCACTTTGTTTAACTAGGACTCCACTTTGTGGTACAGTTATATAGGTGTGACATTTACTTACCTATAACCATCTTGTTTAACTAGGACTACACTTTGTGGTACAGTTATATATGTGTGACATTTACTAACCTAGAACCATCTTGTTTAACTAGGACTCCACTTTGTGATACAGTTATATAGGTGTGACATTTACTTACCTAGAACCATCTTGTTTAACTAGGTCTCCACTTTGTGGTACAGTTATATAGGTGTGACATTTACTTACCTAGAACCATCTTGTTTAACTAGGACTACACTTTGTGGTATAGTTATATAGTCGTGACATTTACTTTCCTACAACCATCTTGTTTAACTAGGACTCCACTTTGTGGTACAGTTATATAGGTGTGACATTTACTAACCTACAACCATTTTGTTTAACTAGGACTCTGTTTTGTGGAACAATTATATAGGTGTGACATTTACTTACCTACAACCATCTTGTTTAACTAGGATTCCACTTTGTGGTACAGTTAAATAGTTGTGACATTTACTTACCTACAACCATTTTGTTTAACTAGGACTCCAATTTGTGGTACAGTTATATAGGCGTGACATTTACTTACCTAAAACCAACTTGTTTAACTAGGACTCCACTTTGTGGTTGTTATATAGTCATGACATTTACTTACCTACAACCATCTTGTTTAACTACGACTCCACTTTGTGGTACAGTTATAAAGGTGTGACATTTACTAACCTACAACCATCTTGTTTAACTAGGACTCCACTTTGTGGTACAGTTATATAGGCATGACATTTATTTACCTGCAACCATCTTGTTTAACTAGGAATCCACTTTGTGGTACAGTTATATAGGTGTAACATTTACTTACCTAGAACCATCTTGTTTAACTAGGACTCCACTTTGTGATACAGATATATAAGTGTGACATTTACTTACCTACAACCATCTTGTTTAACTAGGACTACACTTTGTGGTACAGTTATATAGGTGTGACATTTACTTACCTAGAACCACTTTGTTTAACTAGGACTCCACTTTGTGTTATAGTTATATAGGTGTGACATTTACTAACCTAGAACCACTTTGTTTAACTAGGACTCCACTTTGTGGTACAGTTATATAGGTGTGACATTTACTTACCTAGAACAACTTTGTTTAACTAGGACTCCACTTTGTGGTACAGTTATATAGGTGTGACATTTACTAACCTAGAACCACTTTGTTTAACTAGTATACCACTTTGTGATACAGTTATATAGGCGTGACACTTACTTACCTAGAACCATCTTTTTTAACTAGGACTCCACTTTGTGGTACAGTTATATAGGCGTGACATTTACTTACCTACAACCATCTTGTTTAACTAGGACTCCACTTTGTGGTACAGTTATATAGATGTAAAATTTTCTGACCTAGAACCACTTTGTTTAACTAGGACTCCACTTTGTGGTACAGTCATATAGGTGTGACATTTACTTACCTACAACCATCTTGTTTAACTAGGACTCCACTTTGTGGTACAGTTATATAAGCGTGTCATTTACTTACCTACAACCATCTTGTTTAACTAGGACTCCACTTTGTGATACAGTTATATAGGTGTAACATTTACTGATCTAGATCCACCTTATTTAACTAGGACTCCACTTTGTGATACAGATATATAGGCGTGACATTTATTGACCTACAACCATTTTGTTTAACTAGGACTCCACTTTGTGGTACAGTTATATAGGTGTGACATTTACTTACCTACAACCATCTTGTTTAACTATGACCTCACTTTGTGATACAAACATATAGGGGTGACATATACTAACCTAGAATCATCTTGTTTAACTAGGACTCCACTTTGTGGTACAGTTATATAGGTGTGACATTTACTTACCTACAACCATCTTGTTTAACTAGGACCTCACTTTGTGGTACAGATATATAGGCGTGACATTTTCTTACCTAGAACCATCTTGTTTAACTAGGACTCCACTTTATGGTACAGTTATATAGTCGTGACATTTACTTACCTACAACCATCTTGTTTAACTAGGACTCCACTTTGTGATACAGTTATATAGGCGTGACATTTACTTACCTACAACCATCTTGTTTAACTAGGACTACACTTTGTGGTACAGTTAAATAGGTGTGACATTTACTTACCAAGATCCATCTTGTTTAACTAGGACTACACTTTGTGGTACAGTTATATAGGTGTGACATTAATTACCTACAACCATCTTGTTTAACTATGAATCCACTTTGTGGTACATATATATAGGCGTGACATTTACTTACCTACAACCATCTTGTTTAACTATGACTACTCTTTGTGGTACAGTTATATAGTTGTGACATTTACTTACCTACAACCATCTTGTTTAACAAGGACTCCACTTTGTGATACAGATATATAGTTGTGACATTTACTTACCTACAACCATCTTGTTTAACTAGGACTCCACTTTGTGATACAGTTATATAGGCATGACATTTACTTACCTACAACCATCTTGTTTAATTAGGACTCCACTTTGTGGTACAGTTAAATAGGTGTGACATTTACTTACCTACAACCATCTTGTTTAACTAGGACTCCACTTTGTGATACAGTTATATAGGCATGACAGTTACTTACCTACAACCATCTTGTTTAATTAGGACTCCACTTTGTGGTACAGTTAAATAGGTGTGACATTTACTTACCTACAACCATCTTGTTTAACTAGGACTCCACTTTGTGATACAGTTATATAGGCATGACAGTTACTTACCTACAACCATCTTGTTTAATTAGGACTCCACTTTGTGGTACAGTTAAATAGGTGTGACATTTACTTACCTACAACCATCTTGTTTAACTAAGACTCCACTATGTGATACAGTTATATAGGTGTGACATTTACTTACCTACAACCATCTTGTTTAACTATGACTACACTTTGTGGTACAGTTATATAGGTGTAACATTTACTTACCTACAACCACTTTGTTTAACTAGGACTCCACTTTGTCGTACAGTTATATAGATGTAACATTTACTTACCTACAACCATCTTGTTTAACTATGACTCCACTTTGTGGTACAGATATATAGGTGTGACATTTACTTACCTACAACCATCTTGTTTAACTAGGACTCCACTTTGTGGTACAGTTATATAGGTGTGACATTTACTTACCTACAACCATCTTGTTTAACTATGACTCCACTTTGTGATACAGATATATAGGCGTGACATTTACTTACCTGCAACCATCTTGTTTAACTAGGACTCCACTTTGTGATACAGATATATAGGCCTGACATTTACTTACCTGCAACCATCTTGTTTAACTAGGACTCCACTTTGTGTTACAGTTATATAGGCGTGACATTTACTTACCTACAACCATCTTGTTTAACTAGGACTCCACTTTGTGGTACAGTTATATAGGCGTGACATTTACTTACCTACAACCATCTTGTTTAACTAGGACTCCACTTTGTGGTACAGTTATATAAGTGTGACATTTACTTACCTACAACCATTTTGTTTAATTAGGACTCGACTTTGTGGTACAGTTATATAGATTGGACATTTACTAACCTACAACCATTTTGTTTAACTAGGACTCTATTTTGTGGTACAGTTATATAGGTGTGCCATTTACTTACCTACAACCACCTTGTTTAACTAGGACTCCACTTTGTGGTACAGTTAAATAGTTGTGACATTTACTTACCTACAACCATCTTGTTTAACTAGGACCTCACTTTGTGGTACAGTTATATAGGCGTGACATTTACTAACCTAGAACCACTTTGTTTAACTAGGACTCCACTTTGTGGTACAGTTATATAGGTGTGACATTTACTTACCTATAACCATCTTGTTTAACTAGGACTACACTTTGTGGTACAGTTATATATGTGTGACATTTACTAACCTAGAACCATCTTGTTTAACTAGGACTCCACTTTGTGATACAGTTATATAGGTGTGACATTTACTTACCTAGAACCATCTTGTTTAACTAGGTCTCCACTTTGTGGTACAGTTATATAGGTGTGACATTTACTTACCTAGAACCATCTTGTTTAACTCAGACCCCACTTTGTGGTACAGTTATATAGGTGTGACATTTACTTACCTACAACCATCTTGTTTAACTAGGACTACACTTTGTGGTACAGTTATATAGTCGTGACATTTACTTTCCTACAACCATCTTGTTTAACTAGGACTCCACTTTGTGGTACAGTTATATAGGTGTGACATTTACTAACCTACAACCATTTTGTTTAACTAGGACTCTGTTTTGTGGAACAATTATATAGGTGTGACATTTACTTACCTACAACCATCTTGTTTAACTAGGACTCCACTTTGTGGTACAGTTAAATAGTTGTGACATTTACTTACCTACAACCATTTTGTTTAACTAGGACTCCAATTTGTGGTACAGTTATATAGGCGTGACATTTACTTACCTAAAACCAACTTGTTTAACTAGGACTCCACTTTGTGGTTGTTATATAGTCATGACATTTACTTACCTACAACCATCTTGTTTAACTACGACTCCACTTTGTGGTACAGTTATAAAGGTGTGACATTTACTAACCTACAACCATCTTGTTTAACTAGGACTCCACTTTGTGGTACAGTTATATAGGCATGACATTTATTTACCTGCAACCATCTTGTTTAACTAGGAATCCACTTTGTGGTACAGTTATATAGGTGTAACATTTACTTACCTAGAACCATCTTGTTTAACTAGGACTCCACTTTGTGATACAGATATATAGGTGTGACATTTACTTACCTACAACCATCTTGTTTAACTAGGACTACACTTTGTGGTACAGTTATATAGGTGTGACATTTACTTACCTAGAACCACTTTGTTTAACTAGGACTCCACTTTGTGTTATAGTTATATAGGTGTGACATTTACTAACCTAGAACCACTTTGTTTAACTAGGACTCCACTTTGTGGTACAGTTATATAGGTGTGACATTTACTTACCTAGAACAACTTTGTTTAACTAGGACTCCACTTTGTGGTACAGTTATATAGGTGTGACATTTACTAACCTAGAACCACTTTGTTTAACTAGTATACCACTTTGTGATACAGTTATATAGGCGTGACACTTACTTACCTAGAACCATCTTTTTTAACTAGGACTCCACTTTGTGGTACAGTTATATAGGCGTGACATTTACTTACCTACAACCATCTTGTTTAACTAGGACTCCACTTTGTGGTACAGTTATATAGATGTAAAATTTTCTGACCTAGAACCACTTTGTTTAACTAGGACTCCACTTTGTGGTACAGTCATATAGGTGTGACATTTACTTACCTACAACCATCTTGTTTAACTAGGACTCCACTTTGTGGTACAGTTATATAAGCGTGTCATTTACTTACCTACAACCATCTTGTTTAACTAGGACTCCACTTTGTGATACAGTTATATAGGTGTAACATTTACTGACCTAGATCCACCTTATTTAACTAGGATTCCACTTTGTGATACAGATATATAGGCGTGACATTTATTTACCTACAACCATTTTGTTTAACTAGGACTCCACTTTGTGGTACAGTTATATAGGTGTGACATTTACTTACCTACAACCATCTTGTTTAACTATGACCTCACTTTGTGATACAAACATATAGGGGTGACATATACTAACCTAGAATCATCTTGTTTAACTAGGACTCCACTTTGTGGTACAGTTATATAGGTGTGACATTTACTTACCTACAACCATCTTGTTTAACTAGGACCTCACTTTGTGGTACAGATATATAGGCGTGACATTTTCTTACCTAGAACCATCTTGTTTAACTAGGACTCCACTTTATGGTACAGTTATATAGTCGTGACATTTACTTACCTACAACCATCTTGTTTAACTAGGACTCCACTTTGTGGTACAGTTATATAGGTGTGACATTTACTTACCTACAACCATCTTGTTTAACTAGGACTACACTTTGTGGTACAGTTATATAGTCGTGACATTTACTTTCCTACAACCATCTTGTTTAACTAGGACTCCACTTTGTGGTACAGTTATATAGGTGTGACATTTACTAACCTACAACCATTTTGTTTAACTAGGACTCCACTTTGTGGTACAGTTAAATAGTTGTGACATTTACTTACCTACAACCATCTTGTTTAACTAGGACCTCACTTTGTGGTACAGTTATATAGGCGTGACATTTATTAACCTAGAACCACTTTGTTTAACTAGGACTCCACTTTGTGGTACAGTTATATAGGTGTGACATTTACTTACCTATAACCATCTTGTTTAACTAGGACTACACTTTGTGGTACAGTTATATATGTGTGACATTTACTAACCTAGAACCATCTTGTTTAACTAGGACTCCACTTTGTGATACAGTTATATAGGTGTGACATTTACTTACCTAGAACCATCTTGTTTAACTAGGTCTCCACTTTGTGGTACAGTTATATAGGTGTGACATTTACTTACCTAAAACCATCTTGTTTAACTCAGACCCCACTTTGTGGTACAGTTATATAGGTGTGACATTTACTTACCTACAACCATCTTGTTTAACTAGGACTACACTTTGTGGTACAGTTATATAGTCGTGACATTTACTTTCCTACAACCATCTTGTTTAACTAGGACTCCACTTTGTGGTACAGTTATATAGGTGTGACATTTACTAACCTACAACCATTTTGTTTAACTAGGACTCTGTTTTGTGGAACAATTATATAGGTGTGACATTTACTTACCTACAACCATCTTGTTTAACTAGGACTCCACTTTGTGGTACAGTTAAATAGTTGTGACATTTACTTACCTACAACCATTTTGTTTAACTAGGACTCCAATTTGTGGTACAGTTATATAGGCGTGACATTTACTTACCTAAAACCAACTTGTTTAACTAGGACTCCACTTTGTGGTTGTTATATAGTCATGACATTTACTTACCTACAACCATCTTGTTTAACTACGACTCCACTTTGTGGTACAGTTATAAAGGTGTGACATTTACTAACCTACAACCATCTTGTTTAACTAGGACTCCACTTTGTGGTACAGTTATATAGGCATGATATTTATTTACCTGCAACCATCTTGTTTAACTAGGAATCCACTTTGTGGTACAGTTATATAGGTGTAACATTTACTTACCTAGAACCATCTTGTTTAACTAGGACTCCACTTTGTGATACAGATATATAGGTGTGACATTTACTTACCTACAACCATCTTGTTTAACTAGGACTACACTTTGTGGTACAGTTATATAGGTGTGACATTTACTTACCTAGAACCACTTTGTTTAACTAGGACTCCACTTTGTGTTATAGTTATATAGGTGTGACATTTACTAACCTAGAACCACTTTGTTTAACTAGGACTCCACTTTGTGGTACAGTTATATAGGTGTGACATTTACTTACCTAGAACAACTTTGTTTAACTAGGACTCCACTTTGTGGTACAGTTATATAGGTGTGACATTTACTAACCTAGAACCACTTTGTTTAACTAGTATACCACTTTGTGATACAGTTATATAGGCGTGACACTTACTTACCTAGAACCATCTTTTTTAACTAGGACTCCACTTTGTGGTACAGTTATATAGGCGTGACATTTACTTACCTACAACCATCTTGTTTAACTAGGACTCCACTTTGTGGTACAGTTATATAGATGTAAAATTTTCTGACCTAGAACCACTTTGTTTAACTAGGACTCCACTTTGTGGTACAGTCATATAGGTGTGACATTTACTTACCTACAACCATCTTGTTTAACTAGGACTCCACTTTGTGGTACAGTTATATAAGCGTGTCATTTACTTACCTACAACCATCTTGTTTAACTAGGACTCCACTTTGTGATACAGTTATATAGGTGTAACATTTACTGACCTAGATCCACCTTATTTAACTAGGACTCCACTTTGTGATACAGATATATAGGCGTGACATTTATTTACCTACAACCATTTTGTTTAACTAGGACTCCACTTTGTGGTACAGTTATATAGGTGTGACATTTACTTACCTACAACCATCTTGTTTAACTATGACCTCACTTTGTGATACAAACATATAGGGGTGACATATACTAACCTAGAATCATCTTGTTTAACTAGGACTCCACTTTGTGGTACAGTTATATAGGTGTGACATTTACTTACCTACAACCATCTTGTTTAACTAGGACCTCACTTTGTGGTACAGATATATAGGCGTGACATTTTCTTACCTAGAACCATCTTGTTTAACTAGGACTCCACTTTATGGTACAGTTATATAGTCGTGACATTTACTTACCTACAACCATCTTGTTTAACTAGGACTCCACTTTGTGGTACAGTTATATAGGTGTGACATTTACTTACCTACAACCATCTTGTTTAACTAGGACTACACTTTGTGGTACAGTTATATAGTCGTGACATTTACTTTCCTACAACCATCTTGTTTAACTAGGACTCCACTTTGTGGTACAGTTATATAGGTGTGACATTTACTAACCTACAACCATTTTGTTTAACTAGGACTCTGTTTTGTGGAACAATTATATAGGTGTGACATTTACTTACCTACAACCATCTTGTTTGACTAGGACTCCACTTTGTGGTACAGTTAAATAGTTGTGACATTTACTTACCTACAACCATTTTGTTTAACTAGGACTCCAATTTGTGGTACAGTTATATAGGCGTGACATTTACTTACCTAAAACCAACTTGTTTAACTAGGACTCCACTTTGTGGTTGTTATATAGTCATGACATTTACTTACCTACAACCATCTTGTTTAACTACGACTCCACTTTGTGGTACAGTTATAAAAGTTTGACATTTACTAACCTACAACCATCTTGTTTAACTAGGACTCCACTTTGTGGTACAGTTATATAGGCATGACATTTATTTACCTGCAACCATCTTGTTTAACTAGGAATCCACTTTGTGGTACAGTTATATACGTGTAACATTTACTTACCTAGAACCATCTTGTTTAACTAGGACTCCACTTTGTGATACAGATATATAGGTGTGACATTTACTTACCTACAACCATCTTGTTTAACTAGGACTACACTTTGTGGTACAGTTATATAGGTGTGACATTTACTTACCTACAACCATCTTGTTTAACTAGGACTCCACTTTGTGAAACAGATATATAGGCGTGACATTTACTTACCTGCAACCATCTTGTTTAACTAGGACTCCACTTTGTGGTACAGTTATATAGGTGTGACATTTACTAACCTACAACCACCTTGTTTAACTAGGACTCCACTTTGTGATACAGATATATAGGCATGACATTTACTTACCTACAACCATCTTGTTTAACTATGACTACACTTTGTGGTACAGTGATATAGGTGTGACATTTACTTACCTACAACCATCTTGTTTAACTAGGACTACACTTTGTGGTACAGTTAAATAGGTGTGACATTTACTTACCAAGATCCATCTTGTTTAACTAGGACTACACTTTGTGGTACAGTTATATAGGTGTGACATTTACTTACCTACAACCATCTTGTTTAACTATGAATCCACTTTGTGGTACATATATATAGGCGTGACATTTACTTACCTACAACCATCTTGTTTAACTATGACTACATTTTGTGGTACAGTTATATAGTTGTGACATTTTCTTACCTACAACCATCTTGTTTAACTAGGACTCCACTTTGTGATACAGATATATAGTTGTGACATTTACTTACCTACAACCATCTTGTTTAACTAGGACTCCACTTTGTGATACAGTTATATAGGCATGACATTTACTTACCTACAACCATCTTGTTTAATTAGGACTCCACTTTGTGGTACAGTTAAATAGGTGTGACATTTACTTACCTACAACCATCTTGTTTAACTAGGACTCCACTTTGGGGTACAGTTATATAGGTGTGACATTTACTTACCTACAACCATCTTCTTTAACTATGTCTCCACTTTGTGATACAGATATATAGGCGTGACATTTACTTACCTGCAACCATCTTGTTTAACTAGGACTCCACTTTGTGATACAGATATAAAGTCGTGACATTTACTTACCTGCAACCATCTTGTTTAACTAGGACTCCACTTTGTGATACAGATATATAGGCGTGACATTTACTTACCTGCAACCATCTTCTTTAACTAGGACTCCACTTTGTGATACAGATATAAAGTCGTGACATTTATTTACCTGCAACCATCTTGTTTAACTATGACTCCACTTTGTGGTACAGTTATATAGGCGTGACATTTACTTACCTACAACCATCTTGTTTAACTAGGACTCCACTTTGTGATACAGATATATAGGCGTGACATTTACTTACCTGCAACCATCTTGTTTAACTAGGACTCCACTTTGTGATACAGATATAAAGTCGTGACATTTACTTACCTGCAACCATCTTGTTTAACTATGACTCCACTTTGTGATACAGATATATAGGCGTGACATTTACTTACCTACAACCATCTTGTTTATCTAGGACTCCACTTTGTGGTACAGATATATAGGCGTGACATTTACTTACCTGCAACCATCTTGTTTAACTAGGACTCCACTTTGTGGTACAGTTATATAGGCGTGACATTTACTTACCTACAACCATTTTGTTTAACTAGGACTCCACTTTGTGGTACAGTTATATAGGCGTGACATTAACTTACCTACAACCATCTTGTTTAACTATGACTCCACTTTGTGGTACAGATATATAGGTGTGACATTTACTTACCTACAACCATCTTGTTTAACTAGGACTCCACTTTGTGGTACAGTTATATAGGTGTGACATTTACTTACTTACAACCATCTTGTTTAAATATGACTCCACTTTGTGATACAGATATATAGGCGTGACATTTACTTACCTGCAACCATCTTGTTTAACTAGGACTCCACTTTGTGATACAGATATATAGGCGTGACATTTACTTACCTGCAACCATCTTGTTTAACTAGGACTCCACTTTGTGTTACAGTTATATAGGCGTGACATTTACTTACCTACAACCATCTTGTTTAACTAGGACTCCACTTTGTGGTACAGTTATATAGGCGTGACATTTACTTACCTAGAACCATCTTGTTTAACTAGGACTCCCCTTTGTGGTACAGTTATATAAGTGTGACATTTACTTACCTACAACCATCTTGTTTAATTAGGACTACACTTTGTGGTACAGTTATATAGGTGTGACATTTACTTACCTACAACAATCTTGTTTAACTAGGACTCCACTTTGTGGTACAGTTATATAGGTGTGACATTTACTAACCTAGAACCATCTTGTTTAATTAGGACTCAACTTTGTGATACAGATATATAGGCGTGACATTTACTTACCTACAACCATCTTGTTTAATTAGGACTCCACTTTGTGATACAGATATATAGTCGTGACATTTACTTACCTACAATCATCTTGTTTAACTAAGACTCCACTTTGTGGTACAGTTATATAGGTGTGACATTTACTTACCTACAACAATCTTGTTTAACTATGACTCCACTTTGTGGTACAGATATATAGGCGGTACATTTACTTACCTACAACCATCTTGTTTAACTAGGACTCCACTTTGTGGTACAGTTATATAGGTGTGACATTTACTTACCTACAACCATCTTGTTTAATTAAGACTCCACTTTGTGATACAGATATATAGGTGTGACATTTACTTACCTACAACTATCTTGTTTAACTAGGACTCCACTTTGTGATACAGATATATAGTCATGACATTTACTTACCTACAACCATCTTGTTTAACTAGGACTCCACTTTGTGGTACAGTTATATAGGTGTGACATTTACTTACCTACAACCATTTTGTTTAATTAGGACTCCACTTTGTGGTACAGTTATATAGATTGGACATTTACTAACCTACAACCATTTTGTTTAACTAGGACTCTATTTTGTGGTACAGTTATATAGGTGTGCCATTTACTTACCTACAACCACCTTGTTTAACTAGGACTCCACTTTGTGGTACAGTTAAATAGTTGTGACATTTACTTACCTACAACCATCTTGTTTAACTAGGACCTCACTTTGTGGTACAGTTATATATGCATGACATTTACTAACCTAGAACCACTTTGTTTAACTAGGACTCCACTTTGTGGTACAGTTATATAGGTGTGACATTTACTTACCTACAACCATCTTGTTTAACTAGGACTACACTTTGTGGTACAGTTATATATGTGTGACATTTACTAACCTAGAACCATCTTGTTTAACTAGGACTCCACTTTGTGATACAGTTATATAGGTGTGACATTTACTTACCTACAACCATCTTGTTTAACTAGGTCTCCACTTTGTGGTACAGTTATATATGTGTGACATTTACTTACCTACAACCATCTTGTTTAACTAGATCTCCACTTTGTGGTACAGTTATATAGTCGTGACATTTACTTACCTACAACCATCTTGTTTAACTAGGACTACACTTTGTGGTACAGTTATATATGTGTGACATTTACTAACCTAGAACCATCTTGTTTAACTAGGACTCCACTTTGTGATACAGTTATATAGGTGTGACATTTACTTACCTAGAACCATCTTGTTTAACTAGGTCTCCACTTTGTGGTACAGTTATATATGTGTGACATTTACTAACCTACAACCATCTTGTTTAACTAGGTCTCCACTTTGTGGTACAGTTATATAGTCGTGACATTTACTGACCTACAACCATCTTGTTTAACTAGGTCTCCACTTTGTGGTACAGTTATATAGGTGTGACATTTACTTACCTAAAACCATCTTGTTTAACTCAGACCCCACTTTGTGGTACAGTTATATAGGTGTGACATTTACTTACCTAGAACCACTTTGTTTAACTAGGACTCCACTTTGTGTTATAGTTATATAGGTGTGACATTTACTAACCTAGAACCACTTTGTTTAACTAGGACTCCACTTTGTGGTACAGTTATATAGGCGTGACATTTACTTACCTAGAACCACTTTGTTTAACTAGGACTCCACTTTGTGTTATAGTTATATAGGTGTGACATTTACTAACCTAGAACCACTTTGTTTAACTAGGACTCCACTTTGTGGTACAGTTATATAGGTGTGACATTTACTTACCTAGAACAACTTTGTTTAACTAGGACTCCACTTTGTGGTACAGTTATATAGGTGTGACATTTACTAACCTAGAATCACTTTGTTTAACTAGTATACCACTTTGTGATACAGTTATATAGGCGTGACACTTACTTACCTAGAACCATCTTTTTTAACTAGGACTCCACTTTGTGGTACAGTTATATAGGCGTGACATTTACTTACCTACAACCATCTTGTTTAACTAGGACTCCACTTTGTGGTACAGTTATATAGATGTAAAATTTTCTGACCTAGAACCACTTTGTTTAACTAGGACTCCACTTTGTGGTACAGTCTTATAGGTGTGACATTTACTTACCTACAACCATCTTGTTTAACTAGGACTCCACTTTGTGGTACAGTTGTATAAGCGTGTCATTTACTTACCTACAACCATCTTGTTTAACTAGGACTCCACTTTGTGATACAGTTATATAAGTGTAACATTTACTGACCTAGATCCACCTTATTTAACTAGGACTCCACTTTGTGATACAGATATATAGGCGGACATTTATTTACCTACAACCATTTTGTTTAACTAGGACTCCACTTTGTGGTACAGTTATATAGGTGTGACATTTACTTACCTACAACCATCTTGTTTAATTATGACCTCACTTTGTGATACAAACATATAGGGGTGACATATACTAACCTAGAATCATCTTGTTTAACTAGGACTCCACTTTGTGGTACAGTTATATAGGTGTGACATTTACTTACCTACAACCATCTTGTTTAACTAGGACCTCACTTTGTGGTACAGATATATAGGCGTGACATTTTCTTACCTAGAACCATTTTGTTTAACTAGGACTCCACTTTATGGTACAGTTATATAGTCGTGACATTTACTTACCTACAACCGTCTTGTTTAACTAGGACTCCACTTTGTGGTACAGTTATATAGGTGTGACATTTACTTACCTACAACCATCTTGTTTAACTAGGACTACACTTTGTGGTACAGTTATATAGTCGTGACATTTACTTTCCTACAACCATCTTGTTTAACTAGGACTCCACTTTGTGGTACAGTTATATAGGTGTGACATTTACTAACCTACAACCATTTTGTTTAACTAGGACTCTGTTTTGTGGAACAATTATATAGGTGTGACATTTACTTACCTACAATCATCTTGTTTAACTAGGACTCCACTTTGTGGTACAGTTAAATAGTTGTGACATTTACTTACCTACAACCATTTTGTTTAACTAGGACTCCAATTTGTGGTACAGTTATATAGGCGTGACATTTACTTACCTAAAACCATCTTGTTTAACTAGGACTCCACTTTGTGGTTGTTATATAGTCATGACATTTACTTACCTACAACCATCTTGTTTAACTACGACTCCACTTTGTGGTACAGTTATATAGGTGTGACATTTACTAACCTACAACCATCTTGTTTAACTAGGACTCCACTTTGTGTTACAGTTATATAGGCATGACATTTTTTTACCTGCAACCATCTTGTTTAACTAAGACTCCACTTTGTGGTACAGTTATATAGGCCTGACATTTACTTACCTTCAACCATCTTGTTTAACTAGGACTCCTCTTTGTGGTACAGTTATAAAGGCATGACATTTACTAACCTAGAACCACTTTGTTTAACTAGGACTCCACTTTGTGGTACAGTTATATAGATGTAATATTTACTTACCTACAACTATCTTGTTTAACTAGGACTCCTCTTTGTGGTACAGTTATATAGGCGTGACATTTACTTGCTTAGAACCATCTTGTTTAACTAGGACTCCACTTTGTGGTACAGTTATATAGGGGTGACATTTACTAACCTACAACCATCTTGTTTAACTAGGACTCCACTTTGTGGTACAGTTATATAGGTGTGACATTAACTTACCTAGAACAACTTTGTTTAACTAGGACTCCACTTTGTGATACAGTTATATAGGCATGACATTTACTTACCTAGAACCATCTTGTTTAACTAGGACTCCACTTTGTGGTACAGTTATATAGGCGTGACATTTACTAACCTAGAACCACTTTGTTTAACTAGGACCTCACTTTGTGGTACAGTTATATAGGCGAGACATTTACTTACCTACAACCATCTTGTTTAACTAGGACTCCACTTTGTGGTACAGTTATATAGGCGTGACATTTATTTACCTACAACCATCTTGTTTAACTATGACTCCACTTTGTGGTACAGTTATATAGGCATGACATTTACTAACCTAGAACCACTTTGTTTAACTAGGACTCCACTTTGTGATACAAATATATAGGCGTGTCATTTACTTACCTACAACCATCTTGTTTAACTAGGACTCCACTTTGTGGTACAGTTATATAGGCGTAATATTTACTTACCTACAACCATCTTGTTTAATTAGGACTCCACTTTGTGATACAGATATATAGGCGTGTCATTTACTTACCTACAACCATCTTGTTTAACTAGGACTCCACTTTGTGGTACAGTTATATAGGCGTGACATTTACTTACCTACAACCATCTTGTTTAACTAGAACTCCACTTTGTTAAAAAGATATATAGTCGTGACATTTACTTACCTACAACCATCTTGTTTAACTAGGACTCCACTTTGTGGTACAGTTATATAAGCATGACATTTATTTACCTACAACCATCTTGTTTAACTATGACTCCACTTTGTGGTACAGTTATATAGGTGTGACATTTACTTACCTACAACCATCTTGTTTAACTATGACCTCACTTTGTGATACAAATCTATAGGCGTGACATTTACTAACCTAGAACCATCTTGTTTAACTAGGACTCCACTTTGTGTTACAGATATATAGGCGTGACATTGACTTACCTACAACCATCTTGTTTAACTATGACTCCACTTTGTGGTACAGTTATATAGGTGTAAAATTTACTTACCTACAACCATCTTGTTTAATTAGGACTCCACTTTGTGATACAGATATATAGGCGTGACATTTACTTACCTACAACCATCTTGTTTAATTAGGACTCCACTTTGTGATACAGATATATAGGCGTGTCATTTACTTACCTACAACCATCTTGTTTAATTAGGACTCCACTTTGTGGTACAGTTATATAGGCGTGACATTTACTTACCTACAACCATCTTGTTTAAGTAGAACTCCACTTTGTGATACAGATATAAAGTCGTGACATTTACTTACCTACAACCATCTTGTTTAACTAGGACTCCACTTTGTGATACAGATATATAGGCATGACATTTACTTACCTACAACCATCTTGTTTAACTAGGACTCCACTTTGTGGTACAGTTATATAGGTGTGACATTTACTTACCTACAACCATCGTGTTTAACTAGGACTCCACTTTGTGGTACAGTTATATAGGCGTGACATTTACTTACCTACAACCATCTTGTTTAACTAGGACTCCACTTTGTGGTACAGTTATATAGGCGTGACATTTACTTACCTACAACCATCTTGTTTAACTAGGACTCCACTTTGTGGTACAGTTATATAGGCGTGACATTTACTTACCTACAACCATCTTGTTTAACTAGGACTCCACTTTGTGATACAGATATATAGGCGTGACATTTACTTACCTACAACCATCTTGTTTAACTAGGACTCCACTTTGTGATACAGTTATATAGGCGTGACATTTATTTACCTACAACCATCTTGTTTAACTAGGACTCCACTTTGTGGTACAGTTATATAGGTGTGACATTTACTAACCTAGAACCATCTTGTTTAACTAGGACTCCACTTTGTGATACAGATATATAGGTGTAACATTTATTTACCTACAACCATCTTGTTTAACTAGGACTCCACTTTGTGATACAGATATAAAGTCGTGACATTTACTTACCTACAACCATCTTGTTTAACTAGGACTCCACTTTGTGGTACAGTTATATAGGCATGACATTTACTTACCTACAACCATCTTGTTTAACTAGGACTCCACTTTGTGGTACAGTTATATAGGTGTGACATTTACTTACCTACAACTATCTTGTTTAACTAGGACTCCACTTTGTGGTACAGTTATATAGGCATGACATTTACTTACCTACAACCATCTTGTTTAACTAGGACTCCACTTTGTGGTACAGTTATATAGGTGTGACATTTACTTACCTACAACCATCTTGTTTAACTAGGACTCCACTTTGTGGTACAGTTATATAGGCTTGACATTTACTTACCTACAACCATCTTGTTTAACTAGGACTCCACTTTGTGGTACAGTTATATAGGCGTGACATTTACTTACCTGCAACCATCTTGTTTAACTAGGACTCCACTTTGTGATACAGATATATAGGCGTGACATTTACTAACCTAGAACCATCTTGTTTAACTAGGACTCCACTTTGTGGTACAGTTACATAGGTGTGACATTTACTTACCTAGAACCACTTTGTTTAACTAGGACTCCACTTTGTGGTACAGTTATATAGGTGTGACATTTACTAACCTACAACCATCTTGTTTTTACAAAGAGTGTCGTGCTAATTTTTAAAATAATAAGTAAAACATCTTAAAACCCACTTGATATATTTTCCTTGTTGTTGTTTGATGGAATTAAAATGCCTGACAACCATTTCCCAGAGTTATGTCCATACAGTGTTTGAAGAAATACGGGGTATTTGACTTTCACATTTGCACCATGTGGATATAAAATTTTAAAAAATAAGTATCACATATGACGACGCCGAAGGGAAAGTAACACATATGTTTCACTTTTCTTCTTCATAAAGGTGATCTAATTCTTTGGGATTGTTTGAATTTCTTCGATATGAAATTCCAGATAATAATGTATGGAGAGTACTATTTCCACATGGAATACGTAAATAGGTATAAAGGCCAGATTTTATTCAGGTGCATGAGTAATATCAATCTCAACATTACCGTCTGCCCCTTTTGTTTGTATTTTTTGTCCTTGTCCCAAATCCAATATGGCTGTCGTTACTAAAAAAACTAAAATTGGGAAAATTAAACGCCTTATTCAATTCTGATCAAACTAATGTGTATGATCAATATTGTGTGTTTATTCGTCTTGGTAAAATATTTACGTTGACCGCCACAGATTTCTTTGAGATGGATAATGCTGTACAGGAAATTGCACAAAAATGGCATTTTTCCTAAATCAATTGAATTACATTTAACAAAACTACCAGCTGTGTTTTGTCCCGACATGCCCCTTAGTTAAAAAAAGTGTGTTTTCATCTTCAAAAAGTACCACCAGCTTCTTCATATCTGTCCAAAATGACGTTAATGGACGAATAAATACCTACCACATAAAATGATCAGTAAATTATCGATTATGAACACAAAACGTAAACTATGATCAGCAATGATGAAATTTGAGCAGAAATGGAAAGCTATGAGCGGAAATGATGAATTATGAGCAGAAATGGTGAAATATGAGCAGACATGATGACATTTCAGCAGATATGGTGAAAAAGCATCAACTAAAATAAACTGTTTATGGTATGTGTGTACACGTACAACTGAAATCAATTGTTTATGGTATGGGTGTACACGTACAACTGAAATCAATTGTTTATGGTATGTGTGTACACGTACAACTGAAATCCATTGTTTATGGTATGTGTGTACACGTACAACTGTAATCAACTGTTGATGGTATGTGTGTACACATACAACATATCAATTATTGATGGTATGTGTACATGTACAACTGAAATCAACTGTTTATGGTATGTGTGTACACCTACAACTGAAATCAACTGTTAATGGTATGTGTGTGCACGTACAACTGAAATCAACTGTTTATGGTATGTGTGTGCACAAACAACTGAAATCAACTGTGTATCGTATGTGTGTACACGTACAACTGAAATCAGATGTTTATGGTATGTGTGTACAAGTACAACTGTAATCAACTGTTGATGATATGTGTGTACACGTACAACTGAAATAAATTATTGATAATATGTGTACACGTACAACTGAAATCAACCGTTTATGGTATGTGTGTGCACGTACAACTGAAATCAACTGTTTATGGTATGTGTGTGCACGTGCAACTGAAATCAACTGTTTATGGTATGTGTGTACACGTACAACTGAAATCAACTGTTTATGGTATGTGTGTACACCTGCAACTGTAATCAACTGTTTATGGTATGTGTGTACACGTGCAACTGAAATCAACTGTTTAACGTGCAATGAAATCAACTGTTTATTGTATGTGTGTACCAGTGCAACTGAAATCAACTGTTTATGGTATGTGTGTACACGTCAACTGAAATCAACTGTTTATGGTATGTGTGTACACGTACAACTGAAATCAACTGTTTATGGTATATGTGTACACGTACAACTGTTATCATTTGTTTATGGTATGTGTGGACACGTACAGCTGTAATCAACTGTTTATGGTATGTGTGTACACGTACAACTGAAATCAACTGTTTATGATATGTGTGTACACGTACAACTGAAATCAACTGTTTATGGTATGTGTGTACACGTACAACTGTAATCAACTGTTTATGGTATGTGTGTACACATACAGCTGTAATCAACTGTTTATCGTATGTGTGTACATGTACAACTGAAATCAACTGTTTATGGTATGTGTGTACACGTACAACTGAAATTAACTGTTTATCGAATGTGTGTACACGTACAACTGTAATCAACTGTTTATCGAATGTGTGTACAAGTACAACTGAAATCAACTGTTTATGGTATGTGTGTACACGTACAACTGAAATCAACTGTTTATGGTGTGGGTGTACACGTACAACTGAAATCAACTGTTTATGGTGTGGGTGTGTGTGTGTACACGTACAACTGAAATCAACTGTTTATGGTGTGTGTGTACACGTACAACTGAAATAAACTGTTTATGGTGTGTGTACACATACAACTGAAATCAACTGTTTATGGTATGTGTGTACACGTACAACTGTAATCAACTCTTTATGGTATGTGTGTACACATGTAACTGAAATCAACTGTTTATGGTATGTGTGTACACATGCAACTATAATCAACTGATTATGGTATATGTATACACGTGCAACTGAAATCAACTGTTTATGGTATGTGTGGACACGTACAAATGTAATCAACTGTTTATGGTATGTGTGTACACGTACAACGGAAATCAACTGTTTATGGTATGTGTGTACACGTACAACTGAAATTAACTGTTTATGGTATGTGTGTACACATACAACTGATATCAACTGTTGATGGTATATGTATACATGTACAACTGGAATCAATTGTTTATCGAAAGTGTGTACACGTACAACTGTAATCAACTGTTTATGGTATGTATGTACACAGATAACTGTAATCAACTGTTTATGGTATGTGTGTAAACGTTCAACTGAAATCAACTGTTTATGGTATGTGTGTACACGTACAACTGAAATCAACTGTTTATCATATGTGTGTACACGTACAATTGAAATCAACTGTTTATGGTATGTGTGTACACGTACAACTGAAATCAACTGTTTATCGAATGTCTGTACACATACAACTGAAATCAACTATTTATGGTATGTGTGTACACGTACAACTGAAATCACCTGTTTATGGTATGTGTGTACACGTACAACTGAAATCAACTGTTTATGGTATGTGTGTACACGTACAACTGAAATCAACTGTTTATGGCATGTGTTTATACGTGCATCTGAAAACAACTGTTTATGGTATGTGTGTACAACTGAAATCAACTATTTTTGGTATGTGTGCACATATACAACTGAATTCAACTGTTTATGGTATGTGTGAACATGTACAACTGAAATCAACTCTTTATGGTATGTGTGTAAACGTACAACTGTAATCAACTGTTCATGGTATGTGTGTACACGTACAACAGAAATCAACTGTTTATGGTATGTGTGTACACATACAACTATTATCAACTGTTTATGGTATGTGTGTGCACATGTACAACAGTAATCAACTGTTTATGGTATGTGTGTACACGTACAACTGAAATCAACTGTTTATGGTATGTGTCGACACGTATTATTTCTTTCATTTTATTTAAAAAGTAGGAGGGAAGTGGATATATTCTGGAGGCAAGTTCGGGTCAAGGGTCAAGTGTGAGGAGTGAAAGATGGAAGGGAGGCGAGTGTGGGGTGAAAGGAAACAACGGCGAGGCCTGGAAGTGGATATTGTGTGCACCCCTGTCCGCCCCATCACATATCAAAACGGTCATCCAAATGTTATAACAAGTTGTTTGTTATGTAGGAATGTAGGGGAAAATAGTCTTCTTAAATCTAACAATGGTTGTGTATTTGTTAAGGAGTATAGATGCTGTATTGTGATTTACTGTCTCTTTATTGTATAATTACGGTGATAATGTATTGCTGTAGCATTGTCTTCTAGAATTCTGTATAGAATGACATATTGGTGTAATGAAGATACATGCTTAATGTTATTTACATTACAGGCTGTATGCTATGGCGAGATGTAAGAAAAATTCAAACTGCCAATTACTCCATACATTCTGAACCCGGGTCATGTTACGCTGCGTGTGGCAAGAAAGGAATCTTCGGACTATTTAATTACACGGTAAACTATTGCTATTTCTACATACATTGCAGACTATTTTACCAGGATTGTGTTAAAAGTATGCACTCGGTTATGTGTATACCAGTTTTGTGTTCACATAGTTATAGTTATGTGTAGACACCTTATGTACACCCAAGTTATTATTACATTAGATTATAAATAAATCATGTTTTGTGTTCATAATGTTCTATCAAACTGAACGTAACATAGTCTTGATCATATGCGACGCTTGCAAAGTCTTGAAAATATGTAAGAAACGTTTCGATCTGGAAGTAAGATCTGATTGGCTGAAACAAACACGCATCTGCAACGTTAATGTTTTAATAAAATTTTAAATATCAGTTCCACCCCGTCCAACGTATACGTTACATAAGCGGCTTCTATGCCGCATTTACGGTGATAACTACACACGATAAACCAGTACTTCCCCTTTATTTTCGTATTCTTATTTCGTTTTAAATCAAATATATAGCCGATACGAGCGGTATTATATTTAAGTTTCAAGCGAGCACTCGTTTTTGAATGGGGACATGACCGTTTCCTCAAACATTCGAGAAAAGTGACGGAATGGACCACTTTCAGATTGAAAACATATAATTTACAGATCCATTTATTACATAGGAAGCAATTTATGAGGCGCCAAACGTGACACTATTCAGTAACATAAATATATATGTTGTATATCAGTATATATACGTTTAAGTAAAAAATATACACACTCTACAAATAAATATGGTAAACTGTAAATATATATATATACGTTATGCAAACAATATACATATACGTTATGCAAACAATATATATATATACGTTATGCAAACAATATACATATACGTTATGCAAACAATATATTTATGTACGTTATGCAAACAAAATATATATATATACGTTATGCAAACAAAATATATATCGTTATGCACACCGGCAAAAATATGTGTACGTTATGCAAACAAAATACATATATACTTTATGCACACCGGTAAAAATATATGTACGTTCTGCAAACAAAATATACATATACATATATATATATATGTATATTTTGTTTGCATATATATAAGCTCTCTTTCTCCACTCGAAATGTGGGGGAAGGTAGAACTATAATTCATAGTTCTTCCTTTATGGCGTATTCTATCGAACCCTTCACATTTCTTTTCTTTTTTCGGTATTATTTGAATATTTGCAATATATGTTATTGATATTATGGCACATGTGTGCCTTGCTTCTGAAGATGTAATGTATAAAACATTTATGGCACATGTGTGTCGTTCTAATAATGCATAATGATAACAATGTTTTATGACACATATGTTCTTTACATATATTGCATAATAATAACTGGTCACAATGTGACCCATTCAATGCATCCTTAGTTCAGTTGTTTTTTCAAACCCTTGGCAAAATTTATAAATAATAGCTATGAAAATCATTGCGCGTTTTATAACTCGAGCTAAGGGCGGCGTGTATTGTATAATCAGTTTTTATCGCAAGCCTCACCGCACTTACACAAGTTCTGTGGGAAGCATCATCGTTTAGCTCGTCAATGTTTGGTCAGTTACCGGGCCAGTGGAGATCCTTTATCTTAGTTACTAATCTAGACACTCTCGGACCGCACAGGTCTTATCGCTAGCCTTTTCACACATATGCAATTAGCTCTGCTGGGAGCATGACGGATTAGCTCGTCGCTGATTGGTCAGTTACCTGGTCAGTGGAGATAATTTGTCCCAGTTATTACTAAAAGACACTCTCGAAACACACGTAGTTATTTGTTACCCCCCACTACCCTCTGCTCATCACAGATCAGGTATATGGTCCATAATTCCGTTTAGATATTTAACATATATGTTGGAGTGGCGTATTCTATCGAACCCTTCACATTTATTTTCTTTTTTCGGTATTATTTGAATATTTGCAATATATGTTATTGATATTATGGCACATGTGTGCCTTGCTTCTGAAGATGTAATGTATAAAACATTTATGGCACATGTGTGTCGTTCTAATAATGCATAATGATAACCATGTTTTATGACACATATGTGCTTTACATATATTGCATAATAATAACTGGTCACAATGTGACCCATTCAATGCATCCTTAGTTCAGTTGTTTTTTCAAACCCTTGGCAAGATTTATAAATATACTTTATGCACACCGGTAAAAATATATGTACGTTATGCAAAAAAAAAAAAAAAAAAAAAAAAAAAATATATATATATATATATATATATATATATATATTGAGATAATTATTTGTGAATAACCAAGACATAAATGTACAGACCAGACTACGGCGAGTACGCCTAGCTACAATGCAAACCATAGATACAATATCAAGGCCTCTGCCAAACCAATACATTTGATGTCGACCATGTAGCTAGGCGCACTCACCGAAGTCTGGTCTGTACATTTATGTCTTGGTTATTCACAAATAATTATCTCCATATATATATCATGCATTGTGAATGAGCATCTGAAAAGATCCCAAAAATCGTAAATTCCGTTGTTGTGAATTTAATTATCTCCCTTTATATATATATATATATATATATATATATACGTTATGAAAACAAAATATGTACGTTATGAAAACAAAATATATATACGTTATGAAAACAAAATAAAATTATATACGTTATGAAAACAAAATATATATACGTTATGAAACAAAATATGTATACGTTATGCACACGACCCTTACTACTGACAGCTGAAACGCCTACGTCATTGATTGTTGTGTTCTGCTCAGCCTCAGCCTATCGGAACTCCTTGAAATCCTAACTTGCCTATAGAAGTAGGCAGGTGGAGAAATGTGCCTAAAAATGATCGATATTGGTGATGAGTTTCATTATATTTAAGTATGTCCATTGTTTCATGACGATAGAAGGTTTTATCTTAATAAATTCTATTATACAAGACCAAATATGTTAAAGTTTATAGAACTATTTAACACTGTAAACACAAACAAGCTTACAAAGCTGAGCATATTTTGTGATAAAATTATGCAATACTTTAAAGACAGAACATAGGTTATTAATTTTATCTTTATATAGCTACTGTTCGTAAAACTAATTAAATAGTGTGCATATTATATGTTCTTATATCACAGTACTTGTGTTTATATGCATGTGTGTGCGTGCGTGCGTGCGTGCGTACGTGCGTGCGTGCGTGCGCGCGTGTGTGTGTGTGTGTGATTGCGTGATTGATTTTGTGTCACACGCTGGATGTATGCGCGCGTGCGTGCGTTCGTGCTTGCATGCGCGAGCGAGTGTGTATCTGTTATAACGATGTTTTGTAAAACAATCAAACATATAGTTGCTTAACTAGTTAACTTGCATTTCGTTTCGGTAAGATAGCTTTAAGTTAAGAAAGTGTATCGAAAGTGTATATTTTTTACTTAAACGTATATATATATATAAGTTGAGGTTATCAGGCTGCTAAACGCCAACATTTGCAAGTACGTAGCATAAGTAGGTGCCTCGTATATTGTACGCTCACGTGACACGATGGCGCGATAGGTCGCAACATTTCTGGCCTGATTAGAATGGCGATTTTTGCATTGTTTTAGAAGTATAATTTCATTAAAAAGTGAATAATGGTGTAATAAATAGACTAATAATTGATGCTGTGCATTTTAAAGTGTAAAAAAAACGTTGGACTAAAGTGTAATTTTGTGGTTTAAACGGATTTTTACATGAACAAAGGAGAACAATAGATAACACCTGTGTGTACAACGTGCGAGTTTTTGTGCGTAAAGGTAACATTTTTTGCATTGTTCTGTAGTAGTGTTAACGAGGCATTCATCTACCTACATACATTCGACCACCTACAGTCCGGTTTACATGAATAAAAAATTGTTGTACTTTTACATGTAATAAACTTGCCAAATGCCAAAGCACAAGAAAATGGCCACCAAATAAAATGCTGCTCCATCTACGCCAAAGAATACCAACAGCATCGATAAAAAACGTACTTATTCACCAAGCACGCCTAGTCCGGTCAGTTCAAATCCAACGAAAAAGTCAAAGAACCCCGCCGAAATGGAAATAATCATTGACACTATTGCTGAATCGTCCGAGGTTCGATTTTCAAACACACCACAAACAGTAGCATTGTCGGACAGCGACATGGCAGCCATTGCCAAAAATGTAGCTTCGGTTGTACGAGATGAGCCAAAACTTTATATAGAAGAAACAGTAAATACAACTATGAAATCTCTGACACAATCCGTGGCAGACATTGTTTCTTCTTCGTTCACAACGAAGGTTGAACAGCTTGAGCGAACAAAAGTCAAATCACTGCAGAAGTGAGCACCCTCCGCAGTCAGGTCGATGACCTTGTGTCCAAATGTTCGTCACTCGAATCTACACTAGACGAATCGGAATAATACTCCCGCCGCAACTGTCTCAGGATAAGTGGTATTCCGGTCACCGCTGCTGAACATACTGACGAGATTGTGCTCGACATTGCCTCAAAGTGCAACACTCTAATTAATCTCTCTGATATTGATCGTTCCCACAGAGTTAAAAGGAGAAAGACTACTGCGTCAAAACCAGCAGATATCATTGTAAAATTTGATTCATATAGATCACGAGCCAACTTCATCGGTGCAAAATCAAAGCTAAAGGAGAGCGACTTATATAGAAATGTGTTTATAAACGAAGACCTGACCGGCCAAAAAACGAAGCAACATTCTATATGAATCGAGAAAACTAGTCAGGCAAAATATTTTGAAGCAAGCATTTTCAAGAGACGGTCGCATCTTTGTGAAAGACAAGCACGACCAGAAACATCCGATCCGCTCACTGGGTGACCTTAAGCAGTTTTGAATATTATAACATATAAATTATTTGTATTGTACATGTACATTATTACATTTCATATGTGACTGGTACAGTGATATTAAAATAGTATTTTTTTCCATACTTAAATAGTCAAACACCTTACGATAAACATATATGTAACCTTTTTACACATTTTATTGAAAATTAATTTATTTATCAATAGAATAAGCAGTTATACAACTTTATAACTGGCTGCTATCATCTACTATTATATTTACTATTTGTTTACAACAGTGTTCAACCATTCTTCAAATATTTACTACGCCTTGAAAAGTGCGTGCATGCATTAGCTGTGTAGAATGTCGAGTAAACAGTTTTATTTACAAGGGACGATTGACATATGTGAGCAGTTTTTCTGTTTTTCTGTACTCTCTCCCAATTAATAAAATGGTTATGATAAGTCTAAATCTAAACATAAATTTCTCTGAGATTGTATTATGTTTTTCTTGATCTTTTTCTATACAAAATATAAACATGATTATTTTTATGACATGTATAACATTAATGTGATACAAACATGTACCTAATTGCACTCACTGATAGTTGTGGTCGTTTTTTTCGTCGTCAGTACAATGCGAGGATTATATGGGATGATAATGAATTTGTTAATTAATGATGAAGTCGTCATCATCAATAAAGTTGGGGTACTTTTGGGGGATAGTGGTGATTGTCGTCGTTGTCGTCGTCTTTTTCGTCATCAATACAAGGGGGTGATTAAAAGGGATGGTGATGATGGTTAGTTGATGTTGACGTCGTCGTCATCAATAGAGTGAGTACTTATTTTGGATTGTGGAGACTGTCGTCGTCTTTTTCGTCATCAATACAAGGGGGTGGTTAAAAGGGATGGTGGCATGGTTAGTTTATGTTGACGTCATCGTCATCAATAGAGTGAGTACTTATTTTGGATTGTGGAGACTGTCGTCGTCTTTTTCGTCATCAATACAAGGGGGTGGTTTAAAGGGATGGTGGCATGGTTAGTTTATGTTGACGTCGTCGTCATCAATATAGTGAGTACTTATTTTGGATTGTAGAGACTGTCGTCGTCTTTTTCGTCGTCACTACATAGGGAAGGATGATGATAGTTAATTTATGTTGATGTCATCATCATCAATATAGTGAGTACTTATTGGTAATGCTAGGTTCCAACTGTTGTGCGGTCCGTTACGAACGCCACGATTGGCCATTCGTAGCTGATCGTGGAATTTCTCTGAAATTTCAGGTTGGATACGAGGTGATGCGAGTCGATACGTTCTGATACGATCTGTTGCGCTCGGATGCGATCTGGTCACGATTGTCAATTTCAGGTGTCACGATCTGTCACGGTCTGATCTCCCGTTCAGATACGATCACATACGTTCCGATAGGATTGTTTCGATCGAATCTCAATCTGACACGATCATCACGATCCGGTTACCCGAATTGGGACGATCTGCTACGTGCAGATACGTTCCGATACGTTCATCACGAACAGAAACGCTCCGTTACGATAGGATACGATTGTGGTCGCGATGTCTTTCACGATCATGATCTAGAGTGATCACAATTTGAACTACGACTGGACCCCGACAGGATTATATACAGCCCGACTGACCATGGACTTTATTGTTTCTGGAACTTTTACAGAGCGAACACTACAACTCTCAACCATTGATGATGGCATGAGTTGCGATTGATGACAACGATTCGTGGGAGATCGCAACACATCTCAACAGAGCGTGGTGTTTGTCTTGTCTAAGATCGATCCCGATCATCACGATTTGGAAGCACGATTGAATGCGATATGTTGCGCTTTGTTACGATGCAATACGATCTGATACGATGATCCCTATTGACAATTGATCGTGTTGATCGTAGAAAATTTTTGAACCATTCAAAAAGTTTCTACGATTAACATGATTGCCACGACTGACCTCAAGATCTGATAAGATCTGATAGGATCACCACGATTAGTCCACGATTAAGACCACGATTTCAATCGTGCCGCGAATCGTGATAGTGGGAACCTAGCATAATAGCGATGTTTATCGTCGTTGACGTCGTCTTTTTCGTCGTCAATACAATGGGAGTAATTAAACGTCTCACACCACTATAACATTTCCCATAGGGCTCTATTGTTACATTTATGTCCAAAACAGAGTGAAAAATTAAATTCTGCAGCATGTGTCCGGGCTCAAATTCTTCACTGGTTCAAGATATGCAATTATATAGGAAAAAAGTATACCTTGACCAGGTTTTTCTTTTTTTTTTAAATTCAATGCTTTTGTGAGACCTATCAATTTCCAGAGTAATAATATGTCAACTATTCACCCTAGATGCGGTTCGAACCAACAATTCTGATATGACACAAGAATTTTCCAGAAAGCTGGTATCAGCATCAAATTTTCAGTGGTGATTTCTTAAATACTGACCATTTAACTCATGCTAGCAAAAAACAAAACATTGCAGTACAAATCCTTGAAAAAAGAAGAAAATGAGAAGTTTTATTTCTACCTCCTTCATCTGTAGGTCCGGGGTAAGGGAGATGATAGTGGTGTGAGTCCTGAAGGGATTATGACGATGGTTAATTAATGATGATCTTTAACACTTATGTTGAAATGTCATTTTATGCAAATATTTGTTTGGTATCCTTATGTAAAATGTTTCATTGTTACTGATGACGAGGATGATTATTATAACATTGTTAATGGTGATGATGATGATAATGATGATGATGATTATGATAATGATTATGATTATGATTATTATTATTATTATATTGTTAATGGTGATGATCATGATAAGGATGATAATGATGATGATGATAATGATGATTTTTATGATGATTATTATGCTATTGTTAATGATGATGATGATGATGATGATGATGATGATGATGATGATGTTGATTAGGATGATGATAATGATGATGACTATTATGATTATTATGATATTGTTAATGGTGATGATTATTATGATTATAATGATATTGTTAATGATGATGATGGTGATGATGATGATGATTAGGATGATGATAATGATGATGACTATTATGATTATTATGAAATTGTTAATGATGATGACTATTATGATTATCATGATATTGTTAATGATGATGATGATGATGATGATGATGATGATGATGATGAACATACCTAAAGTTACATTGAAATTGAAATTAAAGATAAAATATGTAATGATTATAGATATTACCTATTACATTTGTATTAAAATTAAGTATACTATATTGTAATTATGTGATGCGTTTTGCACAAACGCAGCTTGTTTATTTAATATCACTGGTTTGTAATTTTATTGAATTATAACTACCAATAAATGATAAGGTTTGTTTATCGGTACACCAAGAGATACTTTGTGTGATTATTGTATGATATACAAATTTGTTTTTGAATTTTCATCTTGCAAGTGCAGAACATTGATATTGTTAAGCGCATACATTGAAGATATTCAACATACGCTACCTATACTCGTTCTCCACGTGTGTACATGTAATCAGTTGGATGTCTGGCTCAAATTTATAAATGCTTACATAATGTAAATATATGTGCTTTGAAACCTACTTGTTACAAATTATTGAATTTTGATGTGTACATTTTGTTTTCCACTAAAGTCTGAATTAGTTTTTAATACTACTTCTAAAACAAAAGTAATACGGTGACATTAAAAAAATGTTTATAAATCATCATTCTAATTAGGCCAGTCAGTCTGTTCTCTGACTAAGTATGAATGGATTTATTATATTTTTCAAAGTCACTATTTCAATATTCTTATTTATTTTATTACTAAATGAATATTCCATTATTTTATCTGGTTTGGTCCTGGTTTATGCGGTTTGTCATGAGCGTGGTGTAGTTTTAATTTGCATGAAAACAAGCATTTAAATATAAGGAGCATTATCCATAAATTTGATTTTATTTCCCAAAACTTTACTGATATTGACATAATGTGCTTTACTGAAACTCATCTTTACAACTTGGTACCTTCTGACGATTTAGTTATTGATAATTTTTACGGATGTATCTACAGAGAGGATTGTACTTCTCAGTCGGGAGGTCTTTTAACTTATGTTTCAAAGACAATTATGTCGAAAAGACGTACGGATCTCGAAAGCACAGTAGTCCATGCAATATGGGTAGAGATTTGTTACAAATCGTCTTCCTTGTTAATTTGTAATATATATCGTTCTCCAAATACACCAGTTTGTTTTTGGGAAAATGTTAATATTTCTATCGAACGTGCTTTCGAATCAAATTCCAAAAGATGATCTCAACCAAGATTTATTGAGCAAAAGAGACTGCCACTTACGTAACATTATCGTCATAAAAAACATGAAAAATATAATCGATAAACCGACACGAGTGACAGATACCTCAGCAACCTTACTTGGCCCTATCCGACATATCCGACAGTATACTACTTTTAACCTCTGACGTAATAGACATTAATAAACGAGTTAACGACCACAAAGCTACACTCTTAATAATAAAGTTTCACGATTACAAACAAACATTTTCAAAGCGAAAAGTCTGGAATTACAAAAAAGGTGACTATGAAACGTTAAACCGCATGATATCCGACGAAGACTGGGACTTTATTGAAGAACTTGACATAAATAAATGACTCATGTTCACGATTTACAGAGACATTTTTATCACTTATGACTTAATGTATCCCATCCAAAGAAGTAATAATTCAACCTAATGACAAACCCTGGCATGACTCACAGTTACTAACAACTTCAAGACAAAGAGACAGACAAAAGAAAATAGCGACCAAAAGGACAAACCAAAATGATTGGACAAAATACAAACTTTTAAGGAACAGAGTTAACAACTTGAAAAAGCATGCAAAAGAACGCTTTTTCAGCAACTTGGAACAAAATATTGCCACATCTCAGACCGACAATCCAAACCAATACCGGAAAATCTTAAGGAACTTGGTTAAAAATAATAGTAAATCCGAAACAATCCCAATACTGAAAACAACACTTACCGACAGCTCCGAAAATAAATGTTTCTCAGACAATGAGAAAGCAAATTGGTTAAATGAGTTTTTTTGCTCTATCTCTAACGTAGATGATAGAGGGTCAACCCTACCAGAACCGAGCATACGGACAAACAGAACAATTAACGACATAACTATATTAAAAAAACGACATTGAAGACATGATATCTTGTTTAGGTGTTAATAAAGCTGTAGGGCCAGACCTAGTAAGTCACATAATTTTAAAACTAACCAAGGGTACAATTTCAAAACCTTTATGTATTTTGTTTAATAATTCTATTCGTGAGGAATCTTTTTCCATGTAACTGGAAACATGCACTTGTTATGCCCCTTTATAAGAAAGGCGATTCATCGTGTGTTAGTAATTACAGACCTATTTCCCTGTTAAGTTGTATTGGTAAACTTATGGAACGTTGTGTGTATAAGTATATATATATAATAATGTTATTATATATATATACTTATACACACAACATTATATCTGAGCATCTTATATATTCTAGACAATCAGGTTTTTTTAACTGGTCATTCCACTGTATGCCAATTAATCGACATATACCACCAAATTGTTAATTCAACTGACTCTAAACTTAACACTTGTATGGTCTTCTGTGATATTTCTAAAGCATTCGACCGTGTTTGGCACAAAGGCCTTCTATTCAAAATGCAACAATACGGTATAAATGGTAAAATCTTAAATGGGTTCAATAACTATCTCTCCGGTAGGAGCCAAAAGGTATTTGTCGGCACACTCTCTTCTCATGCAATGTACGTCAATGCTGGTGTACCGCAGGGGTCTGTCCTGGGTCCATTACTATTTCTAATTTACGTAAATGATATAGCAGACAATTTATTAAGTCTTGCACGTTTGTTTGCAGACGACACTTCCTTAGCGAGCTCTGCTACAAATATATCAGATCTTGAAGGTATAATAAATCACGATCTAGTTCTGTTATCTGCTTGGTCAAAACAGTGGTTAGTTACGTTCAATCCCTTGAAAACTGAAGCAATATTATTCACATCTAAAAAAGTTCGTAATCCTTTACTATTGTTTGAAAATATTTCTGTAACATTTGTTGAAAATCACAAACACTTGGGCCTTACAATCAGTAATAATGGTAAATGGCACGCTCATATTGAGAATATAATACAGTCTGCATCCAAAAATTCTTGGCATGATGAGAAAAGTTAAATTTAAAATACGTAGGGACTCTCTTAATCAAATTTATATATCATTTATTCGCCCAATTTTAGAATACGCCTCGGTAGTGTGGGATAACTGTACCTGCTACGAAAAAGACAGCTTAGAAAAAAATCAACATGAAGCTGCAATAATTGTTACTGGCACAACAAGATCAATATCTTCTCAAAATTATATAAAGAAATTGGCTGGTTATCTCTATCAGACAGAAGAAAGTATCAAATATTGATATTGGCATACAAAATAAAACATGGTTTGACACCAAACTACTCAATATATTTATTTCCCGATACAGTTAGTATTAGAACATTATACGATCTTAGAAACTCACAAGATCTTGATATCATAACCAGACGAATTGAGCTCTTTGCAAATTCTTTCATTCCATCAACAATTTCGTTGTGGAACAAACTATCAATTGCTTTAAGGGAAGCACCATCCTTATCAATATATAAACGAAACCTTATAAATACTTGTTTTCATCCAGTTATAGTTACAAAACACTTTAACTACGGTATACGAATATTATCTGCACAGCATGCAAGACTAAAAAATAATTGTAGTAACTTAAATCATGATCTTTACGTTAATCATATAGAAAATTATCCAACATGTATCTGTACGCAGTGAGTGGAAAATGCTGACCATTACTTTTTAACTGCATTCTTTTTGTACAACAAAGAATTGAATTATTTCAAAACACAAGGTTGTTCCATCCACTTAATGTCAAAAAGCTGTTTTATTGATCAGAAGATCATTCATATGAAGACAACATAAATCTCTTCGAAAGTGTTCAAACTGTGTGTGTGTGTGTGCGTGTGTGTGTGTGTGTGTGTGTGTGTGTGTAATAATTTAATATTTAATTTCATTTAAAAAATAAATCAAAAAATAAAATGATTCCCGCTTTTCAGTAAATACTTCAACATGCATTCATATGTGTGTGCGTGTATGTATGTTTGCATGCAAATGTCTGTGTATATATGTGTGTGCGGGCGTTTGTGCTTATGTGTGCGTGCGTGCGTGTATCCGTGTGTGTTTGCGTGAGTACGCATGTATATTTTCTCATTAACTACACTTTATGTCATTCATATTTACTTGCCAGGAATGTAATATATCTTAACCATCGTTAAAAGTTGCAAAATATAGTCGAAAGGGAATGGTCGAAACTAATGTTGAGAGAACTTGTGGCCAGACCCTTTTGCCTTATATTGTATTTGACTTATATGCATGATACATATTGTAATATGTGTTTATTTGGCAATAAAATATGTTTAAACTACATTATTGTACGCTTTATAAGTTGAGGCATTTTGTCATTCAGCAGTATTCAAATTACATGAAATACTGCTTCTATCTAACTATTAGAGGGTTGTTTTTCAGTTTTTAATTATTTATAAACGACACTAAGCGACTACCCCACGGAAGCGCATCCTGTTCCCAATGTGGTGCTGTGCCATAACGCGCGACATTTGGTGGCAGATCGGTTTGCGACATTAATGTCTCACACCACTATTACATTTCCCACAGGGCTCTTTATGTCCAAAACACAGCGTAAAAAAATTGCAGCATGTGTCTGGATTCAATTGCTTCACTGGTTCAAGATCTGTAATTATAAAGGAAAAATAGCTTACCTTGATCAGGTGTTTTTGTAATTCAATGTTTTTGTGATACCTTTCTTTTCATAGAAAAAATAGTATGTCAACTACATGTATTCGCCTACGATGCGGTTCGAACCAACACTTCTATAATGACACAGAATTGCCCAGAAATCTGGTATCAACATCAAATTTTCAGTGGTGATTTCTAAAATACTGAGCATTTAACACATGATAGGGACAAAAGTCGCTGCAATACAAGCCCTGAATAAAGAAGAAAAAGAGAATTGGAGCTTGATATCTACCTCCTTCATCTGTAGGTCCGAAGTACTCAAGGCAGATAATAGTGGTGTGAGTCTTTTAGCGTTAGTGTCAGCGTTGCGACATTTAGCGTCGATGCGACATTTAACGTTACCACAGAGCGATCTACAGTAATTGTAAGACAACCATATCCCACTGGATGGGTTGACCTCAAATCAATGCCGGAGGATTTCAAAATTAGGCTATTCACTAGCCAGCCGTCGAAACATATGGATATAACATACACATTTCGAGGTATTTTATATTCACCAGCAAAAACATTTAGTCGATTACAACGATTTGCATTACATAAAACGTATATCAAACGTATGAATTAATTCTAGTTCCGGTCAACTAGAATGAAACCTCTTTCAAGACCTTACAGCTTTAAAAGGTGTTAACTCTTACACTTTTATAAGGTTCCTACGCGGTCTAATGGTTGACGCCGTTGACTGTCACCCAGGATGTCGTATGTTCAAACCGCAGTCAATGCTAAGAAAAATACAAAGATAATAATATATTTATTTATTTTATTCTTTTTTTTTATAATTTTTTCATTGAAACTGTTACCGGTATCCAACTAACACACGTGAAAAATATGTCAACTTAAAGCAACGACAAAATCACAATATCTCTCGTAATCCAGTGATGTAGAAGTATGCATGTTGTGTTTGTATGAAAAGCAGTATTATTATGCTGAGGTATCGGACATGTTGAAGTAGTTTTGTCCTGTTTGATTTTACAGGAGACACAATCACAACTTTGCTAGGGGTGTCCGGAGGCATGCTGCCACGAAAAGATATTTAACTCATGACATGCATTTCCTGCATTTTTTCTGATATTTCAGACATTTTAAGCCGTTCAAATTTATAACACAAACTCATTTTATACAATTGCCTATTTTTACACTTTTATCTTGAATACACATTGGTGACTTTTTAGACCCGACATAACAGTACATATCAACTCTTGGTAATACACTCTAAGACAAGTATTTGCTGGGTATTATGACACATTCATACTGCATATATTATATGTGAGGAATATGTCATTTTTTTGCAAGAGTTATTCATATTTTGGGAATAACTTTATTATTATTTTTACAAAAACACTAATAAATATGTGAAACTCCACAAATTCTACAGGAGGCAAGTTTCTGCGTTTGACACAATTTGGCTAATATATAATTATAATCTTTGACTCTTAAAGCTAAAAGAAAGATTATTAGAACAATTTTTTGTTTGAATATTTAGCGTCAGTTTATGCCATCGAGGGCTAATAGACGAATAGTACAGTGTAAATATTGTACATGTATTACATGAAGAACAGGTAATAGTCTACAGGTCTGAAACGACTGCGTTATGTCAAAATATTGAGATGGACGATAATGTTTAAAACGGGAAAAATACTAAGTTTATTTGTGCAGTGTAAACTTACAACTTAAAAACAACCCTGAGATAGTTGGATAGTAGTATTATGTCATGTTATTAGAATACCGCTAAATGACTCAATACACCGACTTATTTAGTGTAAAATATACAAGACAACGTTCTAAGCAAATTTTGGCGTTTAGCAGCCTTATAACATCAACTTGTGATTGTACTGATATAATTTGGTATATTGATACATAAAACAAATGTAAAACACAAACAGCAGTCCCATATATGCTTCCGAAGTAATAAATTGAGCTGCTTTCAATCTGAAAATGGTTAAATCCGTCACATTTCTCGAATGTTTGAGGAAACGGCCATGTTCCCATTCAAAAACACATGTCCGCTTGAAACTTAAATAGAATGCCGTTCGTATCGTCTGTCTCTTTGATTTAATCAAAGCACTACAGTTCTGATGGGGGCGGAACATATCAAATGTAAAATGTCGCTATTGTTTTAGACAAACAGATCAGTTTGCATACGTTGAAGTAGAATAATCCCGATTACCTTTGATTCTAATACAGGGTACAAAATCGACATGTTCTATGCTTAACGTTGACCCTTTCCTCGAATAAGTCAAGAGAATGTAACTGAATGGTTTGCCTTTGAAAGGGTATTTCCTGCTAAAGTAAGAATAAAAACATAAATTTGGCAAATGTCCAACTTCAAGATATTAGTTTAAGTCAATGATATGAGATTTGTATCTTCAACTCAATTCGTGATATTTTCAGAAATGACAAGCTTTCTATCATATATAAAATATCAAAGTGCTCTGAATCTAGCACGATGAATTTCACTTTGAGTATATTCATTTACTATTTTCTTTATTGATTTCTCTAGCGCAACAGTGAAACAATTCGTTTAAAAGATGAAAAGTAGAAATGTTTATGTCGACATTAATAATTGATTCTTACATTTATATTTTCTTGGGCCCTGTATCACCCCATAAACGGAACCGCACTAGCCAATATGTTATGGCGCCGATTTTTAGACACATCTGGATGTTTGCGAATTTTTACTACGGAAACACAAAATGCTTATATGTTTAAATGGAAATTATCTACCGTTCCTATTATTGGAAATATATGAAATATTTACTAAATAACAAAAAAACAGCACTGGCTTTATTCATAATTCGATCAATCTCGAATTCTTTTTAGGAATACAAGTCTATTTTTAAACATTTGGGAGAAACAGCAAGTCACGTGATCGACATTAGCATATCTCTATATTTAGAACGAGTATTGATTGTTTACTGGCATAAGCAAGGAACTATATAAGTATAGTTCCTTGGCATAAGTGACAGATCTAGAAAAGTTTCGTTCCCGTATTCAATGAAATATGGTAAACATATTAACGATTAATAGTTAAAAACGCAGTTGTCTGTCTTGAATTGCTGTCCAACATGGCGTCCTGAAAATTTTTTTGGTCACGTGACCATAGTTCAGCGCGTCTGTATTCATGCGCTTTAATTCCTGTGTGCTGATTAATAGCACTGAATATAAACTTGGAATTTATACGATACATAATTGTTTATAGGTATAAATCGTCGCTGTCTTTTATAATATTAATGTTTTCGTTGAAATAGGCGAATCTACTGTTTATAGTGAGTTCGAACGCATATCAGGGGGTGGAACTATTTGATTGGTGGTTGTCAAGTTCGCATTAACACGATACACAGTTGTAGATTTGCAGTATAAGAAAATAATCATGTTAGCTCTGAGAGCGGTTGCTAAAGCACCGCTCACAAAAACGGAAAAATAATACGAAAATAAAGGGGATTTCTTACCTCATTGTTCGACCGTGTATACATTGGACGGAGTAATTCAGTAGTAGTAAAGTATGATTGAAAATAAGTGGAAAATATGCCACATTTTTGGGGCAAACATCACATTTTGTGGGCAAACCGAATACGAAGAAGCCGATAATCGCCGAAAGCGAACAAACGCGTACGGAAACGGCCGAGCGAGTATCGGCTTTAATTTACTTCGTTAGATGAGTTTGAAGGTAAAAGAAGGAAATAACTTGAAGTTTTATTTGTTTGCATTATGTATATATTACATTATAATTGTTTTCATTAAATAAACAACGCTATCCTTTAAATTACGTTTATTCTCATCGTATTTTTCACTCGTTTTGCCTCCTTATCTATACAGACATGTTAATGAGAAAGGAGGAGGTAAATTTTTGAATACTGAGTTACACTCATTTCAAAATGAGGATTGAAGAGACACACAAGAGTCGATTAGCGCAATAAATAGATCTTTAGCAGTACACCCAAATATGTATAGTCACCAATATACCTTATTGTTACCGAGATTATACAGACCGATGCGATATAGTTCTATGTACACAGAACGATGTGTTATATATAAATTGATTCACTTAATACTATTTTGTAAAAACTTATAAGCAAACTATATTATGAAACTATATTAAGAACCGAATATTACTTAAGGTAACGTTATATATTAAATCCGAGTTTTCTGAAAATTCAACGTTCGCTGTTATTTTCTGTATTCACGTTTCGTTGTTGTTAAATAAAAACAGTGGCTTAATTGTTTATATGTCTCTCTTAAAACGTTATACGCTACTACAACGACATGGTTCAAGTTATGTCATTCTTTTACCTTCAAACCCATCTAACGAAGTAGAAAAATAAAAGCCGATACTCGCTCGGCCGGTTTCCGTACGCGATCGTTCGCCTTCGACGATTACCGATTTTCTTCGTATTCGGTTTGCTCCAAAAATGTGGTTTGATTTTCCATCTATTTTAACTCAACATAATACTACTTTCAGTGACTTTATCATATATTGTCGAAAGTTTATTATATTATGTGAATTCTTTATTATATTATGTTTTGGTGCGTGCCCATATATCTTCCTGCGGTGCGAGTCCATATCTCTTCCTGCGGTGCTTGTCCATATCTCTTACTGTGGTGCGTGTCCATATCTCTTCATGCAGTGCTTGTCCATATCTCTTACTGCGGTGCGTGTCCATATCTCTTCATGGGGTGCGTGTCCATATCTCTTTCTGCAGTGCATGTCTATATATCTTTCTGCGGTGCGTGTCCATATCTCTTTCTGTGGTGCGTGTCCGCAACACACAGGTGATATACGCAAAAGGTTCAGGATAGTTTACATTTTATCAGGGTTAGTGACCTTAGGTACCATTTTTCATGCAAAAAATATGAATATACACGATATCGGTCACAAAATGTTAAAACACATCAATACAGTGTATACAAAAAAAGCTTGATGCAAAGCATCAATTCGCCGCCAAAATTCTAGGATTGAAACTTATGTGATTGTGTGAAGAAATGAAAATAATCCGTTTTCCCAAAAAAGATATTTAAAGATGTTAGTGATGGTGGCCATTTTAAATTGATAAAATAATCTTGTGCGTAGTCTGGTATACATGAGAAACATCCATGTTTAGTTCGAGTTTTAACTGGTCTAATGGTTTTAGAGAAAGTGCTGCTAACGGATGACAAGCGACGGACAATGTGCCATTGCATAAGCCCTTCTGGCATTTGGCTAGAAAAGTTTAGCATGTATTAAGTGTTGAAAGTAAGAAATGAGTCAAGAGGTAATGGAATAACAGTATAAAAATATGTAACAAGATTAATAATGCTTTCATGCATATATCAAAACTAGCAATTTTCATAAGTTTCAAAAAGATATGTAAAAAATATAAAGCATGACGAAGAAACTGACTAAAATTTCAATTTTGTTTTGACAATACTCATTACAAATGGATAAGTACCCGTGAACAAAAAACATATGGTCAAAGCCAGGAGTTCTGTTATCTTTTCCTTTTCTTTGAGCAAGTTTTAAACAATGGTAAGTGATTCATCATTACTAATTGAAATGAACCATTGGACATTGGAAGTGCACATGTCCAATGCTTGCAAATATTACTGAAGTTATACAACAATTATTTTGAAAAATCATTTTTTTGATTTGGCTGCGCCATTTTGATTTTACATTTTCTGTTCCTTTACGCTCGATTGATGACTGTTCTGGAACATCTTCTGAACATGTTCTGGACAACGAATCGAACGCGCCCTAGTGTATGTCTGCGCATGCTCACACAAAGTAATCCACGATAAAGGGAGTCTTCGTTAATAAACGATTTATTAAAATAATTTTAAAGAAATATTCATACATTATTGCTCGCAGAAAACTCAGGTTAATCAAGAAATCGTTAAACATTTTTTTTATCTTATTCAGCTGCGTTTTTTAATATGTGTTTTAATGCCATTCAAACATTCAATGTTACACAAACAATACATACTCAACTATCGGTCCTTTTCATTCCCCCATGGGCACGGTCACTCGACTGATACAGGTATATTCGCCTCCAGGAGGCGGCGAATGGCGGCGAATAATGAATTTTGTAGGTTCTGTTTTTATGTTGTTTGTTTTTAACTAGTCTAGACGAACACTAGTGGAATTGCGTAAAAAATATATTTAAATTAAATGTTTCATACAATGTAAAAAACATACGCTTATTGTTACACTGTAACCCACCTCTAGTGTTACAACATGGGTTGCCACAGTGTAGTTAGCCCCCGAAAAAGTAAGGCTTGTTAAAGTTAAGTATCTACACTTGTGTACAAACATATTAATAAATATCAGGGAAGGGGATTTATTATTTTTTTAAATTATTGCCATTTATTTAATTTATATCAAATTATGTCGAAAGATCATAACTTGTAAATGAAATGTATATACTTATTTGGAGCTACTGTGACGTAGCTGACCCTTGAGTTATGTGCAAGCCCACCATGTTCTAGGGGTGGGGGTAGGGGTCTCGGGTTGTTCCTCCCCAACATACACACAGAAAACCGTTGTGGCGTGAGGACAGCTATGCCACTGAGCTAGATAATCTTGATGGCACTATGTACGTTGTATACATACTGTCGTTTTAAATAGAGAATAGTATAGATACTTTCATTATATATCTTGTTTATTTCACCACTCAAGTTTAGCTTGTTGTATTGAAATGTCTGTTATGAACGTTGTTGACATAAATGCTCCAATATTTCATTATGTGGTTTGCATTTAAAAGTGCATCGTACACATACCGAACGTCATTGTCCAGTGAAGGCACCGAACCCATGATCGGAGGGATCGTGGGTTCGATCCGCCCTCTGCCACAGCTATGTATATGGTCCTTGAGCAAGACACATTTTCCCGCATATGCTTAGTACTGGTTATACCCAGGAAGACTTCGAGCCTGATTTGTCTAAGCTGTAATAACTTGTTTCACAATAAATAAGTAAAATAAATAAGTTTAAACTAAACGACATTATTAACTGTCCTCATGGTCACTTTTATCAAATTATCCTGTAATTTACCCCAAAATATTGTATAAACGCTAACCACTGGAATAAAAACTGATTTCTTACTACCATTTAAAAACAAACTAAATTGATCATTTCCCCCGAAAACCGTATCAAGCACAGATGCATTAAAACAAAAAGCGTATCAACATGCGAAGAAAATAGTTTCACTGACGTTTAAACTTTAGCATGTATTCTATAAGGACATGAAGCATTTTTTTGGAAACAATAACATGTGTTAGCGTAAGCGGAAAAAGCATAGTTCACTATTTATATACCATATGATATCAATGAAATATGTTTAAAGTATATCATGGTAATCCACATGTAAAAACTGAAATATCGTTATTTTACCTATCTGTATGCATTTACCATTCGTATGATTTTAACATGTTTATATAACTATATACTATTTGGTATTATGCATATTTGCCTGAAAGACACATTATCATTGTACATTAAAACAGGTGACACCTCTGATATATTGGTATATCCGCTCTGATCCACACACACACACGCATGCATGCAAGCACGCCCGCACGCACTCACGCATGCACGTACGCACGCATGCACGCGAGATTAGCTGTGCGTTAAGTCATGCATTTAACATTTTATGTATAAGTTGAATATGAACATGGTTATGTTTCTGTTTTTCTATTTAAGCTTCGTTTTGCGTTTCAGAGCAACACTGAGGCCGGAATTAGGTGCTTTTGCTTGGAAGAAACAGCTCTACCAAACGGTACAGATATCCAAAAGCGCTCTTGTCATTCACAGTGTTCTACAAGTGGTGTGGCATGTGGAGGTAGAGACCAGGTGTCATTGTACCGAAATGGTAAATATGTGCGGTGGAGAAAGAGTGGCCATTGTACCGAAATAGTAAATATGTGCGGTGGAGAAAGAGTGGTCATTGTACCGAAATATTAAATATGTGCGGTGGAGAAAGAGTGGTCATTGTACCGAAATGGTAAATATGTGCGATGGAGAAAGAGTGGTCATGGTACCGAAATGGTAAATATGTGCGGTGGAGACAGAGTGGTCATTGTACCGAAATGGTAAATATGTGCGATGGAGAAAGAGTGGTCATTGTACCGAAATGGTAAATATGTGCGGTGGAGAAAGAGTGGCCATTGTACCGAAATGGTAAATATGTGCGATGGAGAAAGAGTGGTCAATTTACCAAAATGATAAATATTTGCGGTTGAGAAAGAGTGGTCAATTTACCAAAACGATAAATATTTGCTGTGGAGAAAGACTGGTCTTTGTTTTGGAATGGTAAATATTTACTGTGGAGAAAGACTGGTCTTTGTTTCGGAATGGTAAATATTTGCGGTGGAGAAAGACTGGTCTTTGTTTCGGAATTGTGAAAACGTGCAATGGAGAAAGACTGGTCTTTGTATCGGAATGGTGAAAACATGCGATGGAGAAAGAGTGGTCTTTGTATCGGAATGGTGAATACGTGCGATGGAGAAAGAGTGGTCTTTGCACCAAAATGTTAATTATGTGCGGTGGAGAAAGAGTGGTCAATGTACCAAAATAGTAAATATTTGCAGTGGAGAACGATTGATCTTTGTATCGGAATGGTAAATATGTGCGATGGAGAAAGAGTGGTCATTGTACGAAAATGGCAAATATGTGCAATGGAGAAAGAGTGGTCTTTGTATCGGAATGGTGAATCTGTGCGATGGAGAAAGAGTGGTCTTTGTATCAGAATGGTGAATACGTGCGATGGAGAAAGAGTGGTCTTTGTATCAGAATGGTGAATACGTGCGATGGAGAAAGATTGGTCATTGCACCAAAATGTTAATTATGTGCGGTGGAGAAAGAGTGGTCAATGTACCAAAATAGTAAATATTTGCGATGGAGAACGATTGATCTTTGTATCGGAATAGTAAATATGTGCGATGGAGAAAGAGTGGTCATTGTACGAAAATGGCAAATATGTGCGATGGAGAAAGAGTGGTCATTGTACGAAAATGGTAAATATGTGCGATGGAGAAAGAGTGGTCAATGTACCAAAATGATAAATATTTGTGGTGGAGAAAGAGTGGTCAATTTACCAAAATGATAAATATTTGTGGAGAAAGACTGGTCTTTGTTTCGGAATTGTTAATATTTGCGGTGGAGAAAGACTGGTCTTTGTTTCGGAATGGTAAATATTTGCGGTGGAGAAAGAGTGGTCAATGTATCAAAATTGTAAATATTTGTGATGGAGAAGGAGTGGTCAATGTATCAGAATGCTAAATAGGTGCGGTGCTTTTTTCTTACAGACATATATCTTGATACTTTGTATAGGAACTAATTTGAATCAGATTTGATTGGCTAAGACACTTCCACCATTATGTTTAACAAGAAGTATACTTTACTCCAAATCAAGTTATTCACGATCAATATGTCACAGACAGTTAGCGCTGTCATCCACAATCACTATGTCACCGACAGTTAGCCCTGTCACCCACGATCAATATGTCACCGATAAGTAGCGCTGTCACCCACGATCACTGTCACCGACAGATAGCGCTGGCACCCACGATCAATATGTCACCGCCAGGTAGCGCTGTCATCCACGATCACTATGTCACCGACAGTAAGCACTGTCGTCCACGATCAATGGTTACGCTGTCACCCACGATCACTATGTCAACGACAGTTAGCTTGGTCGCTCACGACCAATATGTCACCGGCAATTAGCGCCGTCACCAACGATCAATATGTCACCGACAGGTAGCGCCGTCGCCCACGATCAATATGTCAACCACAGTTAGCGCTGTAATCCACGATCAGTATGTCACCAACAGTTAGCGCTGTAATCCACGATCAATATGTCACCAATAGTTAGCTCTGCCACTCACGATCAATATGTCACAGACAGTTAGCGCTACCACCCATGATCAATATGTAACAGACAGGTAGCGCTGCCACCCACGATCAATATGTCACCGACAGGTAGCGATGCAACCCACGATCACTATGTCATCGACAGGGTAGTACTGTCACTCACAATCAATATGTCACCGACAGGTTGCGCTGTTACCCACGATCAATATGTCACCGACAGCTAGCTCTGTCATCGACGATCAATATGTCACCGATCAATATGTCACCGACAGGTAGCACTGTCATCCACGATCAATATGTCATCGACAGGTAGCAATGTCACCCACGATCAATACGTCACTGACAGGTAGCGCTGTCACCCACGATCAATATGTCACCGACAGATAGGGCTGTCACCCACGATCAATATGTCAATGACAGATAGCGCTGCAACCCACGGTCACTTTGTCAACGACAGTTAGCGCTTTCACCTACGATCAATATGTCACGGACAGGTAACGCTGTCACCAACGATTAATATGTCACCGACAGGTAGCGCTGTCGCTCTAGATCAATATCTCGCCCACAGGTATCGCTGTCACCCACGATCAGTATGTCACCGACAGGTAGCGCTGTCACCGAAGATCAATATGTCACCGACAGGTAGCGCTGTCACTCACGATCAATATGTCATGGACAGGTAGCGCTGTCACCCACGATCAATATGTTGCCGACAGATAGCGCTGCCCAATCACTATATCACCGACAGTTAGCGCTGTCACCCACGATCAGTATGTCACCGACAGGTAGCGCTGTCACCCACGATCAATATGTCACCAACAGGTAGCGCTGTCACACTGACATTGGCTGCGTCTGGTTCACTAACGTTAATTTAAAATCAACGCATTAGCTCACGTAACATATATTTCAATTATTTAAATCGTCTCCATTTAAAAGCAATAGTATTAAATTGTAATTGCCAGTCATGTCGATAAATGACTACTTACAAACAAAAATGAAGTTTACATTAAAAGTACACTTTTGAATATTTTGTCTTGTTATTCATAAAAAACAATCCTCAATATTTGTAATATTTGATAACTTTATTGTTTTTTACAATTCCCCTTTTGGGCCCCCTTTTTTACAAGGATGCCTTTTAATGATAGGTCTTCTAATCTTGAATTGAAGAACATACTTTCCAACACTTCTATGTCTCTAATCTGGAGACACTCTCGCGAAATCGCCGATGAAACCACTAACAACATTTTAAATACATTCTTGAAATTTTACGTGTTCATTCGAAAGAGAACGAAGTGTATGTTTACAATTACACTTATACGTTTAAAATTAACTGTATTTTCGGTTTTAGAAACTACAATCACGTGCAGTGTTAACCAGTCCATGCCCATTGATTGGTTATTTTCTAAATTTGATCAGTGAAATAGTTAATTAAACAAGATAGCAAGACCAGGGCACAGTAACAAGCTGGGAACCTTTTTGAAACATACCATGATATTGTCATGTCCATATGAAACAAATGTGGTTCTACACATTAATAAATTAATAACATATTTTGCGAATGGGGTGGGGGTGAGATTGGGGTTGTTTGTCAAGCATAGGAGTTCCTCTCCCTCTCCTAACGTTTTGGTGCCTGGTGGAGGGGTATCAAGTTCCAAACACAATACGGATACTGTTACCTGTGTGCATCACTGACAAGGTTTGGTTATACAGTTGTGGCATACGTGACACAGGCCTTATCTTACTTAGCTTTTGGATCGCTATCGATATATAATAAATAATGGAAATGTAGGACACTTCAAAATGACCATATCTGGTTAGAAGAATATATAGGTGTGAAGCGAGAAACCCCTTAATTAAATCCGTGAACAAAATCATAATAAACATAATGACTAATGTTGATCTCTTTGAAAACAGTAGTTAGCAAGAAATATGTATATCCCCGCGAAATCCAAGTTTCTACATTTACGAAGGCATCCGGTATTGACACAGGTGAATTTGCGTTATTACATGATTAGCGAAAATTTAAAACTTACATTTTGAATGTTTGAAATTTGGTTAGAATATATCCGAAATATTACATAATAAACATGGAAACATGTTAAACTATATACTCTTGGTGAAACCAATTAAATAGTTATTGTTTCATAATGTTCAACTATCATTTAACGCTATCATGTGTGTACGGAAATACCGTAAAGGCATAGTGCCACCATTGCAAAAAGGAAGTGCTTCCGTGGGGTAGTCGCATAATGGCGGTTGTAAATAATCCTCAATTCTTCTTCTTTAAAAATGCATTTTCCTTATTTTAATGCTCATTTTTTTATTTGAATGGCATTATTGATGTATTTTGAACATTTTGATAGCATTGTCATGTTTGAATTGTGAATTTAGAAAAAAAAAATGATGCTTGGAAATTGGGGTATGGATTCATGATTTCGGAAGTCTAGTTTCACTTTGTCACCAGTGTACACACTGAGCAGAAAAAAAATCTCTTATATGACACATGACCCCTACTTTTCTCATCATATTTTGATAGTGCAGAGGTTGACAAACAGTAAACTGTAGGTTTCACTTCTTTCATTTGGTACCCTCTATGAATGACAAGCCTTCAAACTTTTATTATTTACTATAGAATAAAGAACAAAAATCAATGGCTGGGTTACACCTAAACGTATTCCCGCCATCTGTCAAACAGCACTTGATAACCAATCAAAATCATACAAGATATTCGCACCGTGCAACCGGAAATAACTAGGAAACGCAAAATGTTCGAATCGTTTAGGAACGTAAACAATTAATTTCATAGGTAAAACACGACTTATCTGTCGTTATTACATGATGTATATGTTTAGAATATTATTTTCTACTTACGCTATAACTTTATTACATTGAAATCAGTCATGGATCATGGATTCAGTGATTTTGGTAATTTTGAAATGTCCTACATTTCCATTATTTACTATATATAGCTATCCAAAAGCTACAGAAAGATAGGGTCTGTGATACGTGGTAGAGGGAAAATGAATTAAGGCAGTACCAAGAATGTTAATAACATGAATATATTCATGCAATGCAATATTTTTCTTTGTTCCTATATATAATAGTGTACTACATACACCTTACGCAAAACGTGGTCTTATAATAAATCATCCGATCTGGGGCGGAGTCGTGGGTTCGCCCCCATGCCCTGGGGCCCCCGTTACAGCCATGTGTGGTGGTGACACTGAGCAAGACACACACCCTGCTAACATGCTTAGAACTGGTTCTACGAGACCTGTCCCAGTTATACTAAATAAGTTTTAAACTAAAACATGTATCGAATATTTAGATTGTAGCTGACACGTTATATTGTTCATATTTTACTTATCTTGTGTGTTTCGTCATATCGTTACAGCCACCGGGAGACCATCACCGAAGCCTTATGGCAGTCGTGTTTGTTTAAGTTATGATTTAAATAGCAAAAAGTTCGGAAGGGACAACTGTTCTGTTTCTTTACTGGTTATCTGCCAATCTGAAAACGGAGAAGTACATTGCGTACAAGACCAAAATCAACAACCTATTTATAAAAACTGGATTGGCTCATCGAAAACATGCTATGAAAATAGTCTGTATCCGGTTGCAGCCGAAAACGTACATAAGCTGGGAACAAGTTGTAAGAACCGCACTTCGCTTACATGGACAGGACTGTACGCGAATTTGGCTATCTATAAATATAATGGTATGTATCTATAGATATAATGGTACGCATTTATACATATATTGGTGTGCATCTAAACATTATAATGGTGTGCATCTATACATATAATGGTGTGTGTGTATATATACATATAATGGTATGCATCTATGGATATAATGGTGTGCATCTATAGATATAATGGTATATACCTATACAAATGCTAGTGTGTATCGATATAATGGTATGTATCTATAGACATAATGGTGTGCATATCTATACATATAATGGTGTGTATCTATACATATAATGGTATGAACCTATAGATATAATGGTGTGTATATATACATAAAATGGTATGTATCTATAGATATAAAGGTACACGTATGTATCTATAGATGTAATGGTGTGCACCTATACATATAATGGTATGCATCTTTGGATATAATGGTGTGCATCTATAGATATAATGGTATGGATGTATACATATGATGGGTGTACATCTATGCATATAATGGTATGTATCATATATATAATGGTGTGCAATAATCGTGTACATCTGTACATATAATGATATGTATATATACATATAATGGTATGCAACTATACGTATGCTTGTATGTATTTATACATATAATGGTGTGTACATAAACATATGATATCATACATCTATACATATAATGGTGTTTATCTATAAATATAATGGTATGTATCTATACATATAATGGTGTGTACATAAACATATGATATCAGGCATCTATACATATAATAGTGTGTATCTATACATACACTGGTAAGCAACTAAACATATGCTGGTATGTATCTATACATATAATGGTATGCAACTATACATATGCTGGTATGTATCTATACATATAATGGTGTGTATCTAAATATTATAATGGTGTGTATCTATACATATAATGGTGTGCATCTATACATTATAATGGTGTGCATCTATACATATAATGGTATGTATATAAACATATGATGGTGTGTATTTAAACATATGATAATATCCATGTATACATAATAATGGTAGCAACTATACATATGCTGGTATGTATATATATATATATATATATATATATATATATATATATATATACATATAATGGTGTGTACATAAACTTAACTTATGATATCATGCATCTATACATATAAAAGTGTGTATCTATACATATAATGGTATGCAACTATACATATGCTGGTATGTATCTAAACATATAATGGTGTGTATTTAAACATATGATATATATATATAATTATTTGTGAACAGTTTCAACATGCACTGATAGCTTTATATGCTAGTCACATGCTATAAAGGACAGACATAGAACCCCGTTGGATCTTACAGTGAAAGACGAGAGACGAGTGATACTGAGACGCAATGTAATACTACAATAAAACAGAAGCTGACAGATCTATTTTTAAATGACTGGTATTCAGATGTACAAAATTCAAGCAAGTGTAAAATCTATAGACTATTCAAACATAAATTCGAATTTGAAAAATATTTGATTACAACCACAAAAATGTTAAAACATGTTATAAAGTTTAGAGCACGTAACCACAGATTGCCTGTTGAAACGGGCTGTTGGAACGGTATTGAACTACATATGCGCAAATGTCCATTGTGCGATTCTAGTGTTGGAGATGAATATCATTATTTATTTGAATGTCAACACTTTCGCTTTAGTAGAAAACGTCTTCTAAGAGAAAAATACTACATTCGACACAATATTAATAGTTTAGATAAAGTAATGAACATAAAAACAACAAACATAATAGATTACAGAAAATTGTGTCAATTTATTAAAGAAATCCTTGTACAATTCAACTGATATTGGAATTGTTATTGTTGTTTTGATTTGGGTTTTTGTCTGTTAAGAAACAATAACATACTCGACAACTGGTATATAACGACGTCGTTGAATTCTACTTTTAGCCAGATACATAATATAATAACGTCTGGATTATTTCATTTTATATATAGTTTCATTTAATGTAGGGTACTCTCCCATTGGCGAAACAAACAAAAACACCGAACAACAACAACACAAATTTTCGGAAATTCATTTAAAGTATAACTATAGTATTTTTGCAATATTCCTGTTCTGATCATATGTAATTAGCCTCTACTGTATATTGTATGTATTTTTGTTATTTCTCGTATTGTCATGTATACCATGAATTGAGTGAATAAACTATTGAATTGAATTGTAAACCAAACGCCACGGTCTGCTACTTAATTTATTCATAAATGCATATAGTTCGATTTCAAACTGGCCTTTAGTTACCTTACTTAAAAATGCGGCACAGCATATATTCATATAACACACACACACACACACACACACACACACACACACACACACACACAATATATATATATATGTATATATATATATATAATTATTTGTGAAAAACCAAGACACTCGCCGTAGTCTGGTCTGTACATTTATGTCTTGGTTATTCACAAATAATTATCTCCATATATATATATCATGCATTGTGAATGAGCATCTGAAAAGATCCCAAAAATCGTAAATTCCATTGTTGTGAATTTAATTATCTCCCTTTATATATATATATATATATATATATATGTTTAATTATATTTAAAGGATATAAGGAGGAGGGTATTACAAACAAATCACGATTATTCTAATTACAATGTTGTGTTTATTTTCTCTTTTAGAGACAGGACAGCCACGCGGATCGTTTAATCAGCATGCTATCTTGAATGTTACAAACAACCGCGGACGTGTGTTGTTCTCTGCCCCGGACAGCAAAAAGCCGCGTATACACAGAGCACTGTGTCAGAGAGGTTTGCGTTATTTCTTCACACAAGTTCTGCACAAAATTTGCTATAGTTCGTTTCCATTTTTTCCCAACTTACCTTTTGGAGCTAAAGGAACTTAAAGCGAATTTAAATCTATGGTAACAAGTGTGAAACAATGGAATCACAGGAACTAATGTCTTTTAATTTTATTTCTTAAATGCAAAGGTTTTTCAACAGCGAGATAACATTGAATGAGTATGCTTTTATATTATACTAGTGTTGCATATGGAGGCTTATTAAAAGTAGATACGCATTATAAACTGGACGGGGTGTGTCTTCTTTGTTCTGTTTAGATTGGTATTATATTTGTACCTGCAGTGACTAGTGTGTTTATAATTAGACGACACAAACAGCCACAAGTAATAACTACTACACATAATTTTATTCGTAGAAAAAACGTCAACTGTATACACTACGGCGACAGATTTAGAAGCTAAAACTACTACGTCTGTGGAAAAGAAAAAGGGCCATTCCACAGAAGGTTTAGATGGCGAGTCTGCAAATGTCCCATGTGAGTATTCTATAACACAGTATATCAAACATTATTTCAACGAAGCGGGTAATTTAGAACCTGAATTTTATAATTACTTTGACCCTGGAGAGTTTTACTAGATATTTTATTAGTAGCGATATATGTGTACTTTACTGCCTAAAATGGATAGTGCTATTAGAACAAAAATGTCTTAGTGGGCATCTTTTACAAATCTTGTGTACGTCATAAGATCAATGATTGATGATCTATAACCATATTAACGTTGGTATTCAACATCGTGATATTGAGAGTGAATCTCGCGTTATTGTAGATATTGTAACATTTATGAAATGTTTGTGCCGCCGGTAATGGTTTAAGACGGAAGTGACTTGGTGTAAAGTTCAGCCATAGTATTTCAATTTGTATATTCATGAAACGTAATTATACAACATAAACATCCGTTTAGTAAATAACAGTATATACACTTTCATACACTTGTAGTTGAAGAAGATACATGGAATGTCCGCAGATATACACTTTCATACACTTGTAGTTGAAAAAGATACATGGAATGTCCGCAGATATACACTTTCATACACTTGTAGTTGAAGAAGATACATGGAATGTCCGCAGATATACACTTTCATACACTTGTAGTTGAAGAAGATACATGGAATGTCCGCAGATATACACTTTCATACACTTGTAGTTGAAGAAGATACATGGAATGTCCGCAGATATACACTTTCATACACTTGTAGTTGAAGAAGATACATGGAATGTCATCAGATATACACTTTCATACACTTGTAGTTGAAGAAGATACATGGAGTGTCCGCAGATATACACTTTAGTAATACAGTACAGAGTTGCATAGTCACTACTTATTAACAAACTTGTATGAAGTTGTAATTATTCCTGTTTGAAGTTAAAATGATAAAAAGTTAGTTAGAAGCCCTACTGAGGCGTTAACTTTTATACACGTACACAGAAACCACGCGTCGCGCCTAGCGGCCGAAACCGCTACATTACTTAAGAACTACATTTTGAATTATATTTAGGTCATCAATACATGTGCACTTTTTTTAATAGAAGGATTGTAATTGGTCATCATCTAATCACATGGTTAAGGTCTCGGGGGTCGCGGTGAACATGAATTCTTGGAAGACATTGCATTCTACCAGGTGATGTCATCAAGACAACACAATTCCGCTAGCCTCGTGACCCATGATTCATCCAATCAAGTAAAGTTTTGTGCTTCTTCTTTCGGGCACTATTTTGTGTTTTGGTGTTACCCCCCTAAAATCCATAAAAAAAAGCCATATTGACAATGTTACATTTACACTGGTCAAAATTGCAAAGCAGTCATTTTATCATTTTGAATATTTTATTACCTAATTTAAATCTTGAGTTCATATTTGATACAAATAAGCAAACAAAACTATCAATTCACTTTGTTGTAATCTTCAAAATTTGCACTTCCGGTCACGTGGCGCATTTTGGCGCGAAATCTCATTATTCTCCCATGCTGCACGAGCCCCAAAAATGTTACAGGTAATGATAGCACCATAACGAGGTTTTAATAACGATAGAATCTTAACGACGTTTTATAACAATGGCGTCATAACAACGTTTTATTATGATATAATCATAACGACGTTTTATAACGATAGCATCATAACGACGTTTTATAACGATGGCGTCATAACGACGTTTTATAACGATAGCATCATAACGACGTATTATAACGATGGCGTCATAACGACGTTTTATAACGATAGCATCATAACGACGTTTTATAACTAAAGCATCATTACAACGTTTTATAACGATATAATCATAACGACGTTTTATAACGATATCATCATAACAATTTAAAACGATGGCGTCGTAACGACGTTTTATAACGATAGCATCATAACGACGTTTTATAACGATGGCGTCATAACGACGTTTTATAACAATGGCGTCATAACGACGTTTTATAACGATATAATCATAACGCATTTTATAACGTCGGCGTCATAACAACGTTTTATAACGATAGCAACATAACGATATTTTAAAACGATGGCGTCATAATGACGTTTCATAACGATAGCGTCATAACAACGTTTTATAACGATAGCATCATAACCACGTTTAATAATGATGGCGTCATAACAACGTTTTATAACGATGGCGTCATACCGACGTTTTATAACAATGGCATCGTAACGACGTTTTATAACGATGGCGTCGTAACGACGATTTATAACAATGGCATCATAACGACGTTTTATAACGATGGCGTCATAACGACGATTTATAACAATGGCATAATAACGACGTTTTATAACGATATGATTATAACAAAGTTTTATAACGATGGCATCATAACGACGTTTTATAATTATGGAATCATAGCGACGTTTTATAACGATGGCGTCATAGTGACGTTTTATAACAATTGCATCATAACGACGTTTTATAACGATGGCGTCATAACGACGTTTTATAACGATTGCATCATAACGACGTTTTATAATGATGGCATCATAATGATGGCATCATAATGACGTTTTATGATGATAGCATCATAAAAACATTTTATAACGATGGCATCATAACGACGTTTTATAACAATAGTACCATAACCACGTTTTATAACAATGGCATCATAATGAGGTTTTATAACGATAGCGTCATAAAAATGTATTATAACGATAGCATCATAATGAGGTTTTATAACGATGGCATCAGAACGATGTTTTATAATGATTGCGTCATAAAAACGTTTTATACCGATAGCATCATAACGAGGTTTTATAACAATGGCATCATAATGATGGCATCATAAACAACTTTTTATAACGATAGCATCATAACGAGGTTTTATAACGATTGCATCATAACGACTTTTTTTAACGATGGCGTCAAAACGATGTTTTATAATGATTGCGTCATAAAGATGGCATCATAAAGATATCATCATAACGACGTTTTATAACGATGGCGTCATAAAAACGTTTTATACCGATAGCATCATAACGAGGTTTTATAACGATGGCATCATAATGATGGCATCATAAACAACTTTTTATAACGATAGCATCATAACGAGGTTTTATAACGATTGCATCATAACGACTTTTTTTAACGATGGCGTCAAAACGACGTTTTATAAAGATAGCATCATAACGATGTTTTATAACGATTGCGTCATTAAAACGTTTTATAACGATAGCATCATGACGAGGTTTTATAACGATTGCATCATAACGATGTTTTATAATAATGGCATTATTACGATGGCATCATAACGACGTTTTATAATGATGGCGTCATAAAAACGTTTTATAATGATAGAATCATAACTGTTTTTCAGTGCGTATAAATAATATAATATGTACTACGTTCGATACAGTTTTATTGCAGACATCTATATATTTTTTTAAAAAAAAAAGAAAACCCAATAACGATACATTACTATTGGCGAAGCCATAACTTTTCTAATCTTGTTAATGAACCCCTAACGGTCTTAAACCGCACACTACCTCATTCGTCTACTTTCGAACACTGGCGGAGCTACAGTCGGAAAGCAATCGAGTCATTACGGAATTACAAAAATGTGAACAAAAGTTAAAAGCTCGCTCCGCTCTTCTAAGAGATACACATTATCAAAAATAGTGCATTTTGGAAGTTTATTGAGGCTTTAAATTGAAATGCATAGTCTCGTTTTACCTTACCTTTTCAATTTCACCGAGCGTTTCTTGTGCTATCCAATAACACTTCGAACGACAAATAAGGCTTCCTGTGTCAGGGTTAAACGATAATTAGCAGAAGGACTGACATCCTTCCCAAAAGGAAGTAATTATGTTAAAATCCATAATAAAGTACAGAAAGTTCGTTTTAATTAACATTTACACTTGACACGTGGTTTAAATGTTGATTGGTGATACAACTGGATACTGAGGTCTGTTCAGTTGTTCCTCTTCACCAGAACTATAATGGCAAGATTCTGGTGGACAACAGGCCCAGTGTGTGTGTGTCGGGGGGAGGGGGGGGGGGGGGGGGGTGACATGAATATGGGTACAAAATAAAATTATGTAACCTGTAAACTTCAAAACTTAGGCACAATCTCTACATTGCAGACTAAAATTTGGTGGTCAAAACACTAGATTCAAATCGATTATAGGGATCGAAACTCTACATTCAAACAAACATGTTGAATGATGTGTTTTTGCAGCAAAATCTCTGTGCCACTGTGTCTACTCTCCAATCTACCAAGATGTTCATAGCCTGGAGTTCCTAGGCAGGAGGGGATTAAACCCCGAATTGAACTGGGGTTCAAAAGTCTACATCATGTGTCCTTTTGTTTTTGTTTTGAATGGAGTTTATCGCCATTTTCAACACATTTCAAATTATAGATGGCATATCCATTTTTACTGGTGGAGGAAGACCTCAGACTGTGTCAAACTGAGTAGAACCACCGTCCTTCCGCAAGTAACTGGAAACTTTCTCACATAAAGTTTTTGGAGCGCGCGGGACTCATGTGTTCAAATAGGAGGGTAAAAGCTCTGCATCGCATTATGCAAAAGAAATAGGGATCAAAACTCTACATCATATGTACAAAAAGAGGGATCGAAACAGTGGCACCTATATACTTACCAAGATATAGGGAGTGCCTCCCACCAACCCCCGGGACAAGATGTTCTTGGCCTGGTTCTTCCCTTTCCCCTACTAGCTCTGGAAAAAGACTTGCTGCTTCCCTTGTTTCTGCCAGGTTTTACCATGTTGACATGTTGAAATACTGGAAACGGATGTGGATACGCTACGTAGAACGGCCAGGTTCGGAATGGAGATCGCAAGCCAAGTTTAAGTTTTTATCTACCCTCGCGCTTTGAACTGGTCATTTTGGCAAGAAATTGGAGATGGCACGTGTTGCGTGCGATATTTATAGGTCGTGACGAAGTAAATTTTACGCTGAGTTCGAAAATCCATTTCCTACCAACCGCTAGTTTAAACGTATTTATTTAACTTCTATTGTGAAACAAGTTCTTACAACTTAGGCAAATCACGCTCGAAGTCTTCCTGGTTAGAACCAGTACTAAGCATATGCGGAAAAGTGTCTTGCTCAAGGACACCACACATAGTCGTGGCGGATGATCGAACCCACGACCCTCCGATATTGGTTTGGTGCTCTACCACTGGACCACACGCTCCACAACTAATTACGTTTGGTCACAAATCCAAGATGTCGGCCAAATATTGAAATTCATGTTATAATATATAAACTGATAGAAAACACTGCAAAGTGTTAAAATTTCGATTTATTGTGTTGTTTTAAGTTGTATGACATGTTTTATAGTAAAAAAGAAGAGACACATGGTTGATTCAAGTAAAAAAGTCTAAATAAGGGACACAATTTCTGCCAAAATATGAAAAAAAAAACCACTTTTTCTGCAAATATACTCATTTAGTTGTATGGTTTGGCCTTATTTTTATTTATAAATGCTTGTTTCTGGAGGTAAAATGTATGCTTAGTCAGAAAATCTATTTCCTAATAACGGTTGTTGGGGCAATTGGTCACAAATCCAAGATGAAATTCATGTTATAATATATAATCTGATAAAATAGACTGCAAAGTATTAAAAAGTTAGATTTGTTATGTTGTTGTAAGTTGTATATTAGGGTAAAAAAGAGTAAAAATATAGTTGAATCGTGTACATAAAGTCTAAATAATGGACAAAATGACAGCCAAATTATGAAGAAAATGACACTATTTCTGTAAAGATACACATTTGCTGAATGCTTTGGCCGTATATCTATTTATAAATGTTTGTCTGGAGGTAAACTGTATGAAAATATATTTCTTACTAACAGCTGTTGGGGTGTTTAGTCACAAATTTAAGATGGCTGCCAAAATGGCCGCTAAATATTGATTTTCATGTTATATATAATATGATAGAAAACACTGCAAAGTAATAAAATTTAGATTTATTGTGTGATATTCTTTCTTTTAAAAATCATAGCAATTTTGTCGGAGTGGTGCATTTTCCGCACGCTTTAATAATAAGACAATATTTCTCTCAATTAAAATAATGTCATTTTTATTTAGTTGTTTTAGAAACAACGCATTGTCACTTTGTTTACACTACCGGGATACATACTTGATGTAAACATGATTTGATTGGTTTATAATTCTGAGTTATCCTCCCAGTATTTTTGGAGATCTGGGGAACATGGCCAATTGAATTTAGGGATCTGGGGAACATCGCCAATTGTATTTAGGGATCTGGGGAACATGGCCAATTGTATTTAGGGATCTGGATATCATTGGCCATTACTTTCAAGAATCCAGGGATCAAAGACCTAATTTAAGAGATCTGTGGGATATTTTGGGGGAACTATGAAAAATACTTTTGGAATCTGAGGAACAATGACCATTACTTTAGTGAGGATTCCGATTTTAAAAAGAAGATAGCAGATTTACAGTATTTTTCTGTCTATGATTGCAATGGGTCGAGGAATAATACAGGCCATTGAATAGATTGATGGAAGAGAATTGAACTATTCAATCGAAGCTTAGGGACCTTTTTTTGAGGCGAAATGATGCTTTGCAGCATTTTTTTTGTTAGGTTTGCAGTAATTGTGAATGTATTGTATATGATCAACTACCACTAATGAGACGAGCTTTTTAATCGGCTGAAACAAAGTATCACAATAACATACAAGTTTATTTGTGTCAATAAAAAATAGAACTATGTTTCTTTGACTGACTTTATACTTTTTAATATGATATAGGAAATAGGACTTTTCGGTCCGCGAATATTAGAATAGTGAAAATAATGTCAAACGTTATAACGTTATTCTATGGAATACGCAGTGTTGGTAGCTGTCCAGACAAAAAGTCATAATTGCGGGTCGGTTAACATAATTGTTAACTTATAAATAATATATTGTACTGGGTATATTGAGTTTTTGTCTTAGTGCATATTACTAATAAAATAAATATAAATATTGACAGTATATACGGGTGTGTCGGTGGGATGCGTGATGCTGGTTGTGCTTGTCATCGTTACAGTGGTCGTGTTACTGAGGAGAAGGTAATGTAGAATCTTCTGATCACATTATTGTAATAGTTTCATTACATATTTAGTTACGTTGACTTCGTGTTATAAGGTACACTCGCAGTATTTACTCAGATCAATACAAATTTATAAATAGAACCGATTTTGATTATATTTTTACTCAATACTTTACCTGGAAAGTACATACTTGTATATAATGCAAATTTAAAATGTGTGTAGTTAGTTTCAAATTTTAAAAAGGGGCATACCTGTGGTAACCGTGGTAAATGGTAAAATACAGCCTATTTCCTACATGTGTTGATGGTCATATATATATATATATACGGAATCCTACAAGTCAAAGCACTTGAGACAAAGTGGACCGCATAGTTTTCTTGATGTATGACAAAAAGGAGCAGAATAAAGTTAGTTTGATATTCTTATTTGGATATTCAACATGAAACAAACCCTCGCCGTATCTCCAATATTGAAGAATTACAATTTTAAAAATTGAAAGATAAAAAAAAATGAACATAAAACTTCTAGCTGTAAAGTGTTTAGTTCATTTTAAATTCAGTTTTAGCTACACACTTTATCTGCATACGCATAGTACAGGTTGTGTCCTAGAAGATATAAAGCGATACTTGTCAAAACTTGTTTAAAATAACAAGTGTAAACTATCACTTACATCACCAAGCATGGGTAACAGACACCGACTACCTGTATTGGTATAATCCATAACTTTTGTCTATGTACCTATCTTAGATTTATGTTCAAATATGTGGACTTAAAGGATACTATATAACAGTAAACAACACAATGTAACTAGAGTAAATATTTGCTTTATAGGAAAGCAGTACCCACAGTCAAGTCAGCAGAAGGTAAACAGGACGAGGGCACCTTTGTCAACCAATTAAGCGTTATTTTTTCAGTAGAGAACACTTCTGACGAATGTCATTATGATGAAGCTCAATACACGCAGGCAGAATACGAGCAGCGTGACAGTCAGTCTAAAATAGGGTTTAAGCTGGACACGGACGACGTCTACGACACCACTGTCTCCAACAAAGACAAGGAGATCATGAATAAAAATGTGAATAAGGGTACAGAAAATGTGTATAATAGTTTAAACTGTGTAAGAGATGACACGTACAATGTCACTGATTCAGCCAAGAGCAAAACATTCGGAAACATTGTTACAGAAAATGTGTATGACAGAACCAATGATCTCGTTGACGAAGGCAAAGATGACACGTACAATATCGCTGAATCTGCCAAGTGTAAAACATTCGGAAACAATGTTACAGAAAATATGTATGCCAGAACCAATGATCTCGGAGGAAAAGATGACACGTACAATATCGCTGAATCTGCCAAGAGTAAAACATACGGAAAAACCGTTACCGATAATGTATATGACAGAACCAATGATCTCCATGACGGAGTCATTGATGACACGTACAATGTCACTGATTCAGCCACGAGCAAAACATTTGGAAACGCTGTTACAGAAAATGTGTATGACAGAACCAAAGATCTCGTTGACGGAGACAAAGATGACACGTACAATATCGCTGAATCTGCCAAGAGTAAAACATTCGGAAACACCGTTACCGATATGATATATGATAGAACCAGTGATTTTAATTAGGACACGAACAGCCATTTACACGAACGTACACCGCACAGAACCCATAATAATTATATGTATGCAAAGTCAGAATCAGTAAATAATTCCACAGAGGACATGGCGTATGATTTCATCGGCGACACTACCACTGCTGGAAACATACCAATGGTTGGTGACACTAACTCACATGCTGTATTACAATCTGACAACGATTCAATGAAACATTGACGTTGATTACATGTTTGTAAGGTCAGAACACATAGATATCACAAACAATCGGTACAACGTGTTCTCTATGATATATACCATGTATATGGTTAAACAGAACAGGCTATAGTGTAGATAATATGTATATTGTCACTTAGTATATTCTCTATGGTATATACCATGTATTTGGTTAAACAGAACAGACTATAAAGTGCGTGATATGTATGTTGCAAATTAGTACATTCTCTATGGTTTAAACCATGTTTATGGTTAAACAGAACAGACTATAAAGTACGTGATATATATGTTGTCAATTAGTACAATCTCTATGCTATATACCATGTATAAAGTTAAACAGAACAGGCTATAGAGTACTTATATGTATGTTGTCAATTAGTACATTCTGTATGGTATATACCATGTATATGGTTAAACAGATCAGACTATAGAGTACATGATATATATGTTGTCAATTAGTACATTCTCTATGGTATATACCATGTATATGGTTAAACAGATCAGACTTTAAAGTACATGATATATATGTTGTCAATTAGTACATTCTGTATGGTATATACCATGTATATGGTTAAACAGATCAGACTATAGAGTACATGATATATATGTTGTCAATTAGTACATTCTCTATGCTATATACCATGTATATAGTTAAACAGAACAGGCTATAGAGTACTTATATGTATATTGTCAATTAGTACATTCTGTATGGTATATACCATGTATATGGTTAAACAGATCAGACTATAGAGTACATGATATATATGTTGTCAATTAGTACATTCTCTATGGTATATACCATGTATATGGTTAAACAGATCAGACTTTAAAGTACATGATATATATGTTGTCAATTAGTACATTCTGTATGGTATATACCATGTATATGGTTAAACAGATCAGACTATAGAGTACATGATGTATATGTTGTCAATTAGTACATTCTCTATGCTATATACCATGTATATAGTTAAACAGAACAGGCTATAGAGTACTTATATGTATGTTGTCAATTAGTACATTCTGTATGGTATATACCATATATATGGTTAAACAGAACAGACTATAAAGTACATAATATGTAAGTTGTCAATTATTTCATTCTCTATGGTATATAACATGTATATGGTTAAACATAACAGACTATAGAATACAGTATATGTCTGTTGTCAAACAGTACATTCTCTATGGTATATTACATGTATGTGGTTAAGCAGATCAGACTATTAAGTATTTAAAGAGTGGTTAAAGAAAACATACTATGTACATGTAGTTATGATACGTATATGGTTTAACTGTAATTAATATATGAAATGTTTATTTTTACATAAACTATAACGCATATATTTTATAATGTACTCGATTTACTAAACCATCTTGTGTGTATCAGTATATGGCATGTTTATGATTAGATGACACATACTTTATATCTGTCACTCATATATAACTTGTATATCTATTTCACAAATTAAACATGTATTTTATCATTATTTCATATTTGAAAATTTCGAAATTATATCATTCATTACCCAAACACGAACATCGATATTTTCTAACCCCATTGCAGACACCCCGGGTAATTATCCGGCATTCGTCCCCGCATTGCAGACGCAGTACTGGTGTCGGGACTGATATATACATTATGAATGAACTACGGGTGAAACACCAGGGCAAAACATCCCTTTATAAAAATATATAGAATTATTCTTAATCATTTTTCAGTATGAATTAAACTTTCTGTGAGCCGTGTAGAGACGGATTTTCATTTCCATTCATAAACAGGTGGACGTCTAGGCTGTTATCCCCTCGTCATGTTGGCATAAATAATATTGTTTGTACTCAAAACGTTTAATAGAATATGATATTGTTGTAGAGAATACGACTTAAATAGGTTCGCTATTTCATTCATAATTTTACAGACGTTTTAAAATGTACGACATCTGGCTATCGTGTGTCACGTGATGCCAACGATTCTTTTAAATGCGCGTTTTGTGAATGGTATTAACTGGTACGCATTAAATTGTTTATTTTGTGTTCGCACAATAGTAAAATAGGAATGATAACATTTGATTGACTAATTTCATTTTCATTGATGAAGCCCAGACTACGTGAATAAAGTGAAACCCTATACCTTACTTTATGGCTACGTCTGCCATATGTCGTAACATTACAGAGCCGTTCTGCAGTTAGAGGTTAGTTTTCTATTCGTATTTCGTCTTTCGATGCAATCGGAACATCGATCGGCCATATCCGTAGCGATGTTCCGATTGGTTTCGAGTGTAACCTATGTAACTCTTCATTATTAGAGATTGAGAATGTTATGGTTATTACCGAAACACGAAATACGAATATCAAATTGATGTCAGTCTTCCCGGCTTGATATTCGTGTTTCAATACTTTGTCTAAGGTACAGGTTGCGCCATCCACTGATACTCTTTCTTTAAAGTATATATTATGTTCTGATATTTATTTTGAATAATTAAAAATGCGTTTTTTAGATTAACTCAAATGCATCCATGTTAGATCGAACCCGCGACCCACTAATCCTGGTATCGAGTTAAAAACAACTTGAATAAACTACACCGTGATAATAATGACGAGTTCCATCCGTCCATTAAAGTCCATGCTATAATTATAAAGTTGTTCAGTGGTTTAGTATTTGCATCAATAAGCTAGCAACATATTTCGCATAAATAATTTACAAGCAAGCCATCTGAATCCAGCATTCATAAAACATTATATAGTTAATTCTCGGAAACTGGCTGGTGGTTTTAACGGTTGGTGATTAAACATTTACAACATTTGGTAAAAGCTAATACTTGCACCTCGAAAAACTGCATGATATTATGCGGCACGTGGTTATAACTGTCTGAGGTGTATACAAACTGATCGTCGAGGGAGATTATACCGCACGTGATTATAACTGTCTGAGGTGTATATAAACTGATCGTCGAGAGAGATTATACGGCACGTGGTTATAACTGTCTGAGGTGTATACAAACTGGTCGTCGAGAGAGATTATACGGCACGTGGTTTTAACTGTGTGAGGTGTATATAAACTGATCGTCGAGGGAGATTATACGGCACGTGGTTATAACAGTCTGAGGTGTATACAAACTGATCGTCGAGGGAGATTATACGGCACGTGGTTATAACTGTCTGAGGTGTATATAAAATGATCGTCGAGGGATATTATACGGCACGTGGTTATAACTGTCAGAAGTTTATACAAACTGATCGTCGAGGGAGATTATACGGCACGTGATTATAACTGTCTGAGGTGTGTATAAACTGATCGTCGAGAGAGATTATACGGCACGTGGTTATAACTGTCTGAGGTGTATACAAACTGATCGTCGATGGAGATTATACGGCACGTGATTATAACTGTCTGAGGTGTATATAAACTGATCGTCGAGAGAGATTATACGGCACGTGATTATAACTGTCTGAGGTGTATATAAACTGATCGTCGAGAGAGATTATACGGCACGTGGTTATAACTGTCTGAGGTGTATACAAACTGATCGTCGAGAGAGATTATACGGCACGTGGTTTTAACTGTCTGATGTGTATATAAACTGATCGTCGAGGGAGATTATACGGCACGTGGTTATAACAGTCTGAGGTGTATACAAACTGATCGTCGAGGGAGATTATACGGCACGTGGTTATAACTGTCTGAGGTGTATATAAAATGATCGTCGAGGGATATTATACGGCACGTGGTTATAACTGTCAGAGGTTTATACAAACTGATCGTCGAGGGAGATTATACGGCACGTGGTTATAACTGTCTGAAGTGTATACAAACTGATCGTCGAGGGAAATTATACGGCACGTGGTTATAACTGTCTGAGGTGTATACAAACTGATCGTCGATCGTCGAGGGAGATTATACGGCACTTGGTTATAACTGTCTGAAGTGTATACAAAGTGATTGTCGAGGGAGATTATACGGCACGCGGTAATAACTGTCTGAAGTGTATAGAAACTGATCGTCGAGGGAGATTATACGGCACGTGGTTATAACTGTCTGAGGTGTATACAAACTGATTGTCGATCGTCGAGGGAGATTAAACGGCACGTGGTTATAACTGTCTGAGGTGTTTACAAACTGATCGTCGATGGAGATTATACGGCACGTGGTTATAACAGTCTGAGGTGTATACAAACTGATCGTCGAGGGAGATCATACGGCACGTGGTTATAACTGTCTGAGGTGTATACAAACTGATCGTCGAGAGAGATTATACGGCACGTGGTTATAACTGTCTGAGGTGTATACAAACTGATCGTCGAGGAAGATTATACGGCACGTGGTTATAACTGTCTGAGGTGTATACAAACTGATCGTCGATGGAGATTATACGGTACGTGTTTATAACTGTCTGAGGTGTATACAAAGTGATCGTCGAGAGAGATTATACGGCACGTGGTTATAACTGTCTGAGGTGTATACAAACTGATCGTCGAGGGAGATTATACGGCACGTGATTATAACTGTCTGAGGTGTATACAAAATGATCGTCGAGGGAGATTATACGGCACGTGGTTATAACTGTCTGAGGTGTATAAAAACTGATCGTCGATGGAGATTAAACGGCACGTGATTATAACTGTCTGAGGTGTTTACAAACTGATCGTCGAGGGAGATTATACGGCACGTGGTTATAACAGTCTGAGGTGTATACAAACTGATCGTCGAGGGAGATTATACGGCACGTGGTTATAACTGTCTTAGGTGTATACAAACTGATCGTCGAGGGAGATTATACGGCACGTGGTTATAACTGTCTGAGGTGTATACAAACTGATCATCGATGGAGATCATACGGCACGTGGTTATAACTGTCTGAGGTGTATACAAACTGATCGTCGAGAGAGATTATACGGCACGTGGTTATAACTGTCTGAGGTGTATACAAACTGATCGTCGAGGAAGATTATACGGCACGTGGTTATAACTGTCTGAGGTGTTTACAAACTGATCGTCGAGGGAGATTATACGGCACGTGATTATAACTGTCTGAGGTGTATACAAAATGATCGTCGAGGGAGATTATACGGCACGTGGTTATAACTGTCTGAGGTGTATAAAAACTGATCGTCGATGGAGATTATACGGCACGTGGTTATAACTGTCTGAGGTGTATACAAACTGATCGTCGATGGTGATTTTACGTGTATACAAACTAATCGTCGAGGAAGATTATACGGCAAGTGGTTATAACTGTCTGAGGTGTATACAAACTGATCATCGAGGGAGATTGTACGGCACGTGGTTATAACTGTCGGAGATGTACACAAACTGATCGTCGATGGAGATATGATCCTGAATACATTATTTGTTCTACTTTGCAACTTTAAACTGACGATTAAAGGATGTATTATGTAAAACATACTTGGGCTTATATGAATTTCAAGTCATGTTAACTCTTCTTTTTAATTAGTAACGCTTTATCAATAAATGACGTAACCGTAACATTAAAAGTATGGCAATAGTTCACAACTGGACATTTTTAAACTAGCATAGAACCAGAAATTTAGAAAAAATAAAACTTTTATAAATCATTAATGAAAATGAGACACAATGTCGTATATCAATCATCACGGAGACTGTGACCGGGAGAGGGTTCTAACTCTCGACCTCTGGTTTAGTAGTACTGCCACATTTTCTCGCACACGTTATTTTGATTGAACTGGGCTCGAGTCCACAGCCTCAGTGGTAAAACGTAAGTGAGACCATTCATTACCTTTATCTGACGTGAACACATTTCCGTTGATAGTGTATCTAAAAAGTACATTTTGCGTGGTAACACCTCCGCTGATACTGTTTTCTATAAAGTACATGTTACGTGTAACCATGCTATATTTTGCTAAATATATTTCTATGGTTACCATTATCAATTAAGGAAAGTATATTACAACGCGTTATTTTTTAATCATTAACAGTAACGCATTTAATATATCATGTTTATATTAAAAATGACGGCCATTTCGTTATTATATTATTTCTGATAAGTTTATTTAAATACTTCGATTGTAAAAAAAATATTGTTTTTATTCACATAATGTTAGATTTTTGGATATCTTGTTGATAAATTAATCCGATTTAAATTGCTTTCAGTTCGCTATAGATTGTTTTTTGCACATTGACTAATTATTGAGTGGCTTGGCATGTTTATGACGTAGTGTCACCTTTGACTTAAAGTTTTCTTCTTTGTTCGATTATGGTTTCTTATCCATTATGCAACGGGTGTGTATTTGATCATGTGACTAATTTTTGGTCACATGACTTCATCTTTCTGCACTCTAATTGGTTATGTTAAGGCATAGTACCACCATTGGAAAAAGAAAGTGCTTCCTTGGGGTAGTCGCATAACGGCGGTTATAAATAATCCTCGTATTTTCTTCTTTAAAAATGCATTTTCCTTATTTTAATGCTCATTTTTTTATTTGAATGGCATTATTGAAGTATTTTGAACATTTTGACAGCATTGTCATGTTTGAATTGTGAAATTAGAAAATAAATTGATGCTAGGAAATTGGGGTATGAATACATGATTTCAGAAGTCTACTTTTCCTTTGTCAACAGTGTACCCACTGAGTAGAAAAACAATCTCTTATATGACACATGACCCCTACTTTTCTCATAATATTTTGATAGTGCAGAGGTTGACAAACAGTAAAATGTAAGTTTCACTTCTTTCATTTGGGACTCTCTATGAATGACAAGCCTTCAAACTTTTATTATTTATTATAGAATAAAGAACAAAAAACAATGGTGGGTTTACACCTTTATCACGTGGTTTTCTAATCCCACGTGCATCACGTGTGTGCGGTTTAAGACAATAGAGTTGTATTTTAGACCTTTTTGGAACAATATGCAAAAGATGGAATTAATCAAAATTATGTTTTAAACTTTAGAACTTTTACATTACGAAGAAAGTAAAAATGGGTGTTGCTTGAATATATATATTTTTCATCATTAACCGATGAAGAATTTTCAACAATATAAATTACAAGAACTTTATGTTACATTTTTTATGCATCAACACCGGATTCCTGTATTTGATCAAATGTGATTAAGCTGAACTCCTTTATGCAATTGTTTGCTATTATACGTTTTACATGCTGAAACATAAATCCATTAACTGTTATAATTAAACTGGATAAAACTACATTGGACTTGAATTAATTTCTTCAACACAAAATGATGTCGATGCGCTTTTAGATACCCCGGTTACATACGTTCTGCGTGACAACATCACACTGATACTGTTACTGTAAAGTACATGTTACGTTTTGTGTGACAACATCCCACTGATACTGTTTCTGTAAAGTACATGTTACGTTCTGCGTGACAACATCCCACTGATACTGTTTCTACAAAGTACATGTTACGTTCTGCGTGACAACATCCCACTAATACTGTTTTTGTAAAGTACATGTTACGTTCTGATACTGTTTCTGTAAAGTACATGTTACGTTCTGCGTGACAACATCCCACTGATAGTGTTACTGTAAAGTACATGTTACGTTCTGCGTGACAACATCCCACCGATACTGTTTCTGTAAAGTACATGTTACGTTCTGCGTGACAACATCCCACTGATACTGTTTTTGTAAAGTACACGTTACGTTCTGCGTGACTACATCTCACTGATACTGTTTCTATACAGTGAATGTAACGTTCAGCGTGACAACACCTCCACTGATACTGTTTCTGTAAAGTACATGTTACGTTCTGCGTGATAACACTTCCACTGATACTGTTTCTGTAAAGTACACGTTACGTTCTGCGTGATAACATCCCCACTGAAACTGTTTCTGTAAATTACACGTTACGTTCTGCGTGATAACATCCCCGCTGAAACTGTTTGTGTAAAGTACATGTTACGTTCTGCGTGATAACAATCCCAGTGATACCGTTTCTATAAGTTACATGTTACGTTCTGCGTGATAACACCTCCACTGATACCATCTCTATAAAGTACATATCACGTTCTGCTTGATAACACCGCCACTGATACCGTTTCAATAAAGTACATATGTCGTTCTGCGTGATAACACCTCCACTGATACTGTTTCTATAAAGTACATATTACGGTCTGCTTGATTACACCTCCACTGATACTGTTTCTATAAAGTACATATTACGGTCTGCTTGATTACACCTCCACTGATACTGTTTCTATAAAGTATATATTACGTTCTGCGTGACAACATCCCACTGATACTGTTTCTATAAAGTATATATTACGTTCTGCGTGATAACACCTTCACTGAAACTGTTTCTGTAAAGTACATGTGACGGTCTGTTTGATAACACCTCCACTGATACTGTTTCTATAAAGTACATGTTACGTTCTGCGTGATAACACCTCCACTGATACTGTTTTTGTAAAGTACACGTTACGTTCTGCGTGATAACACCTCCACTGATACTGTTTCTATAAAATTCATATCACGTTCTGCTTGATTACACCGCCACTGATACCGTTTCTATAAAGTACATATTACGTTCTGCGTGATAACACCTCCACTTATCCTGTTTCTATAAAGTACACATCACGTTCTGCTTGATAACACCGCCACTGATACCGTTTCTATAAAGTCTATATTACGTTGTGCGTGATAACACCTCCACTGGTACTGTTTCTATAAAGTACATATTACGTTCTTCGTGATAAAACCACCACTGATACCGTTTCTATAAAGTACATATTTGCGTGATAACATCCCCACTGATACTGTTTCTATAAAGTACATGTTACGTTCTGCGTGATAACACCTACATTGATACTGTTTCTATAAAGTACATATCACGTTCTGCTTGATAAAACCCCACTGATACTGTTTCTATAAATTATAAATTACGTTCTGCTTGATAACACCTCTACTGATACTGTTTCTATAAATTATAAATTACGTTCTGCGTGATAACATCCCCTCTGATACTGTTTCTATAAAGTACATGTTACGTTCTGCGTGATAACACCTACATTGATACTGTTTCTATAAAGTACATATCACGTTCTGCTTGATAAAACCCCACTGATACTGTTTCTATAAAATATAAATTACGTTCCGCTTGATAACACATCCACTGATATTGTTTCTATATATTATAAATTATGTTCTACGTGATAACACCCCCACTAACACTGTTTCTATAAATTATAAATTACGTTCTGCGTGATAATACCCCACTGATACTGTTTTTATAAATTATAAATTACGTTCTGCTTGATAACACATCTACTGATACTGTTTCTATAAATTATAAATTACGTTCTGCGTGATAACACGCACCTGATACTGTTTCTATAAAGTATAAATTACGTTCTGCTTGATAAAACCCCACTGATACTGTTTCTTTAAATTATAAATTACGTTCTGCTTGATAACACATCCGCTGATACTGTTTCAATAAAAATAATAAATTACGTTCTGCGTGATAACACCCCACTGATAGTGTTTCTATAAATCATAATTTACGTTCTGCGTGATAACACCTCACTGATACTGTTTCTATAAATTATAAATTACGTTCTGCTTGATAAAACCCCACTGATACTGTTTCTATAAATTAAGTTCTGCGTAATAACACCCCACTTATACTGTTTCTGTAAATTATAAATTACGTTCTGTTTGATAACACATCCACTGATAATGTTTCTATAAATAACGTTCTGCGTAAAAACACCCCACTTATACTGTTTCTGTAAATTATAAATTACGTTCTGTTTGATAACACATCCACTGATACTGTTTCTATAAATTACGTTCTGCGTGATAACACATCCACTGATACTGTTTCTATAAATGATAAATTACGTTCTGCGTGATAACATCCCACTGATACTGTTTTTATAAATTATAAATTACGTTCTACTTGATAACACCCCACTGATATTGTTTCTATAAATTATAAATTACGTTCTTCTTGATAATATCCTACTGATACTGTTGCTATAAAGTAAATATTATCTGCTGTTCAATCATCCGTTCACCGATTTGTCCGTTCACCCACCCGTTTATTTTTATATATAAGATGCATCGCCTATAACTTTCTGTTCAGTAAATGATGGAAAGTTTATTGAATCACAAAAAGGAAGGGTCCAATCGAAGATAATGGTTGGTTCCGTCCTTGGAGGTTATTATATTTATGAGAAATTCGTTAATACTTAGGTCGGCATTTTCCGTTTTATCCGTCAAGGTTTTAGCATAACCCGATACTGGCCAATGAATGACATTATCGCGGGCCGCAATTTAGTATTTGGTCAACAAAATTAAGGATGTTTTTACACTACAGAGACACAGTACAATATATGTTATCGAACAGAATATCCATACTATATGATGTTTAATATACATATGCAGTTTTACTGCTAACATTGAAAATTATCGGTGTTACAGGTGAGGCCTCTTTAACAATATTATTGTTAATAATATATCAACATCCATTCTCAAATAAACACACGTGAAGAAACAAGACAGTTGAATGATAGATAGTGTGATGTTTTATTTTTATTTTGTATAAAAAACAGTGAGAGAGCAACACATCGGGGTGCAAAATTTTACACTGTTTTGCCACCATTCTTTAAAATCCTTGCAACAAGGGATACATTATTCTCTATCGGTTTGAACTGATATCGTTCGTCAATCTCACAGACATGCACGAGGATATCGTTCTGAGATTGGAACCGTTTTCTACACGTGGGACAGCGGTATGGTAGTATACATAGACGTTTTCCTGGTTTTGCCCTGTTTGCAACTTCATCTGCATTATTTTTAGTTGCATCCTTATAATAAAGATTATTGTTGTCTGTTTGTCTGTTATCAAGAAAGTCCGAATGGGAGTTTTCAGAATTTTCTTTTTCCAAAACACATGCACATTCATTATGCACATCATAGAATCCAGTGTCTGTCGAATTCACACACTCTTTGTTATGAATTCCCGTCACGTTATTTTCATTTATATCCAAATTGACTCCATTATCATGCATGCCGTCACTAGACATATCCGCATCGTTCAAACACATTAACATACCATCTCTTATATTATAAAGGTGCTTGATATCCAGCGTATTTCTGAAATGAGAACGTTTCCCTAAACTTTCCTCAGATCCATTTCTTAAACTATAGTTCAAGCCGATAGACATATTCCCGTTATCGTACAAATCTGCCCCAACATTGTTTTCGTTTTTCCCTTGTATTGCTTTGTAAGACTTGGTTTGTCTTTCATCAATAGTGATTTTCATTTGTAAGGGTTCCGCTTCTGTTTTAAGATTATAACTGGTGGCTTCCAACGTGTGTGGTGTTTCATATTTATAACAAAACGCGTTTGGTCTGTCATCCACTGATTTGTCTTGTTCCATAAGGCCCCCATTGTCCAACACCTTGCTTTCACACGTTACTGGATTATCTAGTCGTTTATTGTTAATATCAGTCTCAATTAACACAGACCTTTCATCAGCAATGTTATTTTGGTGAGAAAACATTTCATTTGGATAACCATCTGTCCCCTCTTTACTATCAAATTCATCATACAATTCTGCATGGTGCGTGTGACGGTTTTCTAAATCACCAACCATTCCATTGTCATCTGCGAAATAAGAAAATTGTTCCGTGATCAGATTTTGGCAAGTACCGGAGTATGGCTTCTTGGTTACATTGTGTATACATATCAAGTCGTTTCCTTGTTTCCTCGAGATGTCGTTGACTGGAGCACTTGTTTTTGTATGTACCTTCTGGTGACGTTCTAAATTACTCTTGTGACTTGTTGCATAGCTACACAAATCACAATGAAAATCTTTCTTACCACTATGTACCGTCATATGCCGACGAAGAAGTGCTTTCCGACAAAAAATACGACCACATATTGAACAGCGATAACCGTTTTTATGTAATAATGTTACATGTTCCCGTAGTTTGGCCTTGGAACGGAAATTAGTTCCGCAACATTCTAACTTCCGGTCGCTGTCAAAATGCATTGTGACAATATGACGTTTCAGGTTGTTTTTCCTGTCCGTGTTGTATTTACACTGAGGACAGGCAAAAGCTTTAGTATTTTCTAACGATACAGGCGATGCCGACAGTGATGCTGATAGGACAACAGTGTCGCTGCTAATGGTCGTTTTTGGCACGTTAGAGGACGAGCTGAGTGTATCTTTGTTGTCATTTTTACAGTCATGCAATAGTTGTTGCGGCTCGTGACACATGTACTGGTTTTTTGACGCTGTATCGCACTTCAGAGTTTGATTGTGATATGGAATCCGTACAATGACGCCAAGCTTTCTATGCTCGTGGTGATAAAACCTTTGTATTGGTGTAAGCTCTTCTGGTTCCAATCTCACATCACCTTGCGCGAAATAGTGGTTGTGCTCATTTGCAAATATTGACAAACTGTCATAATAGCTGTTTGGAATGCCTCTGCTATTTACATATTGTTTTCCTCCGTGAAATAGGTTGCTATGTTGATAGCCAGACGTCACTTCGAATTGAAAAGACCCAAACATTCTAAATTTCTCCTGATTTACTGGATCTTGGACTCGAGTGGTAGAGTGAAGCTGAAATATAGGATGATATATATTAAGACAAAATATTTTTTTGCAACATGCATAGTACGTTCAGAACTATTTACTTGAGTATGTTAAATAAAGACGCATGGACGCACGGCCGCACGGACGCACACACGCACGCACGCACCTTAGAACGGTGAATAGGAAAACTGGCACTAGGGAACATAAACCCGATTTACGGCTGTATGAACCTGGTTTACGAGTGTACAAACCAGGTTTACGGGTGTATCAGGTTTACGGGTGTATAAACTAGATTTACGGGTGTATAAACCTGGTTTGCGTTTATATAAACCAGGTTTACGAGTGTATAAACCAGGTTTATGGGTGCATAAACTAGGTTTACGGGTGTATCAGGTTTACGGGTGTATAAACTAGATTTACGGGTGTATAAACTAGGTTTACGGGTGAACCAGATTTACGGGTGTATAAACTAGGTTTACGGGTATATAAAACTGGATTACGGGTGATTTGTATAAACCTGGTTTACGGGTGTATACACCAGATTTACGGGTGTATAAGGTTTACGGGTGTATAAGCCTGGTTTACGGGTGTATAAGCCTGGTTTACGGGTGTATCAACCTGGTTTACGGGTGTATAAACCAGATTTACGGGTGTATAAGGTTTACGGGTGTATAAGCCTGGTTTACGGGTGTATCAACCTGGTTTACGGGTGTATAAACAAGATTTACGGGTGTATAATGTTTACGGGTGTATAAGCCTGGTTTACGGGAGTATAAACCTGGTTTACGGGTGTATACACCAGATTTACGGGTGTATAAGGTTTACGGGTGTATAAGCCTGGTTTACGGGTGTATAAACCTGGTTTATTGGTGTATAAACCAGATTTACGGGTGTATAAACTAGGTTTATGGGTGTATCAGGTTTACGGGTATATAAACCTGATTTACGGGTGTATAAACCAGGTTTATTGGTGTATCAGGTTTACGGGGGTATAAATCAGGCTAACGGTGTACAAACCAGGTTTATGGGTGTATAAACCAGATTTACGGGCGTATAAACCATGCTTATTGGTGTATCAGGTTTACGGGTGTAGAAACCAGATTTACGGGTGTGTAAACCTGGTTTATTGGTGTATCAGGTTTACGGGGGTATAAATCAGGTTTACGGTGTACAAACCAGGTTTATGGGTGTATAAACCAGATTTACGGGCGTATAAACCATGCTTTTTGGTGTATCAGGTTTACGAGTGTAGAAACCAGATTTACGGGTGTATAAACCAGGTTTATTGGTGTATCAGGTTTACGGGGGTATAAATCAGGTTTACGGTGTACAAACCAGGTTTATGGGTGTATTAACCAGATTTACGGGCGTATAAACCATGCTTATTGGTGTATCAGGTTTACAGGTGTAGAAACCAGATTTACGGGTGTATAAAAACCTGGTTTACGGGTGCATCAGGTTGACGGGTGTATCAGGTCTACGTGTGTTCGGGTGTATTCAGCATTGCTCTCCACACACATCCTGTCGTTATCCTAGAAGTGCAGGAACATGTACATGTTCATGACGTAAAACACATACATTCTCAAGTAAACACATATATACATATATATATGTATAAATACATGTATAAGTGATACAATATGCAGATATACTCGATGGCGTGTATTCCTTGTGTGTGCGGGATAAAGGCTAGTTGAAGTCAGAGTGGGCCTTATACATAATTGGAAAAAGAAGAAGAAGAAGAAAAGAAGAAGAAGAATAAGGAGAAGGAGAAGAAGAAGAAGAACAAGAAGAAGAAGAAGAAGAAGAAGACAAGTAATGTTTATACGTGCATTGCGCCACACGCTACACCATTATGATGCATATTGTATGTCGTAAGTCATCTGTGTGTCCATCTCCGATAAGTGTTTCTCTACAAGGCGGTTCGAGAGATTGTTTAAATATTGGACTGGTGTTTGTAATGCCAAACGAAGATAGCTAAAATGTGCACAACACAATTATTAAAATAAATCCTAACTTTTAATATTTTTAATGTACAAGTTGTTTGAACGTGAAATAAAGGCGTCTTAACTTGCTGAATCCTGAAAATCTGTCGAGTGCAAGGTACCCGAACGTAAGTAAATTTTGGAGAATATGTTAACTGATTTCACATATGATGGTATTACATTAGAGGATACGAACATCCAACTTTTACCCTTGTCGAAAACTACATCTTGAATACTAGCCCATGTAATCAAACTATCAACAAACAAAGGAGTTTACAAGAACTTTAAACAGATTGATATGCACATGAATACAGTAAATTTAACAGGTGCTGGCAGTTTTATAGTTTTATACTTACACATCCTACTGTTTCTTAATATAGTAAATATAACAGGTGCTGGCAGTTTTATACTAACACATCCTACTGTTTCTTAATAAAGTAAATATAACAGGCGCTGGCAGTTTTATACTAACACATCCTACTGTTTCTTAATAAAGTAAATATAACAGGCGCTGGCAGTTTTATAGTTTTATACTTACACATCCTACTGTTTCTTAATATAGTAAATATAACAGGTGCTGGCAGTTTTATACTAACACATCCTACTGTTTCTTAATAAAGTAAATATAACAGGTGCTGGCAGTTTTATAGTTTTATACTTACACATCCTACTGTTTCTTAATATAGTAAATATAACAGGTGCTGGCAGTTTTATACTAACACATCCTACTGTTTCTTAATAAAGTAAATATAACAGGCGCTGGCAGTTTTATAGTTTTATACTTACACATCCTACTGTTTCTTAATATAGTAAATATAACAGGTGCTGGCAGTTTTATACTAACACATCCTACTGTTTCTTAATAAAGTAAATATAACAGGTGCTGGCAGTTTTATAGTTTTATACTTACACATCCTACTGTTTCTTAATATAGTAAATATAACAGGCGCTGGCAGTTTTATACTAACACATCCTACTGTTTCTTAATAAAGTAAATATAACAGGTGCTGGCAGTTTTATAGTTTTATACTTACACATCCTACTGTTTCTTAATATAGTAAATATAACAGGTGCTGGCAGTTTTATACTAACACATCCTACTGTTTCTTAATAAAGTAAATATAACAGGTGCTGGCAGTTTTATAGTTTTATACTTACACATCCTACTGTTTCTTAATATAGTAAATATAACAGGCGCTGGCAGTTTTATACTAACACATCCTACTGTTTCTTAATAAAGTAAATATAACAGGCGCTGGCAGTTTTATAGTTTTATACTTACACATCCTACTGTTTCTTAATATAGTAAATATAACAGGTGCTGGCAGTTTTATACTAACACATCCTACTGTTTCTTAATAAAGTAAATATAACAGGTGCTGGCAGTTTTATAGTTTTATACTTACACATCCTACTGTTTCTTAATATAGTAAATATAACAGGTGCTGGCAGTTTTATACTAACACATCCTACTGTTTCTTAATAAAGTAAATATAACAGGTGCTGGCAGTTTTATACTAACACACATCGCACTGTTTCTTAATTGACCAACACCACTCTCAATTAAATAAGGACATGTTTGAAAATTCTGAAAATTAACATTTTAGCAAATACATTTATCTAAGGTCATTGTCTTTTACAGTATCATTATCGTTTGATGACTTTGCATTTTATTTCAATTTTACGAGAAATACATTTTTATTTAAATTTGAATAATGCGTGTTTTAGTCTGACACAAATGCATCCATGTTTGCTCGAACCCATGACCCACTTATCCTGATTAAAGGCCATGCTATAATTATAAAGTTGTTAAGTAGTTTAGTATATGCACCCATAAGTTAGGAACATGTTGTGCATAAATAATTTACAAGCAAGCTATCTGAATCCAGCATTCATAAAACATTATATAGTTAATACTCGGAAACTGGCTGGTGGTTTTAACGGTTGATGATTAAACATTTACAACATTTGGTAAAAGCTCATCCTTGAACCTCGAAAATTTTGCATTAGATTATACGGTACGAAGTCTATACAAACTGACCGTCGAGGGAGATAATTAAAGTTCTATTCTGCATCTTTAATCTGACGATTAGAGAACGCTGTGGTACTGGAATATTTGTCACTAATTTATCATTTGCTGATGATGTAACAAGCGTAGCTGAGACTGCGCCAAAGCTACAGACTCAACTAAATGTATTAAATGATTTTTGTATTTCTACATGAGGCATGAACATTAATCTTAAGAAAACTGAAATAATTGTATTAGAAATAGTGGCCGACTTTGTTTATATGAACATTGGTCGTAAAGAGGAAATCTCATGAAAGCAACCTCGTTATATAAATTCATAAACTATCGTGGACTTCCGCCAAAAGCAAACTTGCGACACAGGCCAAAAAAACTTTATATTCTATTCGAAATTATCAAAGGCCATTTGGACAATTTTTACATAATGAACTATTTAAATTGTTTGATTCAATGGTGAAGCCTATATTGTGTTATGCATCAGAGATATGGGGTTACGAATATTCAAGTGCAATTGAGTCAGTTCAAGCTGATTTTTGTAAATACTTTTTAGGAGTTAATAGTTCTGTAAATAATAGCGTAGCGCTCGGAGAGTGCGGAAGGCTTCCTTTGTGCGTTACTTATCATACAAATTGCATTAAGTACTGGTGTAAAATAATACATATGCCAAATCACCGATATTCAAAACATTGTTTTAAAATGCTTAAAAATTTAGATGATGTTGGAAGAAAAACTTGGCCTGCAAGAGTCAAGAATTTATTGTTTAGGTATGGATTCGGGTATGTTTGGATTTCACAGGAAGTGGGGGATACTAATATGTTTATTTCCGCATTTAAACAACGACTATCAGAGTGCATGACCCAGTACTAGCATGGTAGTATCACAGAATCCACACGCTGTGACACTTTTAAATATTTCAAAAATTTATTAAAAATAAAATATCTTTGTAGTGAAATTCCCTTTTTGCATAATACATCTCTTGCCCGTTTTCAATGTTCTAGTCACAAGCTCAAAATAGAAAATATTGAAAGGCAAGACCGAAAATGTACATATTGTTATATTCATGCAAATATAAACATTCTAGAAGACGAATATCATGTACTTTTTCTGTGTCCGAGATATGCGAATCTGAGCCTGACTACAATGTTAACAGTCTTGATATTCCGGTGAAAATAACTAAGAAGATTTTTATCAGCTACTGCAACTAAATGACACCTTCAAACTTAGGAAACTAGCTGCATATATCTACTTTATTTTGGTAGGAAATGAATCACAATTATACTAAAAAAGAATATTGTAAAATATTTCCACATAAATTGTATGCCATATTTCATTTTATATTTTGACACTACTAAATGTTTGTAAATAATGATATGTATTTTGGGCTGGAGGCCTCTATTTACGAAATAAAAGAGTTGTATTGTAGTGTATTGTATTGATTAAAGGATGCATTATGTATAACATACTTGGGCTTGTATGAAACGTGTGGTCACATCAATGACGTAACTATAACATCCAAATGGCTATAAAAATCACCACCAGGACATCATTCAACTAGCATAAAACCAGAAATTCAGAAAAACGATAACTTTACTTATTTATTTACTAAATTAATTTTTTTTTTGAATGGTGCCTAACTTTCATTTTCAACACATTAGGTCTACGTGTTATATAAATTATGTCAACCGGTTTATTAGTGGAGTATCTGTTTGTTTGTGAATATTTAAAGGGAATATATCAGGAGTTTTAAAATGTTAAAATTGACTAAAACGCCTTTTCCCCCCAACATTACATGCCTATATATACTTACTAATCCCGTATTGCCAAAATGATATATTGGAAAGGGATTTCCAAACTTAGGATACGCGCCGAGGTCAGACTAAAATAGATTTCCCGCTTAAACTGCAATATGATCCGTTACACAGTTTACATGCAGCTTTACTTTTTATCTTAGAAATAGTCCCAATGGCGACAGGAAGGTCGGCAATCAGTATTTAAGTGCTGTTTATTATTAGAATTGGAATTTCGTTTAAAGTTTACAACTCCAAATTAAATATCATATTTATAGCGTTTTAGTGGATTTGACATACGAAACCATTAATATTTTATTAATTAACAGGATGCTTTTTATCCATTTTAAAAATAATTTTATTTTTCAGACATTTATATTCCCCTGATATACTCCGTTTAATTTCATTTTCATGCCATTGAGGGCTAATAGACGACCGGCCAACCCGGCCAACCCGGCCACTCTTTTCTGTGATCCTGGAAGGTTAACCAGAGCTCGAGAACTCCCACCACCGTAAGTAACTAATTACATTTTATTCATTTGAAACAGTAGTGGAAGACATATGCCAAACGAGATACAATGTCGTATATTAATCATCAAGAAGACTATGGCCGAGCGGGGATTCTAACTCACGACCCTTGGATTGATAGTCAGACGTGCTACAGAATTCGCTCACCGGGACCGACGATTGGCGGAATGAATCTCAATAGAACCTTCGCCATTCCTTGAGTAACTGGTACACTTTCTCGCATAAAGTATTAAGACTAAACTGGTCTCGAACCAACAACCTCAGCGGTGAAAGAAGAAGAAGAAGAAGAAGAAGAAGAAGAAGAAGAAGAGAATAAGAAGAAGAAGAAGAAGAAGAAGAAAAAGAAGAAGAAAAAAGATAATTTTTTTTATCGTCATACAAACCATACATACAACATTTACGTGACAAATCAATGCAAGCGTTTTAACAATTACAGAAGTTCAAAACATACAACGCTCTCAATCATTAAAGTGGGTAATTTCGTTATTAATTATAAAGGTTTCATTAGCAAAAAATGACGAACATGACTTAGTCAGTAATGTCCGTAACGACAATTTATTTATGTTATGCATGGATAACAATTTGTAACACAAGATAGTAAAATAACAGCAGTCAGGAGTTGGTTTGATATTCGTTTTTTTTCATTTTCGCAATATGTCATATACATTGACTTGTTACCAATGTTTATATGTGATATGTCATATACATTGACTTGCTACCAATGATGATAATTATGTCATATACATTGATTAGTTACCAATGTTGATATGTTGATATGTCATATACATTATTTAGTTACCAATGATGATATGTCATAAACATTGACTGATTACCAATGTTGATATGTCATATACGAGTACATTGACTAGTTACCAATGATGAAAATTATGTCATTTACATTGACTAGTTACCAATGATGATATGTCATATACATTGACAAGTTACCAATGTTGATATGTCATATACAATGACTAGTTACCAATGATGGTATGTCATATACATTGACTAGTTACCAAATTTGATATGTCATATACATTGACTGATTATCAACGTTGATATGTCATATACATTGACTAATTACCAATGTTGATATGTCATATACATTGACTAGTTACCAATATTGACGATGTCATATACATTGACTAGTTACCAATGATGAAATGTCATATACATTGACTTGTTACCAGTGATGATGTCATATACATTGACTAGTTACCAATGTTGATATGTCATATACATTGACTAGTTACCAATAATTATGTCATATACATAGACTAGTTACCAATGTTGATATATCATATACATTGACTAGTTACCAATAATGATGTCATATACATAGACTAGTTACCAATGTTGATATGTCATATACATTGACTAATTACCGATGTTGATGTCATATACATTGACTAGTTACCAATGTTGATATGTCATATACATTGACTAATTACCGATGTTGATGTCATATACATTGACTAGTTACCGATGATGATAGGTCATATACATCGACTAGTTACCAATGTTGATATGTCATATACATTGACTAGTTACCAATGTTGATATGTCATATACATTAACTAGTTACCAATAATTGGTATTGGAAGTTATTGTATGAAAATGAAATTCCACAATCAAGCTTTTATATTACGTTCTCCTTACAGAAAAAAACAACATCATTATAAACGTGTAACAATATGTGATAAAAAATAGTTGCGAATGATCGAATACAACAGACAAAGCAGTTTGCAAACAGACGGTTTAATTTTGTCATAATCAAACTTAAATATTAACAAGAATTCAAAGCTTTCAGATTTTCTGGTTGAAACTGATTTGAAATATAAATGCCTTGTTTGATAAAGTATTAATTTGATTCTTTTATTCGATAAGCAAGTAACAAAACAAAATGAAAACAAATTATTTAAAATAACATGTAAACAACGTTCTTATGCAGAAAAATATGTAAAAGATTTGGTGTTTTAGACATCTTTGGGTCGTCTTTATTTAATATCTAACTATAAACACGTGCTAATGTTCATTAACTCACGATTGTTTTTAATTTGTATAAGTTTGGTGCCTATGTATGCATAACAGTTATGGCTACATTTTACATGTTCCTGCTAAATATTGAAATTTGAATAAATGTTTTGACATTTTTTTAATATCTAAAACACACATTAAATAATTAATATCTTTTACTCACTTACCTGTTTAATGAAACTATTTTTTTTGTAATATTATTTTCTCATTCATAAAATCCTTTTTCCTAGTCTCTGTGTAACTATGTTCACTATTGCAAGAAAGGGTTTAATTTCAACTTGGTGTTTTAATAATTAATCGCAAAATATGAGTAAATCGATCAGCCAATCAACTTTGTTCAAAACGTCTGCTACAGTCTCCGCGCAATACCACGTGATATTGGACCAATAACAAGAGCCGTGCTATTAGTGAATGAGCATAGAATGATGCATGGTGATAAAATATTTTATTGGTGTTTGGAGTTAAATTTTAATTTTGAAGTTAATCAAAATATTGATCGGAAACATGAATTAGAAAATTACGATACTAGCTCATTCATAAATGAAATGAACCCAACGACGTACGCTGTTTTATAGATCAGACGTAACCAGTGACATTTAACTTTGCAGATAAAAGTTAGTTTAATATTCGGTTTTCTTTTTTCCATCTAACTTTTCATGTAGGAGACTGACAAGGGTCATGGTTAGGGTAAGTTCCATGTTGTTTATTTAAATACGAAACACGGATATCAAACCTAACTTCAGTTTGTCAAATGTGTGGCGAAACTCCAGTAGACGGTCTCATTTACTTGCACAATATTGTTAAACAAAATGAATAGAAACCAAAACACGAACATACATTTACACAAACCTTGTTTTGTTAGATATGCTGTAGATATATGCATAAAAACTAACTTAGTGGTCGATAGATGAAACTGACAATGATTAAGGCAGAAGTTGTCTTGCATTATGTAGAGTTCACAGAGCACTTAGATCAGTTGCTGCTGGTACTGGTAGTTATAAGACAGGCCCCCATCCGAAACTAAAGTAAATACCAACAGAGCACTTAGATCAGTTGCTGCCGGTACTGGTAGTTATAACACAGGCCCCCATCCGAAACTAAAGTAAATACCAACAGAGCACTTAGATCAGTTGCTGCTGGTACTGGTAGTTATTAGACAGGACCCCATCCGAAACTAAAGTAAATACCAACAGAGCACTTAGATCAGTTGCTGCTGGTACTGGTAGTTATTAAACAGGACCCCATCAGAAACTAAAGTATATACCAACAGAGCACTTAGATCAGTTGCTGCTGGTACTGGTAATTATAAGACAGGCCCCCATCAGAAACTAAAGTATATACCAACAGATCACTTAGATCAGTTGCTGTTGGTACTGGTAGTTATAAGACAGGCCCCCATCCGAAACTAAAGTAAATACCAACAGAGCACTTAGATCAATTGCTGCTGGTACTGGTAGTTATAAGACAGGCCCCCATCCGAAACTAAAGTATATACCAACAGAGCACTTAGAATAGTTGCTGCTGGTACTGGTAGTTATTAGACAGGACCCCATTAGAAACTAAAGTATATACCAACAGAGCACTTAGAATAGTTGCTGCTGGTACTGGTAGTTATAAGACAGGCCCCATCCGAAACTAAAGTATATACCAACAGAGCACTTAGATCAGTTGCTGCTAGTACTGGTAGTTATAAGATAGGACCCCATCAGAAACTAAAGTATATACCAACAGAGCACTTATATTAGTTGCTGCTGGTACTGGTAGATATAATACAGGCCCACGTCAGAAACTTAAGTAAATACCAACAGAGCACTTAGATCAGTTGCTGCTGGTACTGGTAGTTATAAGACAGGCACCCATCAGAAGCTAAAGTATATACCAACAGAGCACTTAGATCAGTTGATGCTTGTACTGGTAGTTATAAGACAGGCACCCATCAGAAACTAAAGTATATACCAACAGAGCACTTAGATCAATTGCTGCTGGTATTGGTAGTTATTAGACAGGACGCCATCAGAAACTAACGTATATACCAACAGAGCACTTAGAATGGTGGCTGCTGGTACTGGTAGTTATAAGACAGGCCCCCATCAGAAACTAAAGTATATACCAACAGAGCACTTAGATCAGCTGCTGCTGGTACTGGTAGTTATTAGACAGGACCCCATCAGAAACTAAAGTATATACCAACAGAGCACTTAGATCAGTTGCTGCTAGTACTGGTAGTTATAAGACAGGGCCCCATCAGAAACTAAAGTATATACCAACGGAGCACTTAGATCAGTTGCTGCTGATACTGGTAGATATAAGACAGGCACCCATCAGAAACTAAAGTAAATACCAACATAGCACTTAGATCAGTTGCTGCTGGTACTGGTAGTTATCAGACAGGCACCCATCAGAAACTATAGTATGTACCAACAGAGCACTTAGATCAATTGCTGCTGGTACTGGTAGATATAAGACAGGCCCCCATCAGAAACTAAAGTATATACCAACAGAGCACTTAGATCAGTTGCTGCTGATACTGGTAGTTATAAGACAGGCACCCATCAGAAACTAAAGTATATACTAACAGAGCACTTATATCAGTTGCTGCTGGTACTGGTATTTATAAGGCAGGCCTACATCAGAAACTAAAGTATATACCGACAGAGCACTTAGATCAGTTGCTGCTGGTACTGGTAGATATAAGACAGGCCCCCATCAGAATCTAAAGTATATACCAACAGAGCACTTAAATCAGTTGCTGCTGGTACTGGTAATTATAAGATAGGGCCCCATCAGAAACTAAAGTAAATACCAACAGAGCACTTAGATCAGTTGCTGCTGGTAGTGGTAGTTATAAGACAGGCCCCCATCAGAAACTAAAGTATATACCAACAGAGCACTTAGATCAGTTGCTGCTGGTACTGGTAGTTATAAGACAGGCACCCATCAGAAACTAAAGTATATACAAACATAGCACTAAGATCAATTGCTGCTGGTACTGGTAGTTATAAGACAGGGCCCCATCAGAAACTAAAGTATATACCAGCAGAGCACTTAGATCAGTTGCTGCTGGTACTGGTAGTTATAAGACAGGCACCCATCAGAAACTAAAGTATATACCAACAGAACACTTAGATCAGTTGCTGCTGGTACTGGTAGTTATAAGACAGGGCCCCATCAGAAACTAAAGTATATACCAGCAGAGCACTTAGGTCAGTTGCTGCTGGTACTGGTAGGGATAAGACAGGCCCCCATCAGAAACTAAAGTATATACCAACAGAGCACTTAGATCAGTTGCTGCTGGTACTGGTAGTTATAAGACAGGCACCCATTAGAAACTAATGTATATACCAACAGAGCACTTACATCAGTTGCTGCTGGTACTGGTAGATATACGACAGGCCCCTATCAGAAACTAAAGCATATACCAACAGAGCACTTAGATCAGTTGCTGCTGGAACTGGTAGATATACGACAGGCACCCATCAGAAACTAAAGTATATACCAAACAGAGCACTTAGATCAGTTGATGCTGTACTGGTAGTTATAAGAGAGGCACCCATCAGAAACTAAAGTATATACCAACAGAGCACTTAGATCAGTTGCTACTGGTACTGGTAGCTATAAGACAGGGCCCCATCTGAAACTAAAGTATATACCAACAGAGCACTTAGATTAGTTGCTGCTGGTACTGGTAGTTATACAGGTTATATTTATACACATGATAAATTTATATACATGTTACATTTATATACAGGTTACTTTTATATACATGTTACATTGATATAAGGTAACATAAATATACTATCTACATTTATATACAAGATATTTTATGTTCATGTTACATTAATATACATGTTACATTTATATACAGGTTACATTTATATACAGGATACATTTGTATACGGGTTACATTTACATACAGGTTACATTTTAAGAATGTTACATTTGTATACCGGTCACTTTTATAAACATGTTACATTTATATAAGGTTGCATTTATATACTTTCTACATTTATATACAGGTTACATTTATATACAGGTTACTTTTATATACATTCTACATTTATATACAGGTTATATTCATTTACACGCTACGTTTACGAACATGTTACATTTATAGACATACTACATTGATATACAGGCTACATTTATATACATGTTGCATTTACATACATGTTACATTTATATACATGTTTCATTTAAATACAGGTTTTATTTACATACATGTTACATTTATATACAAGTTATATTTATTTACATGTTACGTGTGCATACATGTTACATTTATATATATGTTACGTTGGTATACAGGTTACATTTATATACATGTTACATTTATATACATGCTACATTTATATACAGGTTATATTCATATGTATGCTACATGTACATACATGTTACATTTATATACAGGTTACATTTATACGCATGGCACATTTATATACTTGTAACATTTATAAACATGTTACATTTATATATTAGTTACATTTATATACAGGTTACATTTATAAACTAATTTCATTTATATACAGGTTAAATTTATATACATACTACATTTATATACATGTTACATTTATATACATGTTACATTTATATACATGTTACCTTTTTATACTAGTTACATTTATATTCAAGTTACATTTATATACATACTAATACATACTACATGTACATACATGTTACATTTATATACATGTTACATTTATATACATGTTACATTTATACACATACTTCATTTATATACATACTACATTTACATGCATGTTACATTTATATACAGGTTACATTTATATACATACTACATTTACATACATTTCCTTTTTATATACAGGTTACATTTATATACATACTACATTTATATACATGTTACATTTATATACAGGTCACTTTGATATACATGTTACATTTATTTACAGGTTATATTTATATACAGGCTACATTTACATTTTTAATCGGGCTACATTCGTGTTTTTAAAACACAGACCATTTACTTGTTCTTGCAGTCTGCCTCGATCCATCCGGACACTCCAGCATTTTCCCGATTCGAATCATTTCGCGTGACTTCGTCTTTAAAATTACAGCAGCGCGCGCACACCACACTCTTTGACGACAGTATGCTCTGTGTGATCGAACGATTACAAATAGGAAACTATCTAATTCAATTTCAAGAAAGCTGGCGAGCAAATAAAGGCCAATTATATCTAACACGATAAAGCGAAATGTTTGCAAGTCACGAAAACGTGGTCGTTATTGGATTGATGACCACAGTGATAATTTTATACGAGTAATTACTTTGTGATCTTTTTACTGGGATCAATTTTAATATGCATAACGGAAAGATATATTTTGTCAATAAGCTCATAGACTTTTATAAACTGCGACAATCCTTGTATAAGATGTAAATACCCTCCTCAAGACGTGGACGAGATAAAGTAACTTCAGACAAAACTATGAATGTATGTTTATCCCCTCTCAATACCGGCAGATATATGTAAGGTCGTTTTTCGGTATTCAACATTTTATTAATCAGTTATGTATGTCCATCGACGAGGTGGGAGTGTATACCTACTGTTATAGGTGAAAGTCCACCATTGAGTTTTGTTCTTCATTCTATAGTAAATAAAAACAAATGTCATTCGGAGAGAGAGGCCCTACATTTATTGTATGTCAACATCTGCACTACTAAAATATGATGAGAAAAGTAGGGGTCATATGTCATCCGAGAGACTTTTTTTCTATTCAGTGTGTACACTGTTGACGAGGTGAAAGAAGACTTCCGAAATCATATATTCATACCCCAATTTCCAAGTATCATTTTTTTCTTAATTCATAATTCATTCAAGACAATGCTTTCAAAATGTTCAAAATACATCAATAATGCCATTCAAATAAAAAGTAAGCATTAAACTAAGGAAACTGCATTTTTAAAGACGAAGAAACAATTATTATTTATAACCGTCATTATGCGACTACCACACGGAAGCATTTCCTGTAGCCGATGGTGGCGCTATGCCTGGAGCATATGTATTATGTACAACATTCGTTTGAACAAATACTCTCAGCATCCAGTATTGAGTTGCACACTTGAGTGCGGAAAGACGAAACACACTGAAATATTCAACTTCTCAGGCACAATTTCTATCTTTGCTATTTCATTATAGAATGACCATGGCGGCGTCACTAATAGAAAACACTATGAAACTGAGGTAAACGTATATGAAACAGGTTGGTTTTGATAGCTAATGAATCGATTTAGCTTTTTAATATTTTAAAGGTTGAAATAGGATCACATGAATAAACCAGTCAATGACAATGAAAATGTATGAATTTTGTAAAAGGTGTTCATCGCCGGAAGTGGAAAGTGATTCGGTGTCGTCTGATAACAAAAACCTGGTCGGATGTGAGAGTACGCTGCGGGAACGAAACTTTAAAATATTCATGACCATTTTCATCCCAGACACGTGCTGTTTTTAATTTAATGCTTTGTAATTTGCTAGACTTCTATATATATATGCACGTATATGTTTTTTTTAAAAATTAGTTGATTTAGGTGACATTTGCTGAACTCTTCAGGGAGTGAGATAAATATTCATTTGCAAATGCTTCTTTATCCGCATTCATTCGTGCTGCGTTTGTCATTATGCCCTTGTCAGTGGTATGTTATATATATCAGCACAAATTGTCCATGGCTGGCTGTAAACAAGTCCATTCATCAGCGTGTTGGTCGCTCACGCTATAGGTTGTGGACTCGGGAGAGGTTTACATAAGCTCTGATCTTACTTCACAGTCGAAACCAAAATAAATGAATACATTAATATTTGCATTTATCTTTATATTTATCTGGCATTGCATTTGCAGAGAATTTTCTTTTAGAAATTTTTGAAAATACAAACTGATAAACCCCTGAGTCGGGGCCAAATTTGACTCCATGGTCATAATTTTAACCGTTGAAACTTAAGAGAACCTCGTATAATAATGCTTCACACAAAATTTGATGAAAAAATATCAAATGGTATCAGAGAAGAAGTCATTTGAAGCAAAAGTTAATGACGCACGGACGACAGACGGACGGACGACCGACACAAAGGGCGATCATAAAAGCTCACTTGTATGAGCTAAAATGTAACATGTATTTTAATTATAAATTCTTTATTCTAGTTTTATGAACATTATACTCATAAACATTAAATTATAAATTATTCTATTTCCCTTATTTTTATTTTTTTTACAAAGGTTCAACTAGACAGGCAGGTTTAGCCGTTGTTGCAAGACTCGTAATCATCACAAAAATGCAGCATGCTTCCGCTACCAGACGTTTACTTAAAATTACCAACTTAGATATTGTAATACATAAAAACGACAATATACACGAACTTCAGCCATAGAAATAATTACTTTAATAATAAGATTTTATGTATGTAAGTTATGATAGCTATAAACAGATATATGCTAGCACTTTTGTCATTTGGGACATGTTTTATAGATAAAGTTTAATGTGTTTGTGTATATCATGGAGAAAAGCGGTCGAGTAGTTTGAATCAATGCATTACTATAGGAATTTCAGCTTTGGTATTGTAAACAATAACTTATGAACAAATATCGCGTGCTTTCCCATCGTAGATAAAAAACAGTCGAAATACAGAACAGAGTCGTACGTTCTCAAACCAGTATTGGCTCGTTATCCTGTGCCCCGAACCCTAACTTGATAAAGCCCGATATCAAAAAGACGTTTATACGGTATCCCCTTTATCAATTGCGTGACACTCCACAGTATCAGTCATATTAGGACTGGCTTTGAACTTTCTCAAAGATGAAGCAAATCGATGTAGTGGAATCGGCAAACTATCTTTTTAGTAAAAAACGCACATGGGGTTCGTTGCATGTCTTTCGGGATGAGTTAAAGTTTGTGGTATTTACCAGAACGCGATTACATCATTCGATAACCGGAAGACAGACTCTTAGCTTCAACTTTGTAGTCTTATGGGAACTTTAAATCACCCGTGTGTAGACATATTTCTTCGATGTTTATAGCAAAAGATGTTTGATATCGTTTTACAAATAAAACCGAGCATGTTTCAAAGAGAACAAAAGAGGTTTATTTGGTGTCTGAGGGCTCACACAGAAGTGTTCACGTCTTCACTGAGGTTTATTTGGTGTCTGAGGACTTACACGCAAGTGTTCATGTCTTCATTGAACACTGGAAATGTTCAGTCGCTAATAGCATTTACCAATATCGACATTTTATATACATATTTAGTGGGGCCATATGTGATGTTGATATAAAACACAACACAAGACCAACTGATATCTAAATACAGGGACCCGGCACAAGACGGGCTATGTATACTGTGTTGACATGCAGATATGTATACTGCGTTGACATGCAGATGTGTCTACTGCGTTGACATGCAGATGTGTCTACTGCGTTGACATGCAGATGTATACTGCAATAACATGCAGATGTGTATACTGCATTAACATGCGGATGTGTATACTGCGTTGACATGCGGATGTGTATACTGCGTTGACATGCGGATGTGTATACTGCGTTGACATGCAGATGTGCATACTGCGTTGACATGCGGATGTGCATACTGCGTTGACATGCGGATGTATATACTGCGTTGACATGCAAATGTTTCTACTGCGTTGACATGCAGATGCGTCTACTGCGTTGACATGCAGTTGTGTATACTGCGTTAACATGCAGATGTGTCTACTGCGTTGACATGCAGTTGTGTATACTGCGTTAACATGCAGATGTGTCTACTGCGTTGACATGCAGTTGTGTATACTGCGTTAACATGCAGATGTGTCTACTGCGTTAACATGCAGATGTGTCTACTGCGTTGACATGCAGATATGTATACTGCGTTTACATGCAGATATGTCTACTGTTTTAACATGCAGATATGTATACTGCGTTAACATGCAGATATTTATACTACGTTAACATGTAGATATGTATACTGCGTTGACAGATGTGTCTACTGCGTTAACATTCAGATGTGTCTACTGCGTTGACAAGCAGATATGTAAGAGGGGTGATCGAGAAATAACCGGACTGCCCATGCATCTTTTTCATTTTACGGATTAATGCCAAATCTATAACTAGAACAATTTTCATTTTAGAAAAAGTAATTGTCATTTTATTCGTTACTATAGCAAACCATTGACGTTAAAGTGGGGCACGTGTATTTTTATGCTTTAAAGAGTAAAATTTAAGTTAAATTGATCAAATGCTAAATGTGATATTTTGGCGCTGAAAAGCACGATCGACGTCACGTAACAAAGTCTCAACGGCATTCCTGTTTCCGTTAGTAAACAACAAGACATTATTAAGTTATACTACCAGTTGCTTATTATGGCGTCATTTGACTGACAAGAAACGCGTGCAATTTTCAATTTTTTGTTGTCAGCTTGGACATTCGTCAAATAAAACGTATGAGATGATACAGCCGGCATCTACGGGAAAGAAAATTTTAAATTGTCACGGACGCAGGTTTTTGAATGGCATCAGAAGTTCCGAGACCGAAGAGTGCCACTAGAAGATGGGAAGGGGAGGGGCCATAAGACCTCTATGGACGCGACGCTAGTGACTAAAATTAAGGACGCCGTATACAACAATGCTGCGTATTATGGGAAAGTGAGTTTCATTTAAAATTTGAAATACAAAATAAATCAATACTAGTAATTTATTTGCGATACAATATTATTCTTTTTTAAATCACATGTTTAGTGTATGCTACGAAATTGTCATGTTAATGAAAAAAAATTGATTTCAGGTTCTGCGTAGCGACCTAACGCGTGCGTCGCAGAAGAGGAGGCCCGGTGTTAACCGCGAAGATGTATTATTACACCAGGACAATGCGGCTGCCCACACGGCGCAGATTACTATGCTGGAGATCGGCCTGCTTGGCTTTGGGTTAGTGGAACACCCAGCCTACTCTCTAGATTGGCCCGTATGGACTTCCGGGTGTTTCCTGTCGTGAAATCATCTTTGAAGGGTTACAGATTTGATTCCTTTCAGGAACTGTCTTATGCGGTACATCGTGTAGTGTCTGGTTTAGACCCTGAATGGTATACGGATATGTTTGGTCAGTGGATTGCTCGGCACAAGCAATGTATTACACTCAAAGGAGATAACATAGAGAAATGACCGATATACATATTGTGACTGAATAACACGTCACCCGACGTTATTTTGTGTTTGATGACGCTCCCCGCATACCTGTTACAGGCTGTGTGTCTATGTATGTAGCTTCATTTTTACTTGAACGTCTTGAAATTTTTAGGTATCGCGTATTAAAGATTGGACATCATGCGGAACGATTTTCATTAATGAAACACTTAACATACAGAAGTAATATACTCAATCCGAGTATTTCTGGATCACCTCTCGTATGTACACACAAGCAGATAAGTATACTGTGTTAACATACAGACATGCATACTGTGATAACAAACAGATGTGAATACTGCCAACATGCAGACATGTACACTGTGTTATTATGTACATATGTATACTGTGATAACAAGCACATGTGTAGACTGTGTTTACAAACATATGTATAGACTGTTTATATGCAGACATGTATACTGTGATAGCAAGCAGATGTGTAGACTGTGTCAACATGCAGACATGTATACTGTGTTAATATAAAGACATGTATACTGTGATAGCAAACTGATGTGTACACTGTGTCAACATGGAGACACGTTTACTGTGTTAATATGCAGACATGTATACTGTGATAGCAAACTGATGTGTAGACTGTGTCAACATGGAGACATGTTTACTGTGTTAATATGCAGACATGTATACTGTGTTAATATGCAGACATGTATACTGTGATAGCAAGCAGATGTGTAGACTGTGTTTACAAACAGATGTATATATATATATATACTGTGTTAATATACATACATGTATACAGTGATAGCAAACAGATGTGTAGACTGTCAACATGAAGACATGTTTACTGTGTTAATATGCAGACATGTATACTGTGATAGCAAGCAGATGTGTAGACTGTGTAAACATGCAGGCAGGTATACTGTGTTTACATGAATATATGTATACTGTGATAGCAAGCAGATGTGTAGACTGTGTTAACATGCAGGCATGTATACTGTGTTAAAATGTATATATGTATACTGTGATAGCAAGCAGATGTGTAGACTGTGTCAACATGCAGGCATGTATACTGTGTTAAAATGTATATATGTATAATGTGATAGCAAGCAGATGTGTAGACTGTGTAAACATGCAGGCATGTATACTGTGTTAAAATGTATATATGTATACTGTGATAGCAAGCAGATGTGTAGACTGTGTCAACATGCAGGCATCTATACTGTGTTAAAATGTATATATGTATACTGTGATAGCAAGCAGATGTGTAGACTGTGTAAACATGCAGGCATGTATACTGTGTTAAAATGTATATATGTATACTGTGATAGCAAGCAGATGTGTAGACTGTGTCAACATGCAGGAATGTATACTGTGATAACAAGCAGATGTGTAGACTGTGTCAACATGCAGACATGTATAAGGTGTTAACATGTATATATGTATACTGTGGTAGCAAGCAGATGTGTAGACTGTGTCAACATGCAGGCATGTATACTGTGTTAAAATGTATATATGTATATTGTGATAGCAAGCAGATGTGTAGACTGTGACAGAAAGCAGATGTGTAGACTGTGTCAACATGCAGGCATGTATACTGTGTTAAAATGTATATATGTATATTGTGATAGCAAGCAGATATGTAGACTGTGTCAACATGCAGGCATGTATACTGTGTAAACATGTATATATGTATACCGTGATAACAAGCAGATGTGTAGACTGTGTCAACATGCAGGCATGTATACTGTGTAAACATGTATTTATGTATACTGTGATAGCAAGCACATGTGTAGACTGTGTTAACAAACAGATGTATAGACTGTTTATATGCAAACATGTATACTGTGACAGCAATCAGATGTGTAGACTGTGTCAATATGAAGACATGTATACTGTGTTTATATGGAGACATGTATACTGTGATAGGAAGCAGATGTGTAGACTGTGTCAACATGCAGGCATGTATACCGTTTTAACATGTATATATGTATACTGCGATAGCAAGCAGATGTGTAGACTGTGTCAACATGCAGGCATGTATACTGTGTTAAAATGTATATATGTATACTGTGATAGCAAGCAGATGTGTAGACTGTGACAGAAAGCAGATGTGTAGACTGTGTCAACATGCAGGCATGTATACCGTTTTAACATATATATATGTATACTGTGATAGTAAGCAGATGTGTACACTGTTTCAACATGCAAACATGTATACTATGTTAAAATGTATATATGTATACTGTGATAACAAGATGATGTGTAGACTGTGTCAACATGCAGACAGGTATACTGTGTGAATATACAGAAATGTATATTGTGATAGAAACCAGATGAGTAGACTGTCAGCATGCAGACATGTATACTGTGTTAACATGTATATAGTGTACATGTGTATAGTATACATAGAAACCTAGAACCTGGTTATTTACTCTAGGTCCAGTGTCAGTAACATCATCAAGGGTGGGATGTGTATAATATACATAGAAACCTAGAACCTGGTTATTTACTCTAGGTCCAGTGTCAGTGACATCATAAAGGGTGGGATGTGTATAGTATACATAGAACCCTAGAACCTGGTTAGTTACTCTAGGTCCTGTGTCAGTGACAATATCAAGGGTGGGATGTGTATAGTTTACATAGAAACCTAGAACTTGGTTAGTTACTCAAGGTCCTGTGTCAGTGACAACATCAAGGGTGGGATGTGTATAGTATACATAGAAACCTAGAACCTGGTTATTTACTCTAGGTCCAGTGTCAGTGACATCATCAATGGTGGAATGTGTATAGTATACATAGAACCCTGGAACCTGCTTAGTTACTTTAGGTCCAGTGTCAGTGGCAACATCAAGGGTGGGATGTGTATAGTATACATATAAACCTTGAACCTTGTTAGTTACTCTAGGTCCTGTGTCAGTGACAACACCAAGGGTGGGATGTGTATAATATACATAGAACTCTGGAACCTGGTTAGTTACTCTAGGTCCTGTGTCAGTGATATCACAAAGGGTGGGATGTGTATAATATACATAGAACCCTAGAACCTGGTTAGTTACTCTAGGTCCTGTGTCAGTGACAACATCAAGGGTGGGATGTGTTTAGTATACATAGAACCCTAGAACCTGGTTAGTTACTCTAGGTCCTGTGTCAGTGACAACATCAAGGGTGGGATGTGTATAGTATACATAAAACCCTAGAACCTGATTAGTTACTCTAGGTCCTGTGTCAGTGACAACATGAAGGGTGGGATGTGTATAGTTTACATAGAAACCTAGAACATGGTTAGTTACTCAAGGTCCTGTGTCAGTGACAACATCAAGGGTGGGATGTGTATAGTATACATAGAATACTGGAATCTGGTGAGTTACTCTAGGTCCAGTGTCAGTGGCAACATCAAGGGTGGGATGTGTATAGTATACATAGAACCCTTGAACCTGGTTAGTTACTTTAGTTCCTGTGTCAGTGGCAACATCAATAGTGGGATGTGTATAATATACATAGAACACTTGAACCTGGTTAGTTACTCTAGGTCCTGTGTCAGTGGCAACATCAAGGGTGGGATGAGTATAGTACACATAGAATACTTGAACCTGGTTAGTTACTCTAGGTCCAGTGTCAGTGACAACATCAAGGGTGGGATGTGTATAGTATACATAGAATACTGGGATTTGGTTAGTTAATCTAGGTCCAGTGTCAGTGATAATATCAAGGGTGGGATGTGTATATTATACCTAGAACCCTGGAACCTGGTTAGTTACTCTAGGTCCAGTTTCAGTGACAACATCAAGGGTGGGGTGTGTATATTATACATAGAACCCTGGAACCTGGTTAGTTACTCTAGGTCCAGTGTCAGTGACATCACAAAGGGTGGGATGTGTAAAATATACATAGAACTCTGGAACCTGGTTAGTAACTCTAGGTCCTGTGTCAGTGACATCATCAAGGGTTGGATGTGTATAGTATACATAGAACCCTAGAACCTGGTTAGTTACTATAGGTCCTGTGTCAGTGACAACATCAAGGGTGGGATGTGTACAGTATACATAGAACCCTAGAACCTGGTTAGTTACTCTAGGTCCTGTGTCAGTGACAACATCAAGGGTGGGATGTGTATAGTTTACATAGAAACGTAGAACCTGGTTAGTTACTCAAGGTCCTGTGTCAGTGACAACATCAAGGGTGGGATGTGTATAGTATACATAGAAACTTAGAACCTGGTTATTTACTCGAGGTCCAGTGTCAGTGACATCATCAAGGGTGGGATGTGTATAGTATACAAAGAAACCTAGAACATGGTTAGTTACTCTTGGTCCAGTGTCAGTGACAACATCAAGGGTGGGATGTGTATAGTATACATAGAAACCTAGAACCTGGTCAGTTACTTTAGGTCCAGTGGCAGTGAAAACATCAAGGGTGGGATGTGTATAGTATACATAGAACCCTAGAACCTGGTCAGTTACTGTAGGTCCAGTGTCAGTGACAACATCAAGCATGGGATGTGTATAGTATACATAGAACCAAAGAACCTGGTTAGTTACTCTTGGTCCAGTGTCAGTGACAACATCAAGGGTGGTATGTGTATAGTAAATATAGAACCCTGGAACCTGCTCAGTTACTTTAGGTCCGGTGTCAGTGGCACTATCAAGGGTGGGATGTGTATAGTATACATAGAGACCGTGAACCTGGTTAGTTACTCTAGGTCCAGTGTCAGTGACATCATCAAGGGTGGGATGTGTATAAATGTAGTATACATAATACCCTGGAACCTGGTTAGTAACTCTAGGTCCAGTGTCAGTGACATCATCAAGGGTGGGATGTGTATAGTATACATAGTACCCTGGAACCTGGTTAGTTACTCTAGGTCCTGTGTCAGTGGCAACATCAAGGGTGGGATGTGTATAGTATACATAGAACCCTGGAACCTGGTTAGTTACTCTAGGTCCTGTGTCAGTGGCAACATCAAGGGTGGGATGTATATAGTATACATAGAACCCTAGAACCTGGTTAGTTACTCTAGGTCCTGTGTCAGTGGCAACATCAAGGGTGGGATGTGTATAGTATACATAGAGCACTGGAACCTGGTTAGTTACACTAGGTCCTGTGTCAGTAGCAACATCAAGGGTGGGATGTGTATAGTATACATAGAACCCTAGAACCTGGTTAGTTACTCTAGGTCAAGTGTCAGTGGCATCATCAAGGGTGGGATGTGTATAGTATACATAGTACCCTGGAACCTGGTTAGTTACTCTAGGTCCAGTGTCAGTGGCAACATCAAGGGTGGGATGTGTATAGTATACATAGAATCCTGGAACCTGGTTAGTTACTCTAGGTCCAGTGTCAGTAGCAACATCAAGGGTTGGATGAGCATAGTATACATAGAACCCTAGAGACTGGTTAGTTACTCTAGGTCCTGTGTCAGTGGCAACATCAAGGGTGGGATGTGTATAGTATACATAGAACCCTAGAACCTGGTTAGTTACTATAAGTCCTGTGTCAGTGGCAACATCAAGGGTGGGATGTGTATAGTAAACATAGAGCCCTGGAACCTGGTTAGTTACACTAGGTCCAGTGTCAGTGGCATCATCAAGGGTGGGATGTGTATAGTATACATAGAACCATAGAACCTGGTTAGTTACTCTTGGTCCAGTGTCAGTGACAACATCAAGGGTGGTATGTGTATAGTAAATATAGAACCCTGGAACCTGCTCAGTTACTTTAGGTCCGGTGTCAGTGGCACTATCAAGGGTGGGATGTGTATAGTATACATAGAGACCGTGAACCTGGTTAGTTACTCTAGGTCCAGTGTCAGTGACATCATCAAGGGTGGGATGTGTATAAATGTAGTATACATAATACCCTGGAACCTGGTTAGTAACTCTAGGTCCAGTGTCAGTGACATCATCAAGGGTGGGATGTGTATAGTATACATAGTACCCTGGAACCTGGTTAGTTACTCTAGGTCCTGTGTCAGTGGCAACATCAAGGGTGGGATGTGTATAGTATACATAGAACCCTGGAACCTGGTTAGTTACTCTAGGTCCTGTGTCAGTGGCAACATCAAGGGTGGGATGTATATAGTATACATAGAAACCTAGAACCTGGTTAGTTACTCTAGGTCCTGTGTCAGTGGCAACATCAAGGGTGGGATGTGTATAGTATACATAGAGCACTGGAACCTGGTTAGTTACACTAGGTCCTGTGTCAGTAGCAACATCAAGGGTGGGATGTGTATAGTATACATAGAACCCTAGAACCTGGTTAGTTACTCTAGGTCAAGTGTCAGTGGCATCATCAAGGGTGGGATGTGTATAGTATACATAGTACCCTGGAACCTGGTTAGTTACTCTAGGTCCAGTGTCAGTGGCAACATCAAGGGTGGGATGTGTATAGTATACATAGAATCCTGGAACCTGGTTAGTTACTCTAGGTCCAGTGTCAGTAGCAACATCAAGGGTTGGATGAGCATAGTATACATAGAACCCTAGAGACTGGTTAGTTACTCTAGGTCCTGTGTCAGTGGCAACATCAAGGGTGGGATGTGTATAGTATAAATAGAACCCTAGAACCTGGTTAGTTACTATAAGTCCTGTGTCAGTGGCAACATCAAGGGTGGGATGTGTATAGTAAACATAGAGCCCTGGAACCTGGTTAGTTACACTAGGTCCAGTGTCATTGGCATCATCAAGGGTGGGATGTGTATAGTATACATAGTACCCTGGAACCTGGTTAGTTACTCTAGGTCCAGTGTCAGTGGCAACATCAAGGGTGGGATGTGTATAGTATACATAGAATCCTGGAACCTGGTTAGTTACTCTAGGTCCTGTGTCAGTGGCATCATCAAGGGTGGGATGTGTATAGTATAAATAGAATACTGGAACCTGGTTAGATACTCTAGGTCCAGTGTCAGTGGCAACATCAAGGGTGGGATGTGTATAGTATACATAGAACCCTGGAACCTGGTTAGTTACTCTAGGTCCAGTGTCAGTGACATCATCAAGGTTGGGATGTGTATAGTATATACATAGAACCCTAGAAACTGGTTAGTTACTCTAGGTCCTGTGTCAGTGGCATCATCAAGGGTGGGATGTGTATAGTATTCATAGATCCCTAGAAACAGGTTAGTTACTATAGGTCCTGTGTCATTAGCATCATCAAGGGTTGGATGTGTATAGTATACATAGAACCCTAGAAACTGGTTAGTTACTCTAGGTCCTGTGTCAGTGGCATCATCAAGGTTGGGATGTGTATAGTATACATAGAATACTGGAACCTGTTTAGTTACTCTAGGTCCAGTGTCAGTGGCAACATCAAGGGTGGGATGTGTATAGTATACATAGAACCCTAGAACCTGGTTAGTTACTCTAGGTCCAGTGTCAGTGACAACATCGAGGGTTGAATGTATATAGTATACATAGAACCCTAGAAACTGGTTAGTTACTCTAGGTCCTGTGTCAGTAGCATCATCAAGGGTGGGATGTGTATAGTATACATAGAATACTGGAACCTGGTTAGTTAATCTAGGTCCAGTGTCAGTGACAACATCAAGGGTGGGATGTGTATAGTATACATAGTATACTGGAACTTGGTTAGTTACTCTAGATCCAGTGTCAGTGGCAACATCAAGGTTGGGATGTGTATAGTATACATAGAACACTGGAACCTGGTTAGTTACTCTAGGTCTAGTGTCAATGACAACATCAAGGGTGGGTGGTGTAAAGTATACATAGAACTTTAGAACCTGGTTAGTTACTCTAGGTCCAGTGTCAGTGGCAACATCAAGGTTGGGATGTGTATAGTATACATAGAATCCTAAAACCTGGTTAGTTACTCTAGGTCCAGTGTGGATGGCAACATCAAGGGTGGGATGTGTATAGTATAATAGAACCCTGGAACCTGGTTAGTTATTTAGGTCCAGTGTCAGTGGCAACATCAAGTGTGGGATGTGTATAGTGTACATAGAACCCAAGAACCTGGTTAATAACTTTAAGTCCAGTGTCAGAGGCAACATCAAGGTTGGGATGTGTATAGTATACATAGAACACTGGAACCTGTATAGTTACTCTAGGTCTAGTGTCAATGGCAACATCAAGGGTGGGTTGTGTATAGTATACATAGAACCTTAGAACCTGGTTAGTTACTTTAGGTCCAGTGTCAGTGGCAATATCAAGGTTGGGATGTGTATAGTATACATAAAATTTAGAACCTGGTTAGTTACTCTAGGTCCTGTGCGGATAGCAACATCAAGGGTGGGATGTGTATAGTATAATAGAACCCTGGAACCTGGTTAGTTACTCTAGGTCCAGTGCCAGTGACATCATCAAGGGTGGAATATGTATAGTATATATCGAACCCTAGAACTTGGTTTGTTACTCTGGGTCCAGTGTCAGTGGCAACATCAAGGGTTGGATGTGTATAGTATAATAGAATCGTGGAACCGGATTAGTTACTCTAGGTCCAGGGTCAGTGGCAACATCAAGGGTGGGTTGTGTATAGTATACATAGAACTTTAGAACCTGGTTAGTTACTCTAGGTCCAGTGTCAGTGGCAACATCAAGGTTGGGATGTGTATAGTATACACAGAACCCTAGAACCTGGTTAGTTACTCTAGGTCCAGTGTCAGTGACATCATCAAGGGTGGGATGTGTATAGTATACATAGAACCCTGGAACCGGGTTAGTAACTGTAGGTCCAGTAGCAACATCAAGGGTGGGATGTGTATATTATACATAGAAACCTAGAACCTGGTTAGTTACTCTAGGTCAAGTGTCAGTAGCAACGTCAAGGGTTGGATGTGTATAATATACATAGAACACTTGAACCTGGTTAGTTACTCTAGGTCCAGTGTCAGTGACATCATCAAGGGTGGGATGTGTATAGTATACATAGAACCCTGGAACCTGGTTAGTTACTCTAAGTCCTGTGTTAGTAGCAACATCAAGGGTGGGATGTGTATAGTATACATAGAGCCCTGGAACCAGGTTAGTTACTCTAGGTCCAGTGTTAGTGGCATCATCAAAGGTGGGATGTGTATAGTATACATAGAAACCTAGAACCTTGTTAGTTATTCTAGGTCCAGTGTCAGTGACATCATCAAGGATGGGATGTGTATAGTATACATAGAACCCTAGAACCTGGTTAGTTACTCTAGGTCCTGTGTCAGTGGAATCATCAAGGGTTGGATGTGTATAGTATACATAGAACCCTAGACACTGGTTAGTTATTCTAGGTCCAGCGTCAGTGGCAACATCAAGGTTGGGATGTGTATAGTTTACATAGAACCCTGGAACCTGGTTAGTTACTCTAGGTCCAGTGTCAGTGGCATGATCATGGTTGGGATGTGTATAGTATACATAGAATACTGGAATCTGGTCAGTTAATCTAGGTCCAGTGTCAGTGGCAACATCAAGGGTGGGATGTGTATAGTATACATAGAACCCTGGAACCTGGTTAGTTACTCTAGGTCCAGTGTCAGTGACAACATCAAGGGTGGAATGTGTATAGTATACATAGAACCCTGGAACCTGGTTAGTTATTCTAGGTCCAGTGTCGGTAACATCATCAAGGGTGGGATGTGTATAGTATACATAGAACTCTGGAACCTGGTTAGTTACTCTAGGTCCAGTGTCAGTAGAATCATCAAGGGTGGGATGTGTATAGTATACATAGAACCGTAGAACTTGGTTAGTTACTCTAGGTCCAGGGACAGTGGCAACATCAAGGGTGGGATGTGTATAGTATTATAAAACCCTGGAACCTGGTTAGTTACTCTAGGTCCAGTGTCAGTAGAATCATCAAGGGTGGGATGTGTATAGTATACATAGAACCGTGGAACCTGGTTAGTTACTCTAGGTCCAGTGTCAGTGGCAACATCAAGGGTTGGATGTGTATAGTATACATAGAACCCTGGAACATGGTTAGTTATTCTAGGTCCAGTGTCAATAACATCATCAAGGGTGGGATGTGTATAATATACATAGAACCCTGGAACCGGGTTAGTTACTCTAGGTCCAGTGTCAGTGGCAACATCAAGGGTGGGATGTGTATAGTATACATAGAACCCTAGAACCGGGTTAGTTACTCTAGGTCCTGTGTCAGTGGCAACATCAAGGTAGGGATGTGTATAGTATACATAGAACCCTGGAACCTGGTTAGTTACTCTAGGTCCAGTGTCAATGGTAACATCAAGTGTGGGATGTGTATAGTATACATAGAACCCTAGAACCTGGTTAGTTACTCTAGGTCCAGTGTCAGTGGCAACATCAAGGTTGGGATGTGTATAGTATACATAGAACCCTGGAACCTGGTTAGTTACTCTAGGTCCAGTGTCAATGGCAACATCAAGTGTGGGATGTGTATAGTATACATAGAACCCTAGAACCTGGTTAGTTACTCTAGGTCCAGTGTCAGTGGCAACATCAAGGTTGGGATGTGTATAGTATACATAGAACCCTAGAACCTGGTTAGTTACTCTAGGTCCAGTGTCAGTGGCAACATCAAGGTTGGGATGTGTATAGTATACATAGAACCCTAGAACCTGGTTAGTTACTCTAGGTCCAGTGTCAGTGGCAACATCAAGGTTGGGATGTGTATAGTATACATAGAACCCTAGAACCTGGTTAGTTACTCTAGGTCCAGTGTCAGTGGCAACATCAAGGTTGGGATGTGTATAGTATACATAGAACCCTAGAACCTGGTTAGTTACTCTAGGTCCAGTGTCAGTGGCAACATCAAGGTTGGGATGTGTATAGTATACATAGAACCCTAGAACCTGGTTAGTTACTCTAGGTCCAGTGTCAGTGGCAACATCAAGGTTGGGATGTGTATAGTATACATAGAACCCTAGAACCTGGTTAGTTACTCTAGGTCCAGTGTCAGTGGCAACATCAAGGGTGGGATGTGTATAGTATAATAGAACCCTGGAACCTGGTTAGTTATTTAGGTCCAGTGTCAGTGGCAACATCAAGTGTGGGATGTGTATAGTGTACATAGAACCCAAGAACCTGGTTAATAACTTTAAGTCCAGTGTCAGAGGCAACATCAAGGTTGGGATGTGTATAGTATACATAGAACACTGGAACCTGTATAGTTACTCTAGGTCTAGTGTCAATGGCAACATCAAGGGTGGGTTGTGTATAGTATACATAGAACCTTAGAACCTGGTTAGTTACTTTAGGTCCAGTGTCAGTGGCAATATCAAGGTTGGGATGTGTATAGTATACATAAAATTTAGAACCTGGTTAGTTACTCTAGGTCCTGTGCGGATAGCAACATCAAGGGTGGGATGTGTATAGTATAATAGAACCCTGGAACCTGGTTAGTTACTCTAGGTCCAGTGCCAGTGACATCATCAAGGGTGGAATATGTATAGTATATATCGAACCCTAGAACTTGGTTTGTTACTCTGGGTCCAGTGTCAGTGGCAACATCAAGGGTTGGATGTGTATAGTATAATATAATCGTGGAACCGGATTAGTTACTCTAGGTCCAGGGTCAGTGGCAACATCAAGGGTGGGTTGTGTATAGTATACATAGAACTTTAGAACCTGGTTAGTTACTCTAGGTCCAGTGTCAGTGGCAACATCAAGGTTGGGATGTGTATAGTATACACAGAACCCTAGAACCTGGTTAGTTACTCTAGGTCCAGTGTCAGTGACATCATCAAGGGTGGGATGTGTATAGTATACATAGAACCCTGGAACCGGGTTAGTAACTGTAGGTCCAGTAGCAACATCAAGGGTGGGATGTGTATATTATACATAGAAACCTAGAACCTGGTTAGTTACTCTAGGTCAAGTGTCAGTAGCAACGTCAAGGGTTGGATGTGTATAATATACATAGAACACTAGAACCTGGTTAGTTACTCTAGGTCCAGTGTCAGTGACATCATCAAGGGTGGGATGTGTATAGTATACATAGAACCCTGGAACCTGGTTAGTTACTCTAAGTCCTGTGTTAGTAGCAACATCAAGGGTGGGATGTGTATAGTATACATAGAGCCCTGGAACCAGGTTAGTTACTCTAGGTCCAGTGTTAGTGGCATCATCAAAGGTGGGATGTGTATAGTATACATAGAAACCTAGAACCTTGTTAGTTATTCTAGGTCCAGTGTCAGTGACATCATCAAGGATGGGATGTGTATAGTATACATAGAACCCTAGAACCTGGTTAGTTACTCTAGGTCCTGTGTCAGTGGAATCATCAAGGGTTGGATGTGTATAGTATACATAGAACCCTAGAAACTGGTTAGTTATTCTAGGTCCAGCGTCAGTGGCAACATCAAGGTTGGGATGTGTATAGTTTACATAGAACCCTGGAACCTGGTTAGTTACTCTAGGTCCAGTGTCAGTGGCATGATCATGGTTGGGATGTGTATAGTATACATAGAATACTGGAATCTGGTCAGTTAATCTAGGTCCAGTGTCAGTGGCAACATCAAGGGTGGGATGTGTATAGTATACATAGAACCCTGGAACCTGGTTAGTTACTCTAGGTCCAGTGTCAGTGACAACATCAAGGGTGGAATGTGTATAGTATACATAGAACCCTGGAACCTGGTTAGTTATTCTAGGTCCAGTGTCGTTAACATCATCAAGGGTGGGATGTGTATAGTATACATAGAACTCTGGAACCTGGTTAGTTACTCTAGGTCCAGTGTCAGTAGAATCATCAAGGGTGGGATGTGTATAGTATACATAGAACCGTAGAACTTGGTTAGTTACTCTAGGTCCAGGGACAGTGGCAACATCAAGGGTGGGATGTGTATAGTATTATAAAACCCTGGAACCTGGTTAGTTACTCTAGGTCCAGTGTCAGTAGAATCATCAAGGGTGGGATGTGTATAGTATACATAGAACCGTGGAACCTGGTTAGTTACTCTAGGTCCAGTGTCAGTGGCAACATCAAGGGTTGGATGTGTATAGTATACATAGAACCCTGGAACATGGTTAGTTATTCTAGGTCCAGTGTCAATAACATCATCAAGGGTGGGATGTGTATAATATACATAGAACCCTGGAACCGGGTTAGTTACTCTAGGTCCAGTGTCAGTGGCAACATCAAGGGTGGGATGTGTATAGTATACATAGAACCCTAGAACCGGGTTAGTTACTCTAGGTCCTGTGTCAGTGGCAACATCAAGGTAGGGATGTGTATAGTATACATAGAACCCTGGAACCTGGTTAGTTACTCTAGGTCCAGTGTCAATGGTAACATCAAGTGTGGGATGTGTATAGTATACATAGAACCCTAGAACCTGGTTAGTTACTCTAGGTCCAGTGTCAGTGGCAACATCAAGGTAGGGATGTGTATAGTATACATAGAACCCTGGAACCTGGTTAGTTACTCTAGGTCCAGTGTCAATGGCAACATCAAGTGTGGGATGTGTATAGTATACATAGAACCCTAGAACCTGGTTAGTTACTCTAGGTCCAGTGTCAGTGGCAACATCAAGGTTGGGATGTGTATAGTATACATAGAACCCTAGAACCTGGTTAGTTACTCTAGGTCCAGTGTCAGTGGCAACATCAAGGTTGGGATGTGTATAGTATACATAGAACCCTAGAACCTGGTTAGTTACTCTAGGTCCAGTGTCAGTGGCAACATCAAGGTTGGGATGTGTATAGTATACATAGAACCATAGAACCTGGTTAGTTATTCTAGGTCCAGTGTCAGTGGCAACATCAAGGTTGGGATGTGTATAGTATACATAGAACCCTGGAACCTGGTTAGTTACTTTAGGTCTAGTGTGGATGGCAACATCAAGGTTGGGATGTGTATAGTATAATAAAACCCTGGAACCTGGTTAGTTACTCTAGGTCCAGTGTCAGTGGAAACATCAAGGGTGGGATGTGTATAGTGTACATAGAACCCTGGAACCTGGTTAGTTACTCTAGGTCCAGTGTTAGTGACATCATCAATGGTGGGATGTTTATAGTATACATAGAACCGTAGGACTTGGTTAGTTACTCTAGGTCCAGGGACAGTGGCAACATCAAAGATGGGATGTGTATAGTATACATAGAACCCTAGAACTGGGTTAGTTACTCAAGGTCCAGTGTCAGTGGCAACATAAAGTACAGGATGTGTATAGTATACATTGAACCCTGGAACCTGGTTAGTTACTCTAGGTCCTGTGTCAGAGGCAACATAAAGTGTGGGATGTGTATAGTATACATAGAAACCTGGAACCTGATTAGTTACTGTAGGTCCAGTGTCAGTGGCATCATCAAGGGTGGGATGTGTATAGTATACATAGAAACCAAGAACCTGATTAGTTACTGTAGGTCCAGTGTCAGTGGCAACATCAAGGTTGGAATGTGTATAGTACACATAGAATCCTGGAACCTGGTTAGTTACTCTAAGTCCTGTGTCAGTGACAATATCAAGGGTGGGATGTGTATAGTATACATAGAAACCTAGAACCGGGTTAGTTACTCTAGGTACAGTGTCATTGGCAACATAAAGTGTGGGATGTGTATAGTATACATAGAAACCTAGAACATGGTTAGTTACTCTAGGTCCAGTGTAGGTGGCAACATCAAGGGTGGGTTGTGTATAGTATACATAGAAAACTGGAACCTGGTTAGTTACTCTAGGTCCAGTGTAGGTGGCAACATCAAGGGTGGAATGTGTATAGTATACATAGAAAACTGGAACCTGGTTAGTTACTCTAGGTCCAGTAGCAACATCAAGGGTGGGATGTGTATAGTATACATAGAACCCTGGAACCTGGTTAGTTACTCTAGGTCCAGTAGCAACATCAAGGGTGGGATGTGTATAGTATACATAGAACCCTGGAACCTGATTAGTTACTCTAGGTCCAGTAGCAACATCAAGGGTGGGATGTGTATAGTATACATAGAACCCTGGAACCTGGTTAGTTACTCTAGGTCCAGTGTAGATGGCAACATCAAAGATGGGATGTGTTTAGTATACATAGAACCCTAGAATCTGATTAGTTATTCTTGGTCCAGTGTCAGTGACAAATTGATGGTTGGAATGTGTATAGTATACATAGAACCCTGGAACTAATTAGTTACTCTAGGTCCAGTGTCAGTGACATCATCAATGGTGGGATGTGTATAGTATACATAGAAACCTAGAACCTGGTTAGTTACTCTAGGTCCAGTGTCAGTGACATCATCAAGGGTGGGCTGTGTATAGTATACAAAGAACCCTAGAACCTGGTTAGTTACTCTAGGTCCATTGTCAGTGACATCATCAAGGGTGGGCTGTGTATAGTATACAAAGAACCCTAGAACCTGGTTAGTTACTCTAGGTCCATTGTCAGTGACATCATCAAGGGTGGGATGTGTATAGTATACATAAAACCCTAGAACCTGGTTAGTTACTCTAGGTCCAGTGTCAGTGGCAATATGAAAGGTGGGATGTGTATAGTATATATAGAACCCTGGAACCAGGTTAATTACTATAGTTCCTGTGTCAGTGACAACATCAAGGGTGGGATGTGTAAAGTATACATAGAACCCTGGAACCAGTTTAATTACTCTAGTTCCTGTGTCAGTGACAACATCAAGGTAGGGATGTGCATAGTATACATAGAACCCTGGAACCTGCTTAGTTACTCTAGGTCCAGTGTCAGTGACATCATCAAGGATGGGATGTGTATAGTTTACATAGAAACCTTGAACCTGATAAGTTACTCTAGGTCCACTGTCAGTGGCAACATCAAGGGTGGAATGTGTATAGTATACATAGAACCCTGGAACCTGGTTAGTTACTCTAGGTCCAGTGTCAGTGGCAACATCAAGTGTGTGATGTGTATACATAGAAAACTGGAACCTGGTTAGTTACTCTAGGTCCAGTGTCAGTAACATCATCAAGGGTGGGATGTGTATAGTATACATAGAACCCTGGAACCTGGTTAGTTACTCTAGGTCCAGTGTCAGTGGCAACATCAAGGGTGGGATGTGTATAATATACATAGAACCCTGGAATCTGGTTAGTTACTCTAGGTCCAGTGTCAGTGACATCATCAAGTGTGTGATGTGTATACATAGAACCCTAGAACCTGGTTAGTTACTCTAGGTCCAGTGTCAGTGACATCATCAAGGGTGGGATGTGTATAATATACATAGAACCCTGGAACCTGGTTAGTTACTCTAGGTCTAGTGTCAGTGACATCATCAAGGGTGGGATGTGTATAGTATACAAAGAACCTGGAACCTGGTTAGTTACTCTAGGTCCAGTGTCAGTGGCAAAATCAAGAGTTGGATGTGTATAGTATACATAGAACCCTAGAACCTGGTTAGTTAATCTAGGTCCAGTGTCAGTGGCAACATCAAGGGTTGGATGTGTATAGTATACATAGAACCCTAGAACCTGGTTAGTTATTCTAGGTCCAGTGTCAGTAGCAACATCAAGGGTTGGATGTGTATAGTATACATAGAAACCTAGAACCTGGTTAGTTACTCTAGGTCCAGTAGCAACATCAAGGGTGGAATGTGTATAGTATAGATAGAACACTGGAACTTGGTTAGTTACTGTAGGTCCAGTAGCAACATCAAGGGTGGGATGTGTATAATATACATAGAACCCTGGAATCTGATTAGTTACTCTAGGTCCAGTGTCAGTGACAACATCAAGGGTAGGATGTGTATAGTATACATAGAACCCTAGAACCTTTTTCATTACTTTAGGTCCAGTGTCAGTGACAACATCAAGGGTGGGATGTGTATAGTTTATGTAGAAACCTTGAACCTGGTTCGTTTCTCTAGGTGCAGTGTCAGTGACATCATCAAGGGTGGGATATGTATAGTATACATAATACCCTGGAACCTGGTTAGTTACTCTAGGTCCTGTGTCAGTGACAACATCAAGGGTGGGATGTGTATAGTATAAATAGAAACCTAGAACCTGGTTAGTTACTCTAGGTCCAGTGTCAGTGACATCATCAAGGGTGGGATGTGTATAGTATACATAGAAACCTAGAACCTGGTTAGTTACTCTAGGTCCAGTGTCAGTGATATTACCAAGGACGGGATGTGTATAATATACACAGAAACCAAGTCCTGGTTAGTTACTCTAGGTCCAGTGTCGGTGACATCATCAAGGGTGAGCTGTGTATAGTATACAAAGAACCCTAGAACCTGGTTAGTTACTCTAGGTCCAGTGTCAGTGACATCATCAAGGGTGGGATGTGTATAGTATACATAAAACCCTAGAACCTGGTTAGTTACTCTAGGTCCAGTGTCAGTGGCAATATCAAAGGTGGGATGTGTATAGTATATATAGAACCCTGGAACCAGGTTAATTACTGTAGTTCCTGTGTCAGTGACAACATGAAGTGTGGGATGTGTATAGTATACATAGAACCCTGGAACCAGGTTAATTACTCTAGTTCCTGTGTCAGTGACAACATCAAGGTAGGGATGTGCATAGTATACATAGAATCCTGGAATCTGCTTAGTTACTCTAGGTCCAGTGTCAGTGGCAACATCAAGGGTAGGATGTGTATAGTATACATAGAACCCTAGAACCTTGTTCATTACTTTAGGTCCAGTGTCAGTGACAACATCAAGGGTGGGATGTGTATAGTTTACATAGAAACCTTGAACCTGGTTAGTTTCTCTAGGTCCAGTGTCAGTGACATCATCAAGGGTGAGATATGTATAGTATACATAATACCCTGGAACCTGATTAGTTACTCTAGGTCCTGTGTCAGTGACAACATCAAGGGTGGGATGTGTATAGTATACATAGAACCCTAGAACCTGGTTAGTTACTGTAGGTCCTGTGTCAGTGACAACATCAAGGGTGAGATGTGTATAGTATACATAGAACCCTAGAACTTGGTTAGTTACTCTAGGTCCTGTGTCAGTGGCAACATCAAGGGTGGGATGTGTATAGTATACATAGAGCCCTGGAACCTGGTTAGTTACTCTAGGTCCTGTGTCGTATATTATACAAAGAACCCTGGAACCAGGTTAATTACTCTAGTTCCTGTGTCAGTGACAACATCAAGGGTGGGATGTGTATAGTATACATAGAACCCTGGAACCTGGTTAGTTACTGTAGGTCCAGTGTCAGTGACATCATCAAGGATGGGATGTGTATAGTATACATAGAAACCATGAACCTGGTTAGTTACTCTAGGTCCAGTGTCAGTGACCTCATCAAGGGTGGGATGTGTATAATATACATAGAACCCTAGAAACTGATTAGTTACTCTAGGACCTGTGTCAGTGGCATCATCAAGGGTTGGATGTGTTTAGTATACATAGAATACTGGAACCTGGTTAGTTACTCTAGGTCCAGTGTCAGTGACAACATCAAGGGTGGAATGTGTATAGTATACATAGAACCCTGACACCTGGTTTGTTACTCTAGGTCCAGTGTCAGTGACAACATCAAGGGTGGGATGTGTATAATATACGTAGAACCCTAGAAACTGGTTAGTTACTCTAGGTTCTGTGTCAGTGGCATCATCAAAGGTGGGATGTGTATAGTATACATAGAACACTGGAACCTGGTTAGTTACTCTAGGTCCAGTGTCAGCGACAACATCAAGGGTGGGATGTGTATAGTATACATAGAACCCTGGAACCTGGTTAGTTACTCTAGGTCCAGTGTCAGTGACATCATCAAGGGTGGGATGTGTACAGTATACATAGAACCCTGGAACCTGGTTAGTTACTGTAGGTCCAGTGTCAGTGACATCATCAAGGTGGGATGTGTATAGTATACATAGAACCCTGGAACCTGGTTAGTTACTCTAGGTCCAGTGTCAGTGACAACATCAAGGGTGGAATGTGTATAGTATACATAGAACCCTGGAACCTGGTTAGTTACTCTAGGTCCAGTGTCAGTGACAACATCAAGGGTGGGATGTGTATAATATACATAGAACCCTAGAAACTGGTTAGTTACTCTAGGTCCTGTGTAAGTGGCATCATCAAGGGTTGGATGTGTATAGTATACATAGAACACTGGAACCTGGTTAGTTACTCTAGGTCCAGTGTCAGCGACAACATCAAGGGTGGGATGTGTATAGTATACATAGAACCCTGGAACCTGGTTAGTTACTCTAGGTCCAGTGTCAGTGACATCATCAAGGGTGGGATGTGTATAGTATACATAGAACCCTGGAACCTGGTTAGTTACTCTAGGTCCAGTGTCAGTGACATCATCAAGGGTGGGATGTGTATAGTATACATAGAACCCTGGAACCTTGTTAGTTACTCTAGGTCCAGTGTCAGTGACATCATCAAGGGTGGGATGTGTATAGTATACATAGAACCCTGGAACCTGGTTAGTTACTCTAGGTCCAGTGTCAGTGACATCATCAAGGGTGGGATGTGTATAGTATACATAGAACCCTGGAACCTTGTTAGTTACTCTAGGCCGTGTGTCAGTGGCAACATCAAGGTTGGGATGTGTATAGTATACATAGAACCCTGGAACCTGGTTAGTTACTGTAGGTGCAGTGTCAGTGGTAACATCAAGGTTGGGATGTGTATAGTATAAATAGAACTCTGGAACCTGATTAGTTACTCTAGGTCCAGTGTCAATGGCAACATCAAGTGTGGGATGTGTATAGTATACATAAAATCGTAGAACCTGGTTACTTACTCTAGGTCCAGTGTCAGTGGCAACATCAAGGTTGGGATGTTTATAGTATATATAGAACCCTGGAACCTGGTTAGTTACTCTAGGTCTAGTGTCAGTGGCAACATTAAGGGTGGGATGTGTATAGTATAATAGAATCCTGGAACCTGGTTAGTTACTCTAGGTCCAGTGTCAGTGGCAACATCAAGGGTGGAATGTGTATAGTATACATAGAACCCTGACACCTGGTTTGTTACTCTAGGTCCAGTGTCAGTGACAACATCAAGGGTGGGATGTGTATAATATACGTAGAACCCTAGAAACTGGTTAGTTACTCTAGGTTCTGTGTCAGTGGCATCATCAAAGGTGGGATGTGTATAGTATACATAGAACACTGGAACCTGGTTAGTTACTCTAGGTCCAGTGTCAGCGACAACATCAAGGGTGGGATGTGTATAGTATACATAGAACCCTGGAACCTGGTTAGTTACTCTAGGTCCAGTGTCAGTGACATCATCAAGGGTGGGATGTGTACAGTATACATAGAACCCTGGAACCTGGTTAGTTACTGTAGGTCCAGTGTCAGTGACATCATCAAGGTGGGATGTGTATAGTATACATAGAACCCTGGAACCTGGTTAGTTACTCTAGGTCCAGTGTCAGTGACAACATCAAGGGTGGAATGTGTATAGTATACATAGAACCCTGGAACCTGGTTAGTTACTCTAGGTCCAGTGTCAGTGACAACATCAAGGGTGGGATGTGTATAATATACATAGAACCCTAGAAACTGGTTAGTTACTCTAGGTCCTGTGTAAGTGGCATCATCAAGGGTTGGATGTGTATAGTATACATAGAACACTGGAACCTGGTTAGTTACTCTAGGTCCAGTGTCAGCGACAACATCAAGGGTGGGATGTGTATAGTATACATAGAACCCTGGAACCTGGTTAGTTACTCTAGGTCCAGTGTCAGTGACATCATCAAGGGTGGGATGTGTATAGTATACATAGAACCCTGGAACCTGGTTAGTTACTCTAGGTCCAGTGTCAGTGACATCATCAAGGGTGGGATGTGTATAGTATACATAGAACCCTGGAACCTTGTTAGTTACTCTAGGTCCAGTGTCAGTGACATCATCAAGGGTGGGATGTGTATAGTATACATAGAACCCTGGAACCTGGTTAGTTACTCTAGGTCCAGTGTCAGTGACATCATCAAGGGTGGGATGTGTATAGTATACATAGAACCCTGGAACCTTGTTAGTTACTCTAGGCCGTGTGTCAGTGGCAACATCAAGGTTGGGATGTGTATAGTATACATAGAACCCTGGAACCTGGTTAGTTACTGTAGGTGCAGTGTCAGTGGTAACATCAAGGTTGGGATGTGTATAGTATAAATAGAACTCTGGAACCTGATTAGTTACTCTAGGTCCAGTGTCAATGGCAACATCAAGTGTGGGATGTGTATAGTATACATAAAATCGTAGAACCTGGTTACTTACTCTAGGTCCAGTGTCAGTGGCAACATCAAGGTTGGGATGTTTATAGTATATATAGAACCCTGGAACCTGGTTAGTTACTCTAGGTCTAGTGTCAGTGGCAACATTAAGGGTGGGATGTGTATAGTATAATAGAATCCTGGAACCTGGTTAGTTACTCTAGGTCCAGTGTCAGTGGCAACATCAAGGGTGGGATGTGTATAGTGTACATAGAACCCTGGAACCTTGTTAGCTACTCTAGGTCCAGTGTCAGTGACATCATAAAGGGTGGGATGTGTATAGTATACATAGAATCCTAGAACTTGGTTAGTTACTCTAGGTCCAGTGTCAGTGGCAACATCAAGGGTGGGATGTGTAAAGTATACATAGAACCCTTAAACCTGGTTAGTTACTCTAGATATAGTGTCAGTGGCAACATCAAGGGTGGGATGTGTATTGTATACATAGAACCCTAGAACCTTGTTAGTTACTCTAGGTCCTGTGTCAGTGGCAACATCAAGGGTGGGATTTGAATAGTATACATAAAACCCTGGAACCTAGTTAGTTACTCTAGGTTCAGTATCAGTGGCAACATCAAGGGTGGGATGTGTATAGTATACATAGAACCCTGGAACCTGGTTAGTTACTCTAGGTACAGTGTCAGTGGTAACATAAAGTATGGGATGTGTATAGTATACATAGAAACCTAGAACATGGTTAGTTACTCTAGGTCCAGTGTCAGTGACAACATCAAGGGTGGGATGTGTATATTATACATAGAAACCTAGAACCGGGTTAGTTACTCTAGGTACAGTGTCAGTGGCAACATAAAGTGTGGGATGTGTATAGTATACATAGAAACCTAGAACCTGGTTAGTTACTCTAGGTCCAGTAGCAACATCAAGGATGGGATGTGTATAGTATACATAGAACCCTTGAACCTGGTTAGTTACTCTAGGTCCAGTAGCAACATCAAGGGTGGGATGTGTATAGTATACAAAGAACCCTGGAACCTGATTAGTTACTCTAGGTCCAGTGTAGGTGGCAACATCAAGGGTGGGATGTGTATAGTATACATAGAACCCTAGAACCGGGTTAGTTACTCTAGGTCCAGTAGCAACATCAAGGGTGGGATGTGTATAATATACACAGAAGCCTAGAACCTGGTTAATTACTCTAGGTCCAGTGTCAGTGACATCATCAAGGGAAGGTTGTGTATAGTATACAGAGAACCCTAGAACCTGGTTAGTTACTCTAGGTCCAGTGTCAGTGACATCATCAAGGGTGGGATGTGTATAGTATACATAGAACCCTAGAACCTGGTTAGTTACTCTAGGTCCAGTGTCAGTGACATCATCAAGGGTGGGATGTGTATAGTATACATAGAACCCTAGAACCAGGTTAGTTACTCTAGGTCCAGTGTCAGTGACATCATCAAGAGTGGGATGTGTATAGTATACATAGAACCCTAGAACCTGGTTAGTTACTCTAGGTCCAGTGTCAGTGACATCATCAAGGGTGGGATGTGTATAGTATACATAGAACCCTAGAACCAGGTTAGTTACTCTAGGTCCAGTGTCAGTGGCAATATCAAAGGTGGGTATGTATAGTATATATAGAACCCTGGAACCATGTTAATTACTATAGTTCCTGTGTTAGCAACAACATCAAGGGTGGGATGTGTATAGTATACATAGAACCCTGGAACCAGGTTAATTTCTTTAGTTCCTGTGTCAGTGACAACATCAGGGGTTGGATGTGTATAATATATATAGAACCTTGGAACCTGTTTAGTTACTCTAGGTCCAGTGTCAGTGACATCATCAAGGTTGGGATGTGTATAGTATACATAGAATCCTGGAACCTAGTAAGTTACTCTAGGTCCAGTGTCAGTGACAACATCAATGATGGTATGTGTATAGTAAATATAAAACCCTGGAACCTTGTTAGTTACTCCAGGTCCTGTGTCAATGACATCATCAAGGGTGGACTGTGTATAGTATACATGAAACCCTAGAACCTGGTTAGTTACTCTAGGTCCAGTGTCAGTGACAACATCAAGGATGGGATGTGTATAGTATACACAGAACCCTGGAACCTGGTTAGCTACTCTAGGTACAGTGTCAGTGGCAACAGCGATGCTGGGATGTGTATAGTATACATAGTACCCTGCAACCTTGTTAGTTACTCTAGGTCCAGTGTCAGTGACAACATCAAGGGTGGGATATGTATAGTATACATAGAACCGTGGAACCTGTTTAGTTATTCTAGGTCCAATGTCAGTGACAACATCAAGGGTGGGATGTGTATAGTATACATAGAACCCTTGAACCTGGTTAGTTACTTTAGTTCCTGTGTCAGTGGCAACATCAATAGTGGGATGTGTATAATATACATAGAACACTTGAACCTGGTTAGTTACTCTAGGTCCTGTGTCAGTGGCAACATCAAGGGTGGGATGAGTATAGTACACATAGAATACTGGAACCTGGTTAGTTACTCTAGGTCCAGTGTGGATGGCAACATCAAAGGTGGGATGTGTATAGTACATACAGAGCCCTGGAACCTTGTTAGTTTCTCAAGGTCCAGTGTGGATGGCAACATCAAGGGTGGGATGTGTATAGTATACATAGTACCCTGGAACCTGTTTATTTACTCTAGGCCCAGTGTCAGTGGCAACATCAAGGGTGGGATGTGTATAGTATACATAGTACCCTGGAACCTGGTTAGTTACTCTAGGTCCAGTGTTGGTGGCAACATCAAGGGTGGGATGTGTATAGTATACATAGTACCCTGGAACCTGGTTAGTTACTCTAGGTCCAGTGTCAGTGGCAACATCAAGGATGGAATGTGTATAGAATACATAGAACCCTGAAACCTGGTTAGTTACTCTAGGCCCAGTGTCAGTGGCAACATCAAGGGTGGGATGTGTATAGAATACATAGAACCCTGGAACCTGGTTAGTTACTCTAGGCCCAGTGTCAGTGGCAACATCAAGGGTGGGATGTGTATAGAATACATAGAACCCTGGAACCTGGTTAGTTACTCTAGGTCCAGTGTGGATGGCAACATTCAAAGGTGGGATGTGTATAGTACATATAGAGCCCTGGAACCTTGTTAGTTTCTCTAGGTCCAGTGTTGGTGGCAACATCAAAGGTGGGATGTGTAGTGTATAGACAATATCATAGAAAATTTCAGACATGGATAGTTTCAAGATCAAGGATGATATTTTAAATAAAAAGTCTACGTTTTTTAAAATTTCTCCTGACAACATTGTTCATGTATTGGCAAAACCCCAAAGGAAAGGCAAACTTTGTTTTGTGGTTAGCACTCAAAGTTAAAATGTTTGGTATATGAAAAAATGTATAAGTCTTAAACATATCTGAAGTTTACTGAAAGTATACATAAAGAATTACATCAATTTCATCAAATGTATTTCACAAGGGAATACTGTAAATGAATAATGTTAGACGTAGGCATGGCAAAAAAACTGTATGTTATACTAATACATCCCATAGCTTTACAGTTCATTTACATCACCATGTCAATAAAAGTGAAAAAAAAGAAAGATCAAAAACGATGTCAACACTGTATGACACATGCCATCGACAAACATTATGTATTATATTGAAATAGGCATTTTTTGTAATATTTCAAAAGACCCAATAGGACTTTTATCACCCTAGTGAACCTTCTGTTCATTCTTGTCCAATCTGATTGGTTCAACAAACATCCTTCGTAAGTTTGAACAGGTTTATATAAAACATGATAGTCATGTGGTGTTAGATGAAACAAAGCATAAAGCTTCTTTCTGACCTTGATCTGCTTTGCCTCATAATCAATCTGAAGCTTTGCTTTCATGGTAGTAACCTAATCAACATATCTCATTAAAATATCTTCATTAGCGGAAATGAAATTTTTTGAGCAAAAAAATATTTAGCTACTGTAATCCGAATTATTTCAAATCAACCCTAAGTTTCCTTTCCATTTTCGGAACCATACATTCCAAAAGGGATGTTAAACTCTCAATACAAATGATGGTACTCCTTCACTAAGCTTAATTGGGTGACTCTTCCGAAATATTAAATTTAAAAAAGCAGTCTCTAATCTACAGTTACATTATACATTATAAACATGAACTGTATCAACCAGTTCCCACTTCTCCACACAACGAGCCAAGAAGTTAGGTAGTTATTTACACGAAAATCAAGTTATTGTTTAAAAAATAAATAGTTTTAATTAAATTGAATAAATGGATCATAAAAAAACTCTTTCCAATATTACATGTCACACATAAAAATGTAAAGGTATATAAAAATGTAACTTTGAATAATATTAAAAAAATAGTTGAGCAAAGAAACCAATAAATCGTAAAACACAAAAATTAATTAGAACTTTGAAATTAATATCTAGTTCAAACTTCGGATAAATCCAAGTCATGGCAGTTCATGTTATTGTGAGCACAAAATACTTATTTAAATTTGTAATTGGTTATATCTACAAGTTGATTTAATGTTGTTACATTTGATTTAAAGTTCTTTCAATACAATAGAAATGAATATAATAATAGAGTAAACAAAACAATACAATATATATTAATGAATATAATAATAAAGTTCTAAGGATTACAGTCCCTGTGCCAAATTGTCCAATGGGAATCCCAGGGTTGGCACTATAAAGTGTTATGTTTTTATCCCAAAACATCTTTATATATAAAATGTTTTAAAAAAAATTTAGTCCTTTTTCTAATACCTTACAAAATTATATTCAATGCCATTTGATAATTTGAGGGCCCACAATCCCTAAATAATCGTGAAGACGTTAATGGCCCACAATTCCTGAATAATAGATCATAGATGTAGAAGTTATCCCGACAAGACCTGACAACTGATTTTAGCCACATAAAAGCATTTTTTTTTCAACTGTCCAAAAATTGTTTACTTACCCTAAACCATAGGCACTTAAATACCTGTTTGTGTGTGTGTGGACTGACAGACTGATGGACAATAACAATCTGCCGGAGAGGGTTGGGCGTGGGGCATAGTTATAATCTTCACACCTGTATGTGACACTTGTCAGTGCATTACTAAGTATCTTTTGGTTTGTTATAAAATAATGAATATACTCCATATCAGATAATATCTATCAGCTTTCATAACTGTTTTCTAATTAAATACATAAATTTTACATTTACCATCATTTACCATTTTACAATGTTATACCAGATTCTACTGGGGGACATATTTCTCATCAGAACAATAATGTTCATCTCTGATGTCAGAACACAACTCTAATCATACAAATGTTGATTACAAATCTGAGAAACAAAAATTGTAGAAATACTCCATTGAAACATTATTTCAAAGTTTCATATTGTAGGTCAATGGTTGTAGTGGCTATATTTCTGCATAAAATCAAAAGTTCTCCAACTTGTCCCCATAACTTAACACCATAGTTCATTTTTTCTATAACAACATTTTAATTTAAGCACCAGAGTTTAGTTATTTCTAATAACAACATGTTATTAAGTTAAGCACTCGACTTCAGATATTTTATAAAGAACTGTAAGAAAAAGATGAAAAAAAATCAGCTATTCACTGAAATGGCAAATAAAAACAAACACAAGGTTTTTAACAACTACATATTTACTTACAACTACATAACGAGATGTCCAAGCACAAGCAGTCTTAAAAAAAATTAATAACAGAAGCGAACAAAAGTTCAATAACCAGACTCGTTACATTCAAGTGCAAAAATTCAACAAAAGAAAAATGTTTTATAGACTTTATTTATACTAAGCCACCTTTAACAATTAACTATAACCTAACTCACGCAAACAATAGCTACAACAATCAAAGTATATATGTATACTTCACACTGAACACTTATTTGTTTATTATATCCGTTTTGTTGAATTGAAACGATCATTTGTTCAACTTTACCCACTATGCCCACGATGTTGTTCAGTTAAAATGAACTGGCCAATCCAACTACTTGATGCAGGAAAGCAATGTTTATTGTAATGACAAAGCTGTAAATACAATTTTAGTCATGCAAATACTGTGTAACTTTAGTCAATATATAATCAAATATATTTGTGATTGCGGACCAAATTTTGCGACTGTTGACAATTTCAGAGCCATACCAAAGATTTAATTATAAAATATGACCAGATAAAATACTCATCTAAGATCTTATGGTTATATACTTACTATGCAAATTTAGTAGCATTCCAAAAAAAACAACACAACAGTGTCACCAGAGACTTTAAAAACAAAAATATGTTATCTGGCAAAAAATGGACACAGAGTGATTAGAATAGATAAACCTCAAACCTTTCGATCAGGTGAACTAACAACTAACTGTTAAAAATGATTATTTTTAATTAAATCATGACAAATTACACAAAATGAGTTTTTCTATATCCAAAATTGTACTATACTTTGGTAGTATACAAGAAATAAGGTACCCATTGCATTATCCATAAAACGTTTGTTTATACAAGTATAAAATTACAGTAAATACAAATATTTTTAGATATTTTTTAGATTAATTTCATGACATGCTCTTCACAATTTTAGATATAACTGCATTCAGGGTACAGTATAAACTTGACAGTGTCCTTCCTGTAAAAACCTGCCACTAAGTTCTAACATAAGTTATAGCCCCAACTGCCATATAAAAAGCCGCAAGATGGCTCTGGGGTAGGTTTGATAGAACTCAGTACATGATTCAAATCAGAGAACCCTTTTTCAAAATTTCAGTCACAAATGCATTGTTTTTTTTTGTAATGTTGCATACTACTAGATCATTGTTAATACATTTAATTTGCAAAAAATAATTTCCAAAAAGTGTTAGTTATATGCAGTTTGAAAACTCCAACTGCCAAAAATTTGAAATTAAGGGAGATGCACTCTATACACATGGATCTGTGCTAATTCACTATATTTATTAAGCGCTCATTGTAAAATCTACAATAATACTAATTTAAAATAATTATTCAATGTGTTTGGTATGCAAGAAATGGAATCATTCATGGCTTTTTCCATTCGGATAGAAAATTCCATACCTCAGAACAACTGTTTTCACAGGAACTTGACAACCTCATTCCCGCCAAAATAGTTATCCCCCGGGACAGAATTTTCTATCTGAACCTCAAACCCATGTAAGATTCTTATAATGTCAATTCTGTATGTAGTTTGTTGTTCATTGGACTGCCACACAGGTCAACAGTTGTATCTATGCATATGAATACATCCTCTGCAGACTGGGTTTGTAATTTTCTTCGATATTTTTGCGTTTTAACTTGAAGGCATCTGTAACCATTCCAGTGTCTGGCATCCACACATCTGTACACAACTTCAACTTTGTTGGAATTTCAAATTTCTCTAGTTTAGCTGCAAAACAAAATACACACAGTCAAGTTAGAAAAGATGTAAATTAATATCAACATTCACTTTGTAGTAATTTAACAAAAACAGTAAAATTTAATTTTTGCCATAATTTAATTGTTTTTGAAAGTGTATATGTATAAACTGTTAACAGTGAGTCTGATTTACCGTTTCTGAGTAGTCTAATAAATATGGATAACAAAACTTTCATGACAAGAGTGCGGATGTTTTGTCAACCAATAATTAGTAAGAAATTCTTAACTCTAAATGTGGGTGTGCAACCTGGGGATTGACAAAGACAAGCAATGAAATATTATGGATTATGGATACATGACGGGACCATCAAAACAAAATAAAATTAAAAAAAAAAAGTATTGTGACAGCAAATAATTTAGTTATTTGTTTGTGCCCCAATATGTATGGTGATTATGTAAATGTAATTAAAATTTGTGGCCAGATTATTTTGCCTTGTATGGAAAGGATTCCATTTATCCTAGTTTATTTATTTTGTAGTCTTTCACATAAGTGTAAATCAGGATCACGTGCATCTTGCTACTAAGATTTTGGGTTTGAGCCAAACTCTATCTAAAGATTCAAAGTGATAATTTCATATACATGTACATATACAATTATTATTATTATTGTTATATACCACATTTATATAGCACTCTTTTCATAAACAAATGCACTCAAAAGTGATTTACATTTACAAATAGCATACATACAAAATATTCAATAAAAAAACATAACAATCTAAAAAGACAAGTTGAATAAAAAAATACCAGCATTAGTATTAAAAAGTGGCCAATAAGAGTAATACATGCAGTAAAATCGGCTTGACATTTTGTTACTTATAAGTACAGATAAAATAATACTGTTCATGTTTAAATATAGATATAGCTGTGTGTTATTTATAGAAACATTTAAATTAAGTAAAATTTAGTCAATATAATTCTGTACGAAAAAATATGTTTTTAAAAGTTTCTTAAAAAAAGACAATGTCGTAGCTTCCCGAATGTTGCTGGGTAAGGCATTCCATAGAGTAGGCATGGCACACATGAAGCTTCTTTGTCCATACATAGTGCGAGACCTTCGATTGACTATAGTAAGTGAATTTTGAGATCTGAATTCTCTACTTGAATCATGTCAGATATGTACTATGGTGACTGATCATGTACAGCTTTATATGTATGTGTCAATAGTTTGTATTGGATCCTGTATGACACAGGTAACCAGTGAACTGATATGCTCGTAGCGAGATGTTCTGGTGATGATGCGGGCAGCAGTGTTCTGTACCTATGTAATTATCTTGAGGTTTTAATCATTTAACCTGTAAAATTATACGACATATGGTTTATAACCTTTAATGTGATTAATATGCCATTTTTACATTAGTGTTAATACTGACAAAGACATATGTCACGTGGGAATGTTGATGCTGCATTCAGTGCGAGATAGATGACACGATATAACAGCCAATCACCTTTCTTGCCCACATCAGTCAGCTGCTTCAGCACCTCAGTTTCCACTTTTTTGTCAGAGCACAACTCTTCAAACCCTTTGTCCTTCACACCCGCCTTGGCAGCAAGTTCCGTCAGATTTTTTTGATTTGGTACAATGAGAGCTATACACCACGACTGACTACTGTTGGCATGGATACAGATTTGATCCACCAATGGAGACATCTTCAGAGCCGTCTCTACACGGCTTAGTGAGATGTACTCCCCGTGTTGTAATTTGACAAGGTCCTTCATTCGATCTAAAAAAATAAATCCAGTAGTAAAATTTTCATGGCAGAAAAAGTTTTAATGATATCCTCATTTAAAGACAGTTTGCCAGTCGTTATTTTAAGTTAAATTTTATAAAACTCTTTTTTCCATTACATACATGTCATACTAAGATTTACCACACAAAGCCCTTATAGTCATAAGGATGCTTATAAAAACATGCCAAAATAGTATATTGGAAAGGGGCCCACACAACCAGGTAAGGCTAAAATAATATTCTTTCTTACGATTACAATTTTAAGACACATCAACTATTGTGAATTGACCTGTCATATTGGTTACATATTGTTAAACTTTGTTTATTTTAGAAAGAGTCTGAATAACAAGGTTATGTCATCAATGCACAATATTTATTTTCAAACTTGGGTTTGATTTCAATTCCACTATCAGATTCAAATATCATGTTTGTAGTGTTTTTACTGAATGGAAAGCTCAAACATTCATATTTTAGTTTTTTATTTATTTTTAACTGAATTTAATTACATGTAGTAGCGATTTTCCTGAATATTCCTATTTAAATAAAAATGTAACAGTAACAAATAACGATATATTCTTAGGGAAATTTTCTCTCAAATTACTGCTTATTTTATATTGATAACTATACTCAGTTTGCAAGGTCAGTAATATTATAAAGTAGATGTAATTTACCTTCCAAACCCACTTACAATGAAAGCCTTATATCTGATTGACTGTCTTACCGATAACACTCTGGAAAGCATGCTTTATCAAAGCCATCCCTTTGAAAGCTTCAGATAATATTAAATCTTATGTGATGATCTGCCAACTTCACATCACTCTTCTCACTGACTTAAGCAATAATTCCTGTGTAAATATCACATCAGCTGTGCTTATTGGTATGTCGGAATAGCGACAAAAGTATGATCTCGGCCACTCCTAGCTTACCTATAACTCGCAGACTTCCATCAGCCTCAAACTGCCCTATATCTCCAGTACAGAAATAACCTATGCCATCAATTGTAATGAAGTCTTCTTTGGTTTTCTCAGGCATTTTGTAGTACCCTAGTACAATATTTCCCCCACCTAGCAGAATCTCTCCCCGGGGGAAAGGTTTGTCCTTGGTGGTGTAGTTGCCTGGAAATAAAAACAAAAATCTTGTAAGGTTTTGGTTTTTTATAAACAACAAAGTGCAAACAAGGTTTATAATGCAATCTTTGGATGATTTAAGTATGATAACTCTGATGTTAACTATCTGATTTTGTCAGTTCAACTTGTTCAAGATATTATGGTTGCATATCTACTGTGCTAGTTTGCTGTGACCCAATGACAACTGCAAGTGCTACACAGGTAAAAATGCCATGAATATTAAACATATGTTGGACAGAACATACATTACATCTACGACAGAAACACATGTTAAACGCGTGTGGTGCTATTTACATGAGAAATGTACATTTTGGACTGATGTTTAACCTTAAACGTACGTGTATGGCATTTTAACCTGTGTACAGTGCAAACAAACAGTGAAATTGTTTTAGAAATTCATGGGCCATTACTCTGACATTAATTATTCAATTTGGCCACTTCACTAAATTGTCCCATAAACTAAGTAAAATACCTGTAAAAGTTTGGTGAAGATCCAATAAAAAATACAGGTACTAGAGTGTACAGATGTAAGTTTGAGGGTTTATGACACAAAACAGGGTGATTAGCAAAGCTCAAAGTGAGCTATAAAAACCTAAGTAAGCCTACAAAGATAATTTTGCACACAAATGTAGACCTAGATGAGTCTGCACACCATTACCATCTATCTATCTGTCTGTCTGTCTGTCTGTCTGTCTGTCTGTCTGTCTGTCTGTCTGTCTGTCTGTCTGTCTGTCTGTCTGTCTGTCTGTCTGTCTGTCTGTCTGTCTGTCTGTCTGTCTGTCTGTCTGTCTGTTTATCTAATCTCTTAATTCTGCTGCACACCCTCACGGGCAATTTTGAGCAGTTGCAGGCCTGTGTCTGTTAGTAGAAAAAGTTAAAGAAGGAGTAGTTGGAAAGAATAGGTGAAGAATATTAAAATTGAGTGTAAAGTAGGTAAAATCAGGTTAAAAACAACATTTCAAGGCTTACGGTTTGTTGTGGGGGGCAGTGCCGACTGCCAGTTCAAACTTATCGAAATCTCGCATCAATGCAACATCTTTTGGTAGAGAATTCCACTGAACAATGGCCAAAGGTAAAAAAGGAATGTGAAGTAGTCAGTTCCAATATGAATTTGTTTGTCATTCATGATAGTATTTTGAGTTTCCATTATTTTTTTGGATGTAGTCTGCCATTGGAATGGCCACCAGGAAACATGGGGTTAAATCATGCAAAACTAGAAATAAACGTTTTGTGTAAAATTGTTGTCTCTTATAAATTAAATCCTCATATTGTAACCCCAAAACTTGATCAAAATTTCAATAGGCACAACTTTCCTGCCATTCTTTGATTTTCCTGACTTTTCATTCCTACCTACAGGTCACACCTGGAAGGCCTGTAGAATATATAATTAGCAGTCTGCAACATTTATAGTGACAGTAATTGATTTACTTTATTCACGGTTATGAAACAGACCAAGGGATATATTTACACAGCATATCTGTAGTTACTGGTGGTCATGAGTACATACCTTCCGGCCAGTCTCGCAGTCTAATCTCACAGCATGTCAGTGGTGGACCTACACGTCCTGTACTCATGTCACTCACTGAAAATATATTAATAATACAAACAATACAGAATGTTAGAGTTTACTATATAAATGAAGTGGGAAGGGGGCAGAGATTGGGTGGAAGCAGATAAAATTGGAAGATGCAAGTAGAAATAGTACATGTGTATGCTCATAAATTTATAAAACAGTAACAGCAAGCGTCTTTTATTGCGATTACAACAGAATATTTCAGCTCCAAAAGCATGCTTGCAGAATCATTCTAGATTACAATGTTGAAGATTCTTTGGAGAATATGCAGGATTTAAAAATGTTAACAGTATTTGACAGAGTATATGTCAGGAAAGCAAAATATTTGTACAAAATATCAAAATCATTTATTCCCTTATATGTCAATGAATTGTTTAACTTAAGCCAAAGAAATGAAAATGCACCTGTAAGACAGTCAATTACTTCAAACAATTTCATATTACCCAAACCAAAGAAAGAAATATTTAAACAAAGTTTGACATACTCGGAGTCAAAAATTTGGAACAACTTACCATCATATATTACACTACAATACAACTTGCCACCATATATCACACAACAATACAACTTGCCACCATATATTACACTACAATACAACTTGCCATCATATATCACACTACAATACAACTTGCCACCATATATTACACTACAATACAACTTGCAATCATATATTACACTACAATACAACTTGCCACCATATATCACACTACAATACAACTTGCCACCATATATTAAACTACTACAACTTGCCATCATATATTACACTACAATTCAACTTAACATCATATATCACACTACAATACAACTTGCCACCATATATATTACACTACAATACAACTTGCCACCATATATCACACTACAATACAACTTGCCATCATATATTACACTACAATACAACTTGCCTCCATATATCACACTACAATACAACTTGCCACCATATATTACACTACAATACAACTTGCCACCATATATCACACTACAATACAACTTGCCACCATATATCACACTACAATACAACTTGCCACCATATATCACACACTACAATACAACTTGCCATCATATATTACACTACAATACAACTTGCCATCATATATCACATTACAATACAACTTGCCACCATATATCACACTACAATACAACTTGCCACCATATATCACACTACAATACAACTTGCCACCATATATCACACTACAATACAACTTGCCACCATATATCACACTACAATAATGCCTTTTCACAGCAATTTGATCAAATGGATGAAAACTGTGTAATTGTTTAACTTTGACCATTTTGATAATATTTTTCTTGTGTATATATACATTATAATTGTTGTAAGCTGTTACAGTAATATGATAGGTAATGAATGAAACATTTTCAATTGTTTACGTAAATATTGTTCTAGATTTAATGACTTGAAGATTCTGATGACTTGCATGTATAATTCTTTTTATCTAAGCTATTATATAAAATGTGGTTAAAAGAGGGCCACATTGAAGATTAGTTTTAACTAAATGTGTTGTAACCTCTTTAAATAAAGTTGCTTATCTTATCTTATCAATAAGTATGTTGCAAAGTATAATATGGCAATGTTTTTTTATATTTTTTTAATGGGGTTTAATGCCATTTTCAACAAATTTCAGCTTATATATGGTATATCCAGTTTTACTAGTGGAGGAAGACCTCAGACTGAGTAGAACCACTCTCCTTCCGCAAGTAACTGAAAACTTTTTCACATAAAGTTTTTGGAGCGAGCGGGACTCAAACCTACAACCTTAGCAGTGAGAGGTAAGTGATCTTGAGATGGCGCCTTAGACCACTCAGCCATGGAGGACCCCCTATGGCAATGTAAATTTCATCTTGTAAAATCAAAAAATACCAATAGGAATGACCATGTAGTCACCTATGACCACCAAAATAGTTGCTGTGAAAGTAAAATATCCTGTATGTATTTCAATCAATTTTTTTTTTTAATAATTACACTTATAATCAAAGTTGACACAAAAAGAAATTGACAATTTTTGTATGATTTAAGGATAAACATATAAATACAATACTGTCACTGTAATACAAAATAAAACAAGAGTTGTCAGATGACAACAAAGCTCGTCCATGGGATAAAACTCACAACCCATGCAAAGATTGAGATTGGAGGCAAACACGGAAACTTAAACGCAACTAAACGCAAAAGTTTAACCTGGGTCTACAGACAAAAATTAAGTCCAAAAGGACCATTACTTTGCCAACATGCAAACCGCTAGTTATGGTTCTTGTCTCTGTGTGTTCCATCGATGATGGTGAACACAAATGTGAAGTTTCATTCATATTCAATGAGTTGTTACATAGAAATCTTACCTGATAAAAACCTTTAACCTGAAAAATTAAGTCCAAAAAGGGCCATAACTCTGCCAAAATGCAATCCAGAGTTATGGTTCTTGTGTCTGAGTGTTCCATTGATGATGGTGAATACACATGCAAAGTTTCATTTATATCCAATGAGTGGTTTCATAGATATCTTAAACTTAAAAGCAACTAAACGCAAAAGTTTAACCTGGGTGTCCAAGTCCAAAAAGGGCCATAACTCTGTCAAAATACAATTCAAAGTTATGGTTCTTGTCTCTGTGTGTTCCACTGATGATGCTGAACTCACATGCAAAGTTTCATTCATATCAAATAAGTAGTTGCATAGATATCTTAAACTTCAACACAAAGGTTTGACCTGGGTTTCTACAGATGCTGCAGATGCCGCCGGGGTCATGGCAATAGCTCTCCTTAGACATTCGTCCCGGCGAGCTAACAAATCAAACAAACATGTTGATTTTTTGTAAACCGTAGCTTAATAATGTCTTGAGATTTAATTCATTGAACTCTGATAAAGACATATGAAAGATGCATTTGGTAAGTTGAAATAGTCTTTTAATAAAGTTTTGTCAAGTTTAAATACCATAGTTACCATAGCAGCAGCCCTGAGTGAAAATAAGCTGAACGACCATTAAATATTTTTGTTTTGCATCGATTTTACTTCATTTAAACAAGTAACAGGTTATACATGGCATCAAGTTTTACTGGCAGAGGAAGACCTCAGTATGAATCTGAGCAGAACCACCGTCCTTCCGCAAGTCACTGGCAAACTTACTCACATAAATTATTTGGGTCAAGTCCATTGAGTAGGTCAAGGTCAGCGATGTAAACTTTTTAATAGGATGGGTTTAGAGCCTAAACTATGGAAACTTTGGTTACTGGCTATTTACATGGTTTGTATTACATACTATGAATGTGTCTATGAATTAGTAGTTTGTTGAGAAAAAGCTGAGCTAAACATAAAACGTTAACTTGACAACGTCAACAACAACAATGATGCTGATGCCAGGGTCATGACAATAGCCCTTCATGTTGTTTACAAAAAGGAGAGCTCATAAATAAAATGGGTGGAAAACGGAAGGGGCGAGGTGGGGTGGTATGTCTTTTTATTCAATATTATTTCAGTAATATAATAACTGTAAGTGAACCTAATCATTGTTCCTAGGATCTGCCAGGTGGTTAACCAGTATCAGACACTTTATCTCTGTAAATCACGACTACTTACCCACATATTGAGGAGAGGAAGATTCATGGCCATAGGACAAAGTTCATGGCAAATCATCACAAAGGCTACAGCTGGGCTGGGATTTGAAATTACAACCCTTGAATTCAGACATATTACCATCAGAGCTATAAGAGCCAAGAATGATTTTATAAAACAAAAAAAAAATAAACACAAAACAAATGTCACTGACACCTACCATCTGTGACTGTGCCAGCACCACATGTCTCTGTTAGACCATATCCCTGTAACACCGGGCAACAAAAGCAGATATTCATGAAGCGCTGTGTTTTCTCGGACAATGGTGCACCACCACTTAACATCATGCGGATGTTACCCCCAAGTAGCTGTCTAATCTTGCTGAACAAAAGTCTGAAAAAAGACCCATCAAACTCACATATGACAAGATTAAAAATAAACATCAAACACATTACAACGTATACGTCTTTCCTGCAACAGCAAGCCAAGTTGACCAAATTTTACTCTGATCTCAGGCATAAGTGCATTGTGTCAATGCAAACTGCTAAATTAATATCCACACAAACTGACACAATATAAAACAAGAGCTGCTGGAGAACAGGATTGACTCAACTGTTATGAACTAGAATATTTCATTTAATACATCGTCTGTTAGCCCTCGATGGCATAAAAATGACGCTAAATATTCAATCAATCATTTAATACATATTACTTAATAATATAATTCATAGCCTCCATAAATACCTGTTAACTCAGGGTGTTTTTTAGTCTTTATTAATACCTGTTAAACAAGAGTGTTTCATAGCCTCAATAAATACTTGTTAAACAAGGGTATTTCATAGCCCCCATGAATACCTGTTAAACAAGGATGTTTCATAGCCTCAATAAATACCTGTAAAACAAAGACGTTTCATAGCCTCAATAAATACCAGACAAACAGGAGTGTTTCATAGCCTCAATAAATACCTGTTAACCAAGGGTATTTCATAGCCCCAATGAATACCTGTTAAACAAGGACATTTCATAGCCTCAATAAATACACAATAAACAAGAGTGATTCATAGCCTCAATAAATACCTGTTAAACAAGGGTATTTCATAGCCCCAATGAAAACCTGTTAAACAAGGACGTTTCATAGCCGCAATAAATACCGGATAAACAAGAGTGTTTCATAGCCTCTATAAATACCTGTTAAACAAGAGTATTTCATAGCTTCAATAAATACCTGTTAAACAAGGGTATTTCATAGCCCCCTTGAATACCTGTTAAACAAGGACATTTCATAGCCTCAATAAATACTGGATAAACAAGAGTGTTTCATAGCCTTAATAAATACCTGTTAAACAAGTGTATTTCATAGCCCCCATGAATACCTGTTAAACAAGGACGTTTCATAGCCTCAATTAATACCGGATAAACAGGAGTGTTTCATAGCCTCAATAAATACCTGTTAAACAAGGGTATTTCATAGCCCCAATGAATACCTGTTAAACAAGGATGTTTCATAGCCACAATGAATACCTGTAAAACAAGTATGTTGCATAGCCTCAATGAATACCTGTTAAACAAGGACGTTTCATAGCCTCAATAAATACCAGATAAACAGGAGTGTTTCATAGCCTCTATAAATACCTGTTAAACAAGGGTATTTCATAGCCCCCTTGAATACCTGTTAAACAAGGACATTTCATAGCCTCAATAAATACCAGATAAACAAGAGTGTTTCAAAGCCTAAATAAATACCTGTTAAACAAGGGTATTTCATAGCCCCCATGAATACCTGTTAAACAAGGATGTTTCATAGCCTCAATAAATACCGGATAAACAAGACTGTTTCATAGCCTCTATAAACCCTGTTAAACAAGGGTATTTCATAGCCCCAAAGAATACCTGTTAAACAAGGATGTTTCATAGCCTCCATGAATGTTTCATAGCCTCAATGAATACCTGTTAATCAAGGGTATTTTGTAGCCTCTATAAATACCTGTTAAACAACAGTATTTCATAGCCCCCATGAATACCTGTTAAACAATGACAATTCATAGCCTCCATAAATACCTGTTAAATCAGGGTGTTTCTTAGTCTTTATAAATACCTGTTAAACAAGAGTATTTCATAGCCCCCATGAATACCTGTTAAACAAGGACGTTTCAAAGCCTCTATAAATACCTGTTAAATCGCGGTGTTTCATAGCCTTAATAAATACCTGTTAAATAAGAGTGTTTCATAGCCTCAATAAATACCTGTAAAACAATGACGTTTCATAGCCACTATAAATACCTGTTCAATAAGAGTGTTTCAGAGCCTCCATAAAAACCTGTTAAACAAGAGCATTTCATAGCCTCTATCAATACCTGTTAAACAATGGTGTGTCATAGCCACTATAAATACCTGTTAAACACGGGCGTTTCATATCCTCTTTCAATAGATCTCAGTTTGTAGTTGTAGGCAAACTGAAATAAGGCCCTGCTAAAGGGGCTTCCTGATTTGACCTTCTCCCAGACACCTTTGTACAGTCGATCCATAATCACCTGTAATAACATTATGCAAATCAGGCAGAGCTTTCACATCATATTTCATTTAGCTTGTCTTGCTTATTTAAGATTTACTTCTCCTACAAGTTTAAACATTCATTGACAGTATTTAACAGTTGGTGAGATTTAAACCTTTAGAAATAAACATGATACAGACCGTTATCCGTTCTGGTACACCAAACAAATGCAATCGAAACGAATATAAAACACGTTTTAAACGTTATACAAATGGACTAAAAATGCGAACAAAGCGATCAACAAAACGCAACAGGACGAACGATCCACGAACGATACAAAACGATAATGCAAACGTTAGATGCAACAAAGATTAAAGATTCCGATATCCTCTAATATTATGTAGTTATATGGACAATGAAATAAATAATTAAACGAAATGATTGCTCTCTTTGTCATTTTAAGTTTTTAAATTGCTTTACCTGTAACTTTAATTTAATTTCTTTGTTATAAGTTTTAATCCCGAATTATCCGTGAAAAACATTGCCTCGAGTATCGTTTCTTTGCTTCTAAAAGTGTAATAAAACAATCAGGTGACGTATGGCCTGCTTACACAACTCCCCAAATTAACTGATCTAATTATCTGAACACCAATTTATATTGCTGTTCTGTTATATGATTGACAAATAGGAAAAGTTTTCATGCTATTTTAGAAAATCTGTTTGTTACGCCGAAACTTTTCCACTTAGGGCTTTTCCAGAATTGTATATAAAAATATTTCATATTTATAAAAAAAAAAAATCTTTAAATTGCTTTACCTGTAACTTTAATTTAATTTCTTTGTTATAAGTATTAATCTCGAATTACCTGTGAAAAACATTGCCTCAGGCATGTTTCTTTGCTTGTAAATGTGTGATAAAACAATCAGGTGACACATTGCCTGCTTACACAACTCCCCCATCTGATTATCTAAATACCAATTTTATGTCACTGTTTTGTTATATGATTGACAATAAAGAAAAGTTTTCACGCTATTTTTAGAAAATCATGCTTGTTACATCGAAACTTTTTCAATGTGCAAGTGAATACGTCACAGTTTACTACAGAAAATTAAAGAAAGGGGCACTATAGATACCGGTAGCTCACGAAAACAAACATATTCATAATAATAATTAAAGGTTAGTGTTTGTTTGTAACTGGTTGTCGTCTAAAATGTTTATTTCCAATATAGCCATTTATTAAAAAAAGATTACTATTAAACTGATAGAGAGTTATTTATAACTACACATACCTAAATTTATGTACAGAATGAACACACTGTCCCTTTCACTATCACCTTGTGCCAATGTCCGCTGACGTCACCAGTGAAACAAACATTTTATTCACTAAGTTGGTATCTTTGAAATTTTTGATGGAAGGATATCATAGGAATTATATCCGTGTAATGTACATGTACATAAAAATCCTTGAAAGTGTGAGACATATTTATGTCATTTATTTTCAAAAATTTAAACACTTGTCAGATTTCGTAGGAAATATATAGTCTACGATGAAAAACCGGTATGTAAATTTTATTTTAATTTCAAATGCTTTATATATTTTGTTTACGGTGAGTATGCATCAATGCACTTTTGTTGGGGGGTGGGTATTTCCCATAACACGGCTTGTGTATCAAAGAAATTACTGATCAAACACATTTCGGTCTGATATGGCTTGCTGATCACATACAAGAAGTGTGTTATTAATACTACTTTTGACTTTTCGGATAGTTTTCCTACTATCTGTAATGGTTTGGCCTAATTTGACCCCATTTCCCACATCTAATGACAAACAATTGGGTTATTGATCAAATGCTATTTTATGTTTTTTATGCGATTTGTAGGAAATATCTGAACAGACAATTTATAAAACAGACAATTTATAAAACTTCAAAAAAGAAACAAGGTCTAAAGAGGGAAGTATCAGCAATTTCAGAAGCCCTGCCACAAGGCACAAAACTTTTACCCTTAAAGGCATCCCCCAGCCCCCCTGTATTTACCATAGTGAAATAGAATGTGATGTAAAATGATGCAAGAAACTGTCAGAGTGATGACATTGCACATTGGCACGAGGTAAAAAATAAATTGTGCCGGAGTTAAAGGATGTGCATTCGCTACATAAATTAAGGCATGTGTATTTGTAAATATATTTATCTTTGCAGTTTATATAAATTCTTTTGTTTAATGAATTGTTATAACTATTTTACATGACAATCTATAGAAATTCATAACTGGAATTATAATTGGAAAAATACCTGTAAATAATGCATTATTCCTGTACATAGATAAATACTTGCTGAGGCGTCTATACCCTGTTTCTTACATAATAGCAAATTATAAACCAATTGAGATATAAAAACACGAACTGGTTCACGTTTATTTACTATATACTTTTTCGATACCGTAATGTTAACTTTAGTGTAAACCAGTCTGGTTTTGTTTGGCCATCTAATGATTACGTGACCGTAACGTGTTTATCTGATGAAACTGACATGACGTGCTTACCGTGTGTATTAAATTTTAAAGATTGAGTCTTATGTAACATATTAATCTGCTGTCACGCTACAAATCATCACCTATATGGTAGACCATATCTAAAATAGGGTGGCGTAGTTAGCAATATTTCAGAAAGATTTTAATCAATATTATTTAAATTTATTTAATAAATATACTATCATACAAAACCCAGTGATTTCCTTAAATATATAGTCCTTATTATTTATTCTACTGTGGTGTTACAACCAGAGATGATGCGATTTGTGAACACGCCGTGTAAACGATAAATGGTAAACAATACACGGTTAACGATTCGAACGCAAACGCAGGCTAAAATGCTTTTAGGATCGTTTTGAACTGTATTTTCTCCAACGTTTATCATAAAAAAATGCAAACCATAAATGAAACTAAAATGCATTTATAACGCAAAACAAACGCGTTTAACACGCAAAACAAATGCATTCGAAATGCATTTTTGGTGTACTTGAACGGATTACGGTCTGTATCAAGCATATCAGAGCAAACTTGAAATAAATGCTTAAAAATCTTGATGAGATTTTTTAGTCGTAAAAAAAAAGGTGCTTGTTTTGAACTGCATTAAATATGAATTATTTCTGATATTTTACTTCTGACAAGAAATTAGGGGAAATGAATTGCCCTATGTTGTGACAATGAATAAACAAATGGACAAAGCCAAATTAAAATGCCTGTTTTCCCCCCAATGACTTGAATACTAGAATTACTAGGAGTAAAAGAAGTAACTACTACATACAGGTACAGCAGCCATCAATGTAGGTTTCAGTATACTGATGTCTCCTTTACTGCCCTTCTTGATTTTACTTGACTGAAATATAAAATATGAAATATTATATGTTTCTGATGTAAACAGAGACACAACATTTTCCTATCTCAGATACAAACTACATAAACATAATATCAAGTTTCATTCAAGGGTATAGAAGAAAATGTTTAACTATTTTATAAATAATTGCTTGATTGATTGAATATTTAGCGTCATTTTTATACCATCAAGGGCTAACAGATGATCAGTTAACCTAACCACTGTTTCCTGGGATTAACCAGTACTCGAGCACACCCCATCTCCGCAAGTAACTGATAACTTTCCCACTTGAATCAGTGGTGAGAGACAAATGATAATGAGACACAATGTCGTATATCAATCATCATGGAGACTGTTGCCGGGCGGGGGATACAAACTCACGACCCCTGAATTGATAGTCAGATGCGTAACCGACTGAGCTAATCGGGCCCGGCTTTCATAAATAACTACAGAGCAATATTAATTTAATGCATAAAATACAAGGCCACGGTTTCATGAAAATACTTAAGTCTTTACTTAAACACAAAAGTGTGCTTAATTTCAGACTCAAATTGAGCACATTATTTGAGTTTAAGTAAATAACGTAATTAATATTTTCGTGAAACTAGGGCAAGGGATAATTTTGCATCAGAAAAATCCATGTGAAGTTGGGAGTATAACTGACCTAGTGCTTTCCAAAGATGACAGATATGGTGAGGAATAACTAGCTCAGGTGATTCAAGAATATCTAAGTCATTTACCTGATCAGTTAGTGTCAATGGTGAGGAATAACTAGCTCAGGTGAACCAAGAATATCTATGTCATTTACCTGATCAGCTAGTGTCAATTGTGAGGAATAACTAGCTGAGGTGAATTGAAAATATCTAAGTCATTTACCTGATCAGTTAGTGTCAATGGTGGGGAACAACTAGCTGAGGTGAACAAAGAATATTTAAGTCATTTACGTGATCAGTTAGTGTCAATGATGAGGAACAAATAGTTGAGGTGAACCAAGAATATCTAAGTCATTTACGTGATCAGTTAGTGTCAATGATGAGGAACAAATAGTTGAGGTGAACCAAGAATATCTAAGTCATTTACGTGATCAGTTAGTGTCAATGGTGGGGAACAACTAGCTGAGGTGAACAAAAAATATCTAAGTCATTTACCTGATCAGTTTGTGACAATGGTGAGGAACAAATAGCTGAGGTGAACCAAGAATATCTAAGTCATTTACCTGATCAGTTAGTATCAATGGTGGGGAACTAATAGCTGAGGTGAACCAAGAATATCTAAGTCATTTACGTGATCAGCTAGTGTCAATGGTGAGGAACAACTAGCTCAGGTGAATTGAAAATATCTAAGTCATTTACCTGATCAGTCTGTGACAATGGTGAGGAACAAATAGCTGAGGTGAACCAAGAATATCTAAGTCATTTACGTGATCAGTTAGTGTCAATGGTGAGGAACAACTAGCTCAGGTGAACCAAGAATATCTAAGTCATTTACCTGATCAGTTAGTATCAATGGTGGGGAACAAATAGCTCAGGTGAACCAAGAACATCTAAGTCATTTACCTGATCAGTTAGTATCAATGGTGGGGAACTAATAGCTGAGGTGAACCAAGAATATCTAAGTCATTTACCTGATCAGTTAGTATCAATGGTGGGGAACTAATAGCTGAGGTGAACCAAGAATATCTAAGTCATTTACCTGATCTGTTAGTATCAATGGTGAGGAATAACTAGCTCATGTGAACCAAGACTATCTAAGTCATTTATCTGATCAGTTAGTGTCAATGGTGAGGAACAACTAGCTGAGGTGAACAAAGAATATTTAAGTCATTTACGTGATCAGTTAGTGTCAATGATGAGGAACAAATAGTTGAGGTGAACCAAGAATATCTAAGTCATTTACGTGATCAGTTAGTGTCAATGGTGGGGAACAACTAGCTGAGGTGAACAAAAAATATCTAAGTCATTTACCTGATCAGTTTGTGACAATGGTGAGGAACAAACAGCTGAGGTGAACAAAAAATATCTAAGTCATTTACGTGATCAGTTAGTGTCAATGGTGAGGAACAACTAGCTGAGGTGAACCAAGAATATCTAAGTCATTTACCTGATCAGTTAGTATCAATGGTGGGGAACAAATAGCTCAGGTGAACCAAGAATATCAAAGTCATTTACGTGATCAGCTAGTGTCAATGGTGAGGAACAACTAGCTCAGGTGAATTGAAAATATCTAAGTCATTTACCTGATCAGTCTGTGACAATGGTGAGGAACAAATAGCTGAGGTGAACAAAAAATATCTAAGTCATTTACGTGATCAGTTAGTGTCAATGGTGAGGAACAACTAGCTGAGGTGAACCAAGAATATCTAAGTCATTTACCTGATCAGTTAGTATCAATGGTGGGGAACAAATAGCTCAGATGAACCAAGAATATCTAAGTCATTTACGTGATCAGTTAGTGTCAATGGTGGGAAACTAATAGCTGAGGTGAACCAAGAATATTTAAGACATTTACGTGACCAGTTAGTGTCAATGGTAGGGAACAACTGGCTGAGGTGAACAAAGAATATCTAAGGCATTTACCTGATCAGTTAGTGTCAATGGTGAGGAATAACTAACTCAGATGAACCAAGAATATCTAAGTCATTTACCTGATCAGCTAGTGTCAATTGTGAGGAATAACTAGCTCATGTGAACCAAGAATATCTTAAGTCATTTACGTGATCAGTTAGTGTCAATGGTGACGAATAACTAGCTCAGGTGAACCAAGAATATCTATGTCATTTACCTGATCAGTTAGTGTCAATGGTGAGAAATAACTAGCTCAGGTGAACCAAGAATATCTAAGTTATTTACCTGATCAGTTAGTGTCAATAGTGAGGAACCAACTAGCTCAGGTGAACCAAGAATATCTATGTCATTTACCTGATCAGTTAGTGTCAATGGTGAGGAATAACTAGCTCAGGTGAACAAAGAATATCTAAGTCATTTACCTGATCAGTTAGTGTCAATGGTGAGGAATAACTAGCTCATGTGAACCAAGACTATCTAAGTCATTTATCTGATCAGCTAGTGTCAATGGTGAGGAACAACTAGCTGAGGTGAATTGAAAATATCTAAGTCATTTACCTGATCAGTTAGTGTCAATGGTGGGGAACAACTAGCTGAGGTGAACAAAGAATATTTAAGTCATTTACGTGATCAGTTAGTGTCAATGATGGGGAACAAATAGTTGAGGTGAACCAAGAATATCTAAGTCATTTACCTGATCAGTTAGTGTCAATGGTGGGGAACAACTAGCTGAGGTGAACAAAAAATATCTAAGTCATTTACCTGATCAGTTTGTGACAATGGTGAGGAACAAATAGCTGAGGTGAACCAAGAATATCTAAGTCATTTACCTGATCAGTTAGTATCAATGGTGGGGAACTAATAGCTGAGGTGAACCAAGAATATCTAAGTCATTTACCTGATCAGTTAGTGTCAATGGTGGGGAACAACTAGCTGAGGTGAACCAAGAATATCTAAGTCATTTACGTGATCAGTTAGTGTCAATGGTAAGGAACAACTAGCTCAGGTGAACCAAGAATATCTAAGTCATTTACCTGATCAGTTAGTGTCAATGGTGGGAAACTAATAGCTGAGGTGAACCAAGAAAATTTAAGACATTTACGTGACCAGTTAGTGTCAATGGTGGGGAACAACTGGCTGAGGTGAACAAAGAATATCTAAGGCATTTACCTGATCAGTTAGTGTCAATGGTGAGGAATAACTAACTCAGATGAACCAAGAATATCTAAGTCATTTACCTGATCAGCTAGTGTCAATTGTGAGGAATAACTAGCTCATGTGAACCAAGAATATCTTAAGTCATTTACCTGATCAGTTAGTGTCAATGGTGACGAATAACTAGCTCAGGTGAACCAAGAATATCTATGTCATTTACCTGATCAGTTAATGTCAATGGTGAGAAATAACTAGCTCAGGTGAACCAAGAATATCTAAGTTATTTACCTGATCAGTTAGTGTCAATAGTGAGGAACCAACTAGCTCAGGTGAACCAAGAATATCTATGTCATTTACCTGATCAGTTAGTGTCAATGGTGAGGAATAACTAGCTCAGGTGAACCAAGAATATTTAAGTCATTTACGTGATCAGTTAGTGTCAATGGTGAGGAACAACTAGCTGAGGTGAACAAAGAATATCTAAGTCATTTACGTGATCAGTTAGTGTCAATGGTGGGGAACAACTAGCTGAGGTGAACAAAGAATATCTAAGTCATTTACGTGATCAGTTAGTGTCAATGGTGAGGAACAAATAGCTGAGGTGAACAAAGAATATCTAAGTCATTTACGTGATCAGTTAGTGTCAATGGTGAGGAACAACTAGCTGAGGTGAACAAAGAATATCTAAGTCATTTACGTGATCAGTTAGTGTCAATGGTGAGGAACAAATAGCTGAGGTGAACCAAGAATATCTAAGTCATTTACGTGATCAGTTAGTGTCAATGGTGGGGAACAACTAGCTCAGGTGAACCAAGAATATCTAAGTCATTTACGTGATCAGTTAGTGTCAATGGTGAGGAACAACTAGCTCAGGTGAACCAAGAATATCTAAGTCATTTACCTGATCAGTTAGTGTCAATGGTGAGGAACTAATAGCTGAGGTGAACCAAGAATATTAAGGACATTTACGTGACCAGTTAGTGTCAATGGTGGGGAACAACTGGCTGAGGTGAACAAAGAATATCTAAGTCATTTACGTGATCAGTTAGTGTCAATGGTGAGGAACAACTAGCTGAGGTGAACAAAGAATATCTAAGTCATTTACGTGATCAGTTAGTGTCAATGGTGAGGAACAAATAGCTGAGGTGAACCAAGAATATCTAAGTCATTTACGTGATCAGTTAGTGTCAATGGTGGGGAACAACTAGCTGAGGTGAACCAAGAATATCTAAGTCATTTACGTGATCAGTTAGTGTCAATGGTGAGGAACAACTAGCTCAGGTGAACCAAGAATATCTAAGTCATTTACCTGATCAGTTAGTGTCAATGGTGAGGAACTAATAGCTGAGGTGAACCAAGAATATTAAGGACATTTACGTGACCAGTTAGTGTCAATGGTGGGGAACAACTGGCTGAGGTGAACAAAGAATATCTAAGGCATTTACCTGATCAGTTAGTGTCAATGGTGAGGAATAACTAACTCAGATGAACCAAGAATATCTAAGTCATTTACCTGATCAGTTAGTGTCAATGGTGAGGAATAACTAGCTCAGGTGAACCAAGAATATCTAAGTCATTTACTTGATCAGCTAGTGTCAATGGATAGAAGCAACTAGCTCAGGTGAACAAAGAATATCTAAGTTATTTACCTGATCAGCTAGTGTCAATGGTGAGGAACAACTAGCTCAAGTGAAATGAGAATATCTAAGTCATTTACCTGATCAATTAGTGTCAATGGTGAGGAACAAATAGCTGAGGTGAACAAAGAATATCTAAGTCATTTACCTGATCAGTTAGTGTCAATGGTGAGGAACAAATAGCTGAGGTGAACAAAGAATATCTAAATCATTTACCTGATCAGTTAGTGTCAATGGTGGGGAACAAATAGCTGAGGTGAACAAAGAATATCTAAGTCATTTACCTGATCAGTTAGTGTCAATGGTGGGGAACAACTAGTTGAGGTGAACAAAGAATATCTAAGTCATTTACCTGATCAGTTAGTGTCAATGGTGGGGAACAACTAGCTGAGGTGAACAAAGAATATCTAAGTCATTCACCTGATCAGTAAGTGTCAATGGTGGGGAACAAATAGCTGAGGTGAACCAAGAATATCTAAGTCATTTACCTGATCAGTTAGTGTCAATGGTGGGGAACAACTAGCTGAGGTGAACAAAGAATATTTAAGTCATTTACGTGATTAGTTAGTGTCAATGATGAGGAACAAATAGTTGAGGTGAACCAAGAATATCTAAGTCATTTACCTGATCAGTTAGTGTCAATGGTGGGGAACAACTAGCTGAGGTGAACCAATAATACCTGATCAGTTAGTGTCAATGGTGAGGAATAACTAGCTCAGGTAAACCAAGAATATCTAAGTCATTTACCTGATCAGTTAGTGTCAATGGATAGAAGCAACTTGCTCAGGTGAACCAAGAATATCTAAGTTATTTACCTGATCAGCTAGTGTCAATGGTGAGGAACAACTAGCTCAAGTGAACAAAGAATATCTAAGTCATTCACCTGATCAGTTAGTGTCAATGGTGAGAAATAACTAGCTCAGGTGAACCAAGAATATCTAAGTCATTTACCTGATCAGTTAGTGTTAATGTTGAGGAATAACTATCTCAGGTGAACCAAGAATATCTAAGTCATTACCTGATCAGTTAGTGTCAATGGTCGGGCCCGATTAGCTCAGTCGGTTACGCGTCTGACTTTCAATCCAGGGGTCGTGAGTTCGAATCCCCAGCCCAGCAACAGTCTCCGTGATGATTGATATATGACATTGTGACTCATTATCATTCGTCTCTCACTACTGATTCAAGTGGGAACCAAGAATATCTAAGTTATTTACCTGATCAGCTAGTGTCAATGGTGAGGAACAACTAGCCCAAGTGAAATGAGAATATCTAAGTCATTTACCTGATCAGTTAGTGTCAATGGTGAGAAATAACTAGCTCAGGTGAACCAAGAATATCTAAGTCATTTACCTGATCAGTTAGTGTCAATGGTGAGGAATAACTAGTTCAGGTGAACCAAGAATATCTAAGTCATTTACGTGATCAGTTAGTGTCAATGGCCGGGCCCGATTAGCTCAGTCGGTTACGCGTCTGACTTTCAATCCAGGGGTCGTTAGTTCGAATCCCCTGCCCAGCAACAGTCTCCGTGATGATTGATATATGACATTGTGTCTCATTATTATTTGTCTCTCACCACTGATTCAAGTGGGAACCAAGAATATCTAAGTTATTTACCTGATCAGCTAGTGTCAATGGTGAGGAACAACTAGCTGAAGTGAACCAAGAATATCTAAGTCATTTACCTGATCAGTTAGTGTCAATGGTGAGAAATAACTAGCTCAGGTGAACCAAGAATATCTAAGTCATTTACCTGATCAGTTAGTGTCAATGGTGAGAAATAACTAGCTCAGGTGAACCAAGAATATCTAAGTCATTTACGTGATCAGTTAGTGTCAATGGTGAGGAATAACTAGCTGAGGTGAACCAAAAATATCTAAGTCATTTACCTGATCAGTTAGTGTCAATAGTGAGGAACAACTAGCTGAGGTGATCCAAGAATATCTAAGTCATTTACCTGATCAGTTAATGTCAACGGTGTGGAATAACTAGCTCAGGTGAACCAAGAATAAATGTCAATTACCTGATCAGTTAGTGTCAATGGTGAGGAATAACCGATGCATGTACCATTAGCCAGACAGGAGGTCTCTGCAAATATATAATTTGAACAAGTTTTTTTCTCACTCTTGTAAATCACAATCTATAAATCTACAATTTTAAAAATGTCCAACACATACATCACCTACCTTAAAATATACATATCAAAACAATAACATTGCATCACTATTTACATACCCCTCATATGTGTATGATATCTATTTTCAGAATTGAGATTTCATTTCAACTATGTTATATTAAACTTTCACTTTACATGTATGTCACATTTTGGCAGATTTCAAATTCTGAATCATTTGTATTTTATTTAAAAATGATAACGAGATGTTGTGCATTCATTTTAAAAATAATGCATGTGCAAGGGGTGTAGAATGAAAAATCCGTACCAGGTTAAATTATGCATATACTACAGTAACTAATTTTCATCACATATGTAAGAGATTACCTGTACTAATCCCAACACTTGGTAAACATGGTTAAGGAAACATTGGATATAAGCTACATTAAATACCTGCACTTGTCCAAAGGAAATATTAAAGATTACCTGCACTTAGTTCCAACACATGGGCTAGAGGTAGATATCCGATATAAGTATCATGTGGTCCTAGACCAGCGATTCTCTGACATTGGCCAGACATCCCTGACATCAAGTTACCATGGCTGATAATTACACCTGCAATTATTATCATTTGACATTTAAGTGACTTACATTACGCTCATGAGATATGAAAATGCTTATATATATATAAATATAAAAATAATTATGTTTGATATGTTTATACTTTGTTTCAGCAACAACAATCATTAGAACGAAACAATAATCAGATTTAAAAAAAAAAAGTTTGAGATAAATCTTACCATAAAAGCTTCTGAAATAAATTTGCTAAAATTTTGACGTTTTGTCTAAGTTCAAATGCAATAATGTCATAAACTGAAATTTTTATCCACATAAACCAAACAATTACCCTTCCTAACCCTTAAATATTCAACAGTATATATTTTCAACTGTTTTTGTACTGTCCAAATAAATTTCTGACTTATTTACACAACTATCAATTTGTATGTTTGTACAGATCGATGGACATACATTTTAATATTTTGATGGACTTGTGAAGAGATGGACAAACTACCTTTTGGAATCCCCGTAGATCCAGATGTGTACATAATCACAGCTATATCGTCTCTTGTTGGCTTGGTTACTGGAGTTCGGACTGTAAATAGAACAATGAACCATCACTGTATTATAACCAAATACAAAATACATGCTTGGCAGAATCAGGAAGATACGCCATTCTGTATTGACACAACTCATTTCACAAATTCTGATACATGGTGGACATTAAAATGAGGCAATATTGTATTGTATCACAAAGATTAGTTAGTTTTATTCATCAAACATGCCATACAGTATATATACATATATATGTATTTACAACATTTACGAAAAACAGCTAATTACATTGAAATGATCTTTTATCTAAAATAATTATTGATCTACTATTCTATATAAACATCAGAGAACGTCATTAAAATTTAATGTATCACAAAATTTCAGTATTTCACCACAGTATTAATCCTTACAAACTGAGTATCTTATTTTACTTCAAAACTTATTATTAATTGTTCATATTCACAAAACATCTCAACTTGAGTTTGCACTCAGATTGAAATTTTAGAACTGCTAAAATCCTATAAATACTATTGACATCATATAAAATGTCCTGAAGACAAACTTTATATGTATCAACATAATAATTGACAGTATCATTGATATAAGAATGTTGATTGACAATGAAGACTGAGCTCAAGAGCAAACATGTGGAGTGCACGGTTCAGGGGTAGAGCTTCTGATCAGAGTTTGGAGGGTTGTGGGTTTGATCCTTCAACATAGCTATCTGTTATGTCCTTAAGCAAAACACTTTATCCGTATATGCTTTGTACTGGTTCTGCCAAGGAAGAATTCCAGCATGATGTTTCAAAGTTGTGAGAATTTGTTTCAAAATCATTGTTAAATAGGCAAGTTTAAAAACACAAGTCGATATGTTTTGTGAACATTAGGCCCTGTCCTCAATGGTACTGAATACACATGTAAAGTTTCATTGAAGTGTAACCAGAAGTTACAAAAATATATTTCATATAGCTGGCTTGCCAAAACCAGAAGTTGGAGAAATATAATTCATACAGCTAGTTTGCCAAAACCAGAAGTTACAGAAATATAATTCATACAGCTGGATTGCCAAAACCAGAAGTTGGAGAAATATAATTCATACAGCTGGCTTGCCAAAACCAAAAGTTACATAAATATATTTTGTATAGCTGGCTTGCCAAAACCAGAAGTTACAGAAATATAATTCATATAGCTGACTTGTCAAAACCAAAAGTTGCAGAAATATAATTCATACAGTTGGCTTGCTTAAACCAGAAGGTGCAGAAATATAATTCATACAGCTGGCTTGCCAAAACCAGAAGTTGGAGAAAAATAATTCATACAGCTGGCTTGCCAAAACCAGAAGTTGGACAATTTAATTCATACAGCTGGCTTGCCAAAACCAGAATTTGAAAAAATATAATTCATACAGCTGGCTCGCCAAAAAATCTTTTTTTAACCCGCATTTCCTCAGGCTGAAAATATCCATAACTATGTCTAACTTCAAAATAAAGTTATCCCACTTGTCTCCCGATGTGCTAGTGAAGACATGCATCAAGCAGAGCTATGAGATCGTTGTTTCCTTCACTGTTACACATGCCATGTCTGTAACTTACTGTTGTCAGGTTCTGCTCCCATGATTTCTACTTCAGTAAAGGAGAGGACCTTAACATGGCTTGGAAAGTCAGCTTTGGAGAAGGTTTGACTATCACACATGACAATTAGATGAGTCACCTTAGGCATCTGGCTCATAATACCCTAAAATAGTATTAAGCAATCTACATATTGACATATATATAATTTTTTATAAAGGGAGATAACTGAAATCACAACAATGGAATTTCCGATTTTTGGGATTTTTTCAGATGCACATTCATAATGTACGATATATATATATATATATATATACAGAGAAAATTATTTGTGAAAACTTTTTATTTATATATATAAATATATAGCAAAAAAGTCTACTGTTTCATGACCATGTTTTATCATGAATATAACGCAAATTTTTCATTAATCATGCATTTCATTATAATGTTATTGTATGGTGTTTAGGTGTTTAGCGTCGCTTTCAACAATTGTTCAGTCATATCGCGACGGTGTCTACTTGAGACAGTATTCTAAGCGCTGTCACACTGGAGTATCATGCCGCAGACACATGGTATGATACCCCACCCAGTCACATTATACTGACACCGGGCCGACCAGACCTACAACTCTCCTCTAAATGCTGAGCGTCAAGCGTGGGAGCTTCTAGTACAATTTTTAAAGTCTTTGGTAAGGCCCGGCCAGGGATTGAACCCACGACCTTGCGCAAGCGAGGCGGACGCTCTACCACTAGACCACGCCGAGGTCTTCATTATAAAGCAATACCTGACTTCCCATCAAATAATTGCACTGAGCCAAGCTATCATCGGCACATGTCTATTGATATTTCACACTAAACAATCAAAAAAGATGGAGGTGTGATGAACATTTGACCCTTCAAGTGCCATAATTAAGTACTGATCTTATTTAGCCAGTTACACAACTTTGACCATTCAAGTGCCATTATTAAGTACTGATCTGATTTAGCCAGTTACACAACTTTGACCCTTCAAGTGCCATAATTAAGTACTGATCTTATTTAGCCAGTTACACAACTTTGACCATTCAAGTGCCATTATTAAGTACTGATCTTATTTAGCCAGTTACACAACTTTGACCATTCAAGTGCCATTATTAAGTACTGATCTTATTTAGCCAGTTACACAACTTTGACCATTCAAGTGCCATTATTAAGTACTGATCTTATTTAGCCAGTTACACAACTTTGACCATTCAAGTGCCATTATTAAGTACTGATCTTATTTAGCCAGTTACACAACTTTGACCATTCAAGTGCCATAATTAAGTACTGATCTTATTTAGCCAGTTACACAACTTTGACCATTCAAGTGCCATTATTAAGTACTGATCTTATTTAGCCAGTTACACAACTTTGACCATTCAAGTGCCATTATTAAGTACTGATCTTATTTAGCCAGTTACACAACTTTGACCATTCAAGTGCCATTATTAAGTACTGATCTTATTTAGCCAGTTACACAACTTTGACCATTCAAGTGCCATTATTAAGTACTGATCTTATTTTGCCAGTTACACAACTTTGACCATTCAAGTGCCATTATTAAGTACTGATCTTATTTAGCCAGTTACACAACTTTGACCATTCAAGTGCCATAATTAAGTACTGATCTTATTTAGCCAGTTACACAACTTTGACCATTCAAGTGCCATTATTAAGTACTGATCTTATTTAGCCAGTTACACAACTTTGACCATTCAAGTGCCATTATTAAGTACTGATCTTATTTAGCCAGTTACACAACTTTGACCATTCAAGTGCCATAATTAAGTACTGATCTTATTTAGCCAGTTACACAACTTTGACCATTCAAGTGCCATTATTAAGTACTGATCTTATTTAGCCAGTTACACAACTTTGACCATTCAAGTGCCATTATTAAGTACTGATCTTATTTAGCCAGTTACACAACTTTGACCATTCAAGTGCCATTATTAAGTACTGATCTTATTTAGCCAGTTACACAACTTTGACCATTCAAGTGCCATTATTAAGTACTGATCTTATTTAGCCAGTTACACAACTTTGACCATTCAAGTGCCATAATTAAGTACTGATCTTATTTAGCCAGTTACACAACTTTGACCATTCAAGTGCCATTATTAAGTACTGATCTTATTTAGCCAGTTACACAACTTTGACCATTCAAGTGTCATTATTAAGTACTGATCTTATTTAGCCAGTTACACAACTTTGACCATTCAAGTGCCATAATTAAGTACTGATCTTATTTAGCCAGTTACACAACTTTGACCATTCAAGTGCCATTATTAAGTACTGATCTTATTTAGCCAGTTACACAACTTTGACCATTCAAGTGCCATTATTAAGTACTGATCTTATTTAGCCAGTTACACAACTTTGACCATTCAAGTGCCATAATTAAGTACTGATCTTATTTAGCCAGTTACACAACTTTGACCATTCAAGTGCCATTATTAAGTACTGATCTTATTTAGCCAGTTACACAACTTTGACCATTCAAGTGCCATTATTAAGTACTGATCTGATTTAGCCAGTTACACAACTTTGACCATTCAAGTGCCATTATTAAGTACTGATCTTATTTAGCCAGTTACACAACTTTGAGATATTGTTGTCATATATCTCAAGAAAACTGAAATTATTGTGTTTAGTAATGGTGGTCGACTCTGGCTATATGAAAACTGGGTCTATGACGGTAATCTTATTAACACTACATCTTATTATTAGATATATGGGTTTACTGTTTACCCTTTAATTGTCATGGTCTTCAGCAAAAGCTAAACTTGTTGCAAGGCTATAAAAGCTATAAAATATTTGCCATTGGGAAATATTAATGACGGTTTGGAATGTTTTTGCATAACAAAATTTTGAACTCTTTGACTCCATGGTAAATATACCCAAAAGGTATATCAGAATGTGTAAGTTCGACTGAAAAAGTTCAATCTGATTTTGTTAATATCTTTAGGTGTTAACAGTTCTGTTAATTCTGTAACAGTGTTGCGTTAGGTGACTGTGGGTGATTTTCCTGTTTTCCTAGAGTGATCCAATAAAAAAATCAGTCTCCTTACTGGGCCCTATAGAACTTCAGCCCTTCATTTGAACAAATTTAAAACTCAAAGGGATCATTTATACCAAAAATGATCAAATTTGGTTTACCTGTATCAATTCCTGAAAAATAGAATTTTAGGAAATTCACAACTGAATCCCTTTTTTGGGCCCCTGCTGGTCCCTTATGGAAAATAAATCCTCCTTAAAGGATAAGGACTAGTCTAAACTAGTATACCTAAACAATTATCCCTTTAATTTAAACAAACATGAACTTGTGGATCAACTGAACTAAATATGATCGAATATGGCTGTTCAGTTCTTGAGAAAATATTTGAAAATTCACAATTTTATCCCCTTTTGAGCCCCTACTGGCCTTTATTGATATAAAATCCCCTTTAATGGACCTAATCTCAACTGGTACTACTAAACAATGCTCCAGCCATCAAGATGACTTATGTAACACCTAAAACAGATGAGAAAAGGAGAATATCTTGTTTTTCCATATTCTTCCTACCTAAAAACTGGACTCTAATGAACAAACTTGAAATCCCTAACAAAGTAAACATATGAACAAATTTGGCTTTTTTATTTTTGAGAAAATATTTTTTTATTGAAATTCCCCTTTGGTAAACTGATAGGTCCCAGGGGCATTGCCAATTTTGACCCTAGGGTCATGTATTGCAAAAACCTGACAGAAAATTATTAATAGGCGATTCTCCATGCAAAATATCAAAGCTCCATCCAGTTTCAGAGAACTTTTTTCAAATTTTGAAAACTGCTTCACACAAAAGTTGTTGAAAATCTGGTAAAAGGTTTTAGAGAAATCATTGAAAAAATTGTTGATTAACAGACAATGGGTAAAAAGCGACCTACTAAGCTCACTTGTGCATTCAGCTCATCAGGTAAGCTAAACAATATACATGTATACATGTATATACAATTTTCTTTTCAGAAATGTGCCCAGGTGGTCATGATCACTATCTCATACAAATATTTACATCCGCGTGAGATTAAAAGTATCAAATTATCACACATAATGTTATCTTATGCAGATTTTGTAAATCCCGAAGAGTTCCCAAATTCCAGGTTAAATTTCAAATATCGGTATATATTTTTCATAATTTTAACCAAAATAGGCACTTTTTGTAAATACAAGAGAAAGCTTAGGGGGCCACTTAACCTTTGCTCCTTAAATAATACACAAAAACACACATATCACTATGATATATAAATAAATTAACTTTGAATTAAGAAAAACGGCTTCCATGCAAAAATTATGAGGCTCAGTTTGAATGAATGAATGAATAGGGTTTTACGGCATACCAACACATTATAGGTTATTTGACGCCAACAGGAAGGAAGATTCCAGGTTCACTCTACATGTACAAAAACAACAAATTAATATACAGATTTAAAAAAAATACACCAACAAATGAATATGTAGAATAAACCTAGAACCTTGATACCTGCAGAACTGCAGAGTTTCAGCAAATTCTATCGTATTACTCAAATTGTCGCTTCTTACGACATGTATGAGCCACATTGGTCCTATTCTTGCCATCACTCATATGGCTCCCTGAAACCACACAGGGGTTGATAATTTAAGCACAATAGTGAACATGACAAAAAATGATAAAATCAACATGACTCCCATTTGGAGGATTCCTACCTCTCTGCAGAGATCAGCAGTCTGATTCTATTCTTAGCAGGAACCACATGGGCTGGCTCAGTTTGAAACAAAATAAATCATTACAATAATAAGTCAACAAGTTGTCATATAAATAATTGTGTGTAACTTTGGTCATCAATCAGTTTCAACTCCTACCTTAAACTTGGGCAGTAGCTCGGCAGATGTGATCACATGACTCACTTCACTCTCATTAACACCATGGACAATGGCGTCTGCCCCTAGTGTCGAGTACAACGTTACAACTGTGTGAAAATAAAATGTAAGTGTTACAGTTGTGCAAAAAGAAAATGATTGAGTACACTGTAACAAAGTGTGAAAAGAAATGATTGTGCCAGAATGTGGTAGAAAAAAAAGTATTAACAGTTCTGTATGAAAAGAAAACTATAATATTACACTGTAATTACTAAGCAAAAAGAGTACAGCTAATTTTTCCTCTCAATCATGTAGTTGTGTGCTCTGGTACAAATGTATTTTGCAACATCATTAGAAACTATATGAATAGAAATAATTTTGTGTTTTTTGTTTTGAAGATATATTCTTATAGAATAAATAACTTATACTTAAACTTATACCACATATATGTAAACCCTTGCTTAAACAACCTGACAAATGATTCCTAAAGGCAGGTGAATGCAAGATGCAGATTGATTTATACTCTAGAAAACTTGATATATAGGGGCTGTATAAGGCTGATGGTTTCATATAAAAGATGGTCATTTAAAACAGGTTTGACAATGGCATACTGCATACCCTGTAAACATAAAACAACAAGAGGCCCAAGAGGGCCTGAGGACGCTCTACTGACTCATAGTTGCCATAGCACTTTTTGAAATTCTACTATGCAATAGAAACATCAGGGCAGGGTCATTTTTAACCCTAGAGACACCATTTGAACAAATCTAACAAAACTATAGTTGGTCATCATTACCACATCAACATTTTGAAAAATCTGTTGGACCGTTCATGAGAAGAATATTTTTTAAGTTTTGGACTATTTCTAGTAACGGTGGCCATCTTGAATTTTATATAAAAAATAAATCTTGTGTATAGTCTCCTATGCAAGAGAAACATCCATGTGAAGTTTCAGTTTAATTGGCCTAGTGGTTTCAGAATAAATGAAAAAAAAGAGAATTTTCTGTTTTCTCACAGTATCCCTATGTTAAATTCTAAGTCCCCTTACAGGGCCCCTATATATTTTAGCCCCTAAATTCTTATCTGCAATCAAATCCCTACACATAGGGATAATTTATATCAAATATGTACAAATCTGACATACCGGTTCTCAAGAAACAATTTTACTTATTCCAAATTTGTACCCTTTTGGGGACCCTCCTGACCCCTTAAGACATAGGAACCCAGTCATTTTTACAAATCTTAACCTCCTTCACCAAACAATGCTTTAGTGAAGATATAGGCAAAATCATTTCCATTTAAAAAAAAATATATATATATATATATATTATATTGACATGTGTCCCCTAATTGGACTCTCGGGGCAGGGTCATATTTAACCCTAGGGACACCATTTGAACAAATCTAACAATACTATAGTTGGTCATCATTACTACATAAACATTTTGAAAATCTGTTGGGCCGTTCATGAAAAGAAGATTTTTTAAGTTTTGGACTATTTTTAGTAACAGCGGCTATCTTGAATTTCAGATCGAAAAAAAAAATCTTCTGTATAGTCTCCTACGCAATAGAAACATCCGTGTGAAATTTCAGTTTAATTGGCCTAGTGGTTTCAAAACAAATGAAAGAAAAAGAGAATTTACTGTTTTCCAATAGTATCTCTATGTAAAATTCTAAGTCCCCTTACAGGGCCCCTATAAATTTTAGACCCTAAATTCTTATCTGCAATCAAACCCCTATACATAGGGATAATTTATGCAAAATATGAACAAATCTGACATACCGGTTCTTAAGAAAACAAATTTAGTAATTCCCAATTTTTACCCTTTTGGGGCCCCTCCTGACCCCTTAAGACAGTGGAACCCAGTCACTTTTACAAATCTGAACCTCCTTCACCAAACAATGCTTCTGTAAAGATATAGGCAAAATCACTTCCATTTTAAAAAAAAAAAAAAATAAATATTATAATGACATGTGTCCCCTAATTGAACCCTCGGGGCGGGGTCATATTTAACCCTAGGGACACCATTTGAACAAATCTAACAAAACTATAGTTGGTCATCATTACTACATAAACATTTTGAAAATCTGTTGGACCGTTCATGAGAAGAAGATTTTTAAAGTTTTGGACTATTTTTAGTAATGGCGGCCATCTTGAATTTCAGATCGAAAAAAAAAAATCTTCAGTATAGTCTCCTTTGCAAGAGAAACACCCATGTGAAGTTTCAGTTTAATTGGCCTAGTGGTTTCAGAGAAAGTGCTGCTAACAGACGACAGACGACGGACGACAGACAACGCGCCATCGCATAAGCACTTCTGGCCTTTGGCCAGTAGAGCTAAAAAAATGATCTAAAATTCTATTAGAACAAGAGTCCCAAAAAGTCTTCAGTCACTCACCTGATTCCCTCCCCCCCCCCCCCCCCCCATCGTTTCTTTTCAAATTTTGAGACTGTCTGGCTGAATGAATTTGGCTCATTAGTTCTTGAGGAGATGTTTGACAATTCACAATTTTTCGGGCACCTGCTGGTCCCTTATGGATATTTAATCCCCTTTAAAGGACACAGTCTCAATTTTTATTACTTAAACATGCTTCAGACAATGTTATTATTGAAATTATCCCAAAAATGGATCAGAAAAGCACAATTTCTGTTTTTCCATTATATAGTTTAAAAAAATTAAAGTCCCCTTACTGAACCCGTATGGACCCTAGCCCCTTTATATGAACAAATTTTAAAATTCTACTCATAGGGATCATTTACACCAAATATGAACAAATATGGCTTGTTGATACTTAAAAAGACAATATTTAAATTAAAATTTCCCTATGCTATACTGATAAGTTTCCTCGATGGGGCCAATTTTGACCCTATGGTCATAGCTTAAACAAGTCTGAGAGCCTTTGGTTCAGGTGAGCTAAAACTATCAAAAAAAACATAGAAAACTGTATTACTTGGGAAGTTGTATTTGAAGCAAGCTTGAGCAGCCAGCATCCATTCTGCTCGTGTCTCCGCAAATATCAGGATATTACGTCGAGGTTTCTGCCCCAATGCCAGCAAGCCACTCCCCAGGTAGGTGAGGCGAGTAAATAACTCCTCATACGTGATCCACTGATAATCACCCAAAATGACCTGATATTGAAACAAACTTTTACAACCTTTTCTAGTTGTACACAAATTTTTTTACATGAGAATACTCAAATGTCAGCAATACAGTTCAGGCCAGTTAGAATCATTAACTATCTGAAGATCATTAAAACAGTTGAAAAACAGTTAATAAAAGTTGTTGTCCTGAATAATCTCAAATGTATTAATCTGAGAAAGGCAGCGACTGCACACACACACCCACACACACACACCACTGCACACACTCACATGATTGCACACACACACACACGACTGCACACACATACACATCTGCACACACTCACACGACTGCACACACACACACAACTGCACACACATACACGACTGCACACACTCATACGCATGCACACACACACGACTGCACACACACACACTCACACGCATGCACACAGAGGGGACTACTAGGTTTTACTGAAATGCTACAATTTATTGATAAAGACGATACTACGAAAGTCTATTAAACATTTTTTTCCATGGGTGGGAATCACAATGACCCTCATAACAATCTCACTTGGTGTTTACCATCAATAAACATCATATGATTGTCACAAAAGATTTTGTGTTGTGTAAAGGATTACTTCAGTACCTTTTTAAACACTCGGCCATTTGGCTGCACCTCATCTTCTTCTCTCAAAAGTTCCCGAGTACCAAGGCATCGTTTTGTGGTGTAAATCCTAACAGCTCGCACCATGAGGTCATCGAGGGTCGAGCATTCTGGGAAGAGGGTGGTTGTAAGCTCATTATGTCCAATATCTACAGGTCGGTAGGGTGTGGATTCTGAATCTCCCAGGGGAAGTGCCTGTATGTAAGAAACATAATTATGTTGTGTGTATACCAGAAAATATACCTAATTTTTTACACAAGAGTTATCAAAAAATCAAAACAGAAAGAACATAGTGAAAATACACTGAAAAACTACAATTTATGAACTATTATTTTCCACTTAAGCGACACTATTAGTCTTGCTCTCTGACCCTATCTGGTAATGGAGGAAATAGGTTACTATTACACAAACATGTTTACAAATACAATGTGTATGATTTTTTTAATTTAAGACAGTGCCACTGACTATATCTCTAATGAAACAGTAGTAGAGACTTACTGTTACTGACTCAATTTATAATGCCACTTGCAGTAGACTTAGTGTCACTGACTCAGTTTATAATGCCACATGCAGTAGACCTAGTGTCACTGATTCAATTCATAATGCTACATGTAGCAGACCCAGTGTCACTGACTCAATTTATAATGCCTCATAAAGTAGACCTAGTGTCACAGGCTCAATTTATAATGCTACATGTAGCAGATCTAGTGTAACTGACTCAATTTATAATGCTTTATGTAGTAATCCTAGTGTCACTGACTTAATTTATAATGCTACATGTAGCAGACCCAGTGTCACTGATTCAATTTATAATGCTACATGTAGTTATCCTAGTGTCACTGACTTAATTTATAATGCTACATGTAGCAGACCCAGTGTCACTAACTCAATTTATAACGCTACATGTAGTAATCCTTGTGTCACTGACTTAATTTATAATGCTATATGTAGCAGACCCAGTGTCACTAACTCAATTTATAATACTAAATGCAGTAGACCTAGTGTCACTGGCTCAATTTATAATGCTACATGTAGCAGATCTAGTGTAACTGACTCAATTTATAATGCTACATGTAGTAATCCTAGTGTTACTGACTTAATTTATAATGCTACATGTAGCAGACCCAGTGTCACTGACTCAATTTATAATGCTACATGTAGCAGATCCAGTGTCACTAACTCAATTTATAATGCTACATGCAGTAGACTTAGTGTCACTGACTCAATTTATAATACTACATGCAGTAGACCTTGTGTCACTGACTCAATTTATAATGCTACATGTAGTAAACCTAGTGTTACTGACTTAATTTATAATGCTACATATAGCAGATAGAGTGTCACTGACTTTATTTATAATGCTACATGTAGTTAACCTACTGTCACTGACTTAATTTATAAAGCCACATGCAGTAGATCTAGCGACACTGACTCAATTTATAATGCTACTTAGTAAAAATAGTGTCATTGACTTAAAACTCAATTTATAATGCCACATGCAGTAGACCTAGCATCACTGACTCAATTTATAATACTACATGCAGAAGACCTGGTGTCACTGACTCAATTTATAATGCTACATATAGTAAACCTTGTGTTACAGACTTAATTTATAATGCTACATTTAGCAGATATAATGTCACTGACTCAATTTATAATGCTACATGTAGTTAACCTAATGTTACTGGCACAATTTATAATGCCACATGCAGTAGACCTATTGTCACTCAATTTATAATGCTACATTAAGCAGATCTAGTGTAACTGACTCTATTTATAATGCCTCATGTAGCAGATCTAGTGTCACTGACTCAATTTATAATGCTTCATGTAGTAAACGTAGTGTTGCTGACTTAATTTATAATGCTACGTGTGGTAAACCTAGTGTCACTGACTTAATTTATAACACTTTATAAAGCAGACCCAATGTCACTGACTCTATTAATAATGCCATTTGCAGTAGACATAGTGTCACTGACTCAATTAATAATGTAACATGTAGTAGACCTAGTGTCACTGACTCAATTTATAATGCTACATGTAGTAAACCTAGTGTCACTGACTTGATTTATAATTCTACATGAAGCAGACCTAGTGAAACTGACTCTATTTATGCCACATGCAGTAGACATAGTGTCACTGACTCAATTTATAATGCATCATGCAGTAGACCCAATGTCAATGACTTAATTTATAATGATACATGTAGCAGATCTTGTATAACTGACTCAATTTATAATGCCACATGCAGTAGACATAGTGTCACTGACTCAATTTATAATGCAACATGTAGCAGACCTAGTGTCACTGACTCAATTTATAATGCTTCTTGTAGTTAACCTACTGTCACTAACTCAAGTTATAATGCTAAATGCAGTAGACCTAGTGTCACTGACTCAATTTATAATGCCACATGCAGTATACCTGGTGTCACTGACTCAATTTATAATGCTACATGTAATAAACCTAGTGTCACTGATTCAATTCATAATGTCATATGAAGTAGACTAGTGTCACTGACTTTATTTATAATGCTTCATGTAGTAGATCTAGTGTCACTGACAGTCTATCGCTACAGACCTTAATCCGTTCAAGTACACCTAACGAATGCATCAAGTGAGTTTTAAATGTAAAACAAATGGACTAAAAATGAAATAAATAATTAAACAAAATATTTGCTCTCTTTGTTTTTTAAAGTCTATAAATTGCCATACCTGTAACTTTAATTCAATTTCTTTGTCATAAGTTTTAATCTCAAATTACCGGTGAAAAACATTGCCTCGGGCATATTTCTTTGCTTGTAAATGTGTGATAAAACAATCAGGTGACACAGGGCTTGCTTACACAACTACCCCATCTAATTATCTAAACACCGATTTTATGTCACTGTTCTGTTATATGATACAGGCCTTCTAAAATTGCTGGTTTTTCATTTTTTGAACCGATTTCTAAAGTTCAAAAGCGGTTTTCGTTTCAAAGTTTAATAAAAAATCGGTCCAGATATTTTTTATCAGTGGTATAAAATCTCATTTATTGCTCTTACCATGACATACCTGTGAAATACGCCTTGCGGCAATATCATTTGACCCAATATTCCGATTGTTTTGTCACCTGCTGTGCGAAATGATGTCAATTTTGACTAAACCATTAACGATATTAGGGGGAGTTTATCGGAAAAGTCTATCGCTATGTAGCATGCCTTCGATGTGTAATCAGCGACCCATAGTATTCTGTTGGTTCATCAAAAGATTGTGTTTGCGTCAATAATTTCTTTAATATATCGCTTGCCAAAACTAGGACGGTCAGACCGAATATTGTTTGCGTTATTAAAATATTTGATAAAACGTGCAGTGTTACTTGTTTGTTTCATTTTTTTAAAAAATAACTTTAATTATATATACGAGCTGGATCTGGTAATTGTATGTAGTGGCTAGCTACAGCACAACGCATATAAAAAAGAAAAAGTTGAATGAACCATTACATTGGTTTCCACGGTGATTATTTCACGCAGCTTCCAGTACTTGCGACACTTCCGGTTCGATCAAGTTTTTTTAAATATAATAAAAATTATTCAGTAAAGCAGAAACATATTGTCAGACATTAAAATGTACACATTGTGATAAAGTATGTTATATGTTATAAGTAATACACAAATAACTTGAAATAGTTCCCTATTAATGAACAAGAGGCCCAAGAGGGCCTGAGGACGCTCTACTGACTCATAGTTGCCATAGCACTTTTTGAAATTCTACTATGCAATAGAAACATCGGGGCGGGGTCATTTTTAACTGTAGGGACACCATTTGAACAAATCTAACAAAACTATAGTTGGTCATCATTACTACATAAACATTTTGAAAATCTGTTGGACCGTTCATGAGAAGAAGACTTTTTAAGTTTTGGACTATTTTTAGTAACAGTGGCCATCTTGAATTTTAGATAAAAAAAAAAAATCTTTTGTATAGTCTCCTATGCAATAGAAACGTCCATGTGAAGTTTCAGTTTAATTGGCCCAGTGGTTTCAGAATAAATGAAAAAAAAAGAGAATTTTCTGTTTTCCCATTGTATCTCTATGTAAAATTCTCCCTACAGAGCCCCTATATATCTTAACCCCTAAATTCTTATCTGCAATCAAACCCCTACACTTAGGGATAACTTATATCAAATATGTACAAATCTGACATACCGGTTCTTAAGAAAACAAATTTACTAATTCCCAATTTGTACCCTTTTTGGGCCCTCCTGACCCCTTAAGACATAGGAACCCAGTCATTTTTACAAATCTTAACCGCCTTTACCTAACAATGCTTTAGTGAAGATATAGGCAAAATTATTTCCATTTAAAACAAAAAAAATATATATTATTTTGACATGTGTCCCCTTATTGAACTCTCGGGGCAGGGTCATTTTTTACCCTAGGGACACCATTTGAACAAATCTAACAAAACTATAGTTGGTCATCATTACTACATAAACATTTTGGAAATCTGTTGGGCCGTTCATGAGAAGCAGATTTTTTAGGTTTTGGATTATTTTTAGTAATGGCGGCCATCTTGAATTTCAGAGCGAAAAAAAAAAAATCTTCCGTATAGTCTCCTATGCAATAGAAACACTCATGTGAAGTTTCAATCTAATTGGCCTAGTGGTTTAAGAACAGATGAAAAAAAGAGAGAATTTTCTGTTTTCCCATAGTATCCCTATGTAAATTTCTAAGTCCCCTTACAGGGCCCCCCATAAATTTTAGAAAGGGGCACTACCGATAACAAATGAAAACAAACATATGTAAAGGTTAGTGTTTGTTTGTAACTGGTTGTCTTCTAAAATGTTTATTTTCAATATAGCCATTTGTTAAAAAAAATAATTTTTACCATAAACTGATAGAGAGTTACATGTATATTTATAACTACACATGCCTTAATTTATGTACAGTATGAACAAGCTGTCCCTTTCACTATCACCTTGTGCCAATTTCTGATGACGTCACTATGACAGTGAAACAAACATTATTATGACTCCTGTTATTTCACTAAGTGGGTATCTTGGAAATTTTCGATGGAAGGATATCAAAGGAATTCCATCAGTGCAGTGTACATAAAAGTCCTTGAAAGTATCAGGCATGTTTATGTCATTTTTTTTTAAAAAATTAAAACACTTAAGATTTCATAAGAAATATATAAAATAATGGACTAATGTTAAGTCAACAATGATAAACTGGTATAGAAATATTATTTTAATTTCAAATGCTCTATATATTTTGTTAACCGTGACTATACATCAATACACTTACGGCTTATTGATCAAAGAAATTACTGGTCAAACATAGTTTGGACAATATGGCTCACTGATCACATACAACAAGTGTGCTATAAATATTACAATTTACTCTTCCGATAGCTTCCCTAATTTGACCCCATTTCGCACAGTCGATGACAAACAATCGGGTAATGGATCAAATGTTATTGCTCCAAGACAATTTTATGTTTTTTATACGATCAGTAGGAAATATCTGGACAGAAAATCTAAAAAATTTCGAAAATTCGGTTTAAAGACGGAAATACCAGAGATTTTAAAAGCCCTGGTGCAAGGCATTTAATTTGAATAAACTTTTGTCCCTCCAGGCATCATCTTATTATGAAAACACCAATAAGGCATAAAATTTTAGTTATACTGCTGTTCGAGCACTCTCCGTCCCCCCACCATTCATTTATTTCTTGAAAAACCCTTAGTGAAATAGAATGCGACGTAAAAGGATGCAAGAAATTGTCAGAGTGACGACATCGCACATTTGCACAAAGTCAAAAATAAATTGTGTTGGAGTTATCTATAGATATATTATAGCGTGTACATTCACTACATAAATTAAGGAATGTGTATTTGTAAATATATTATACAAAATGTTTTGTTTAATGAATTGCTATAAATGTTTTACATGACAATCTATTGAAATTTATAACTAGAATTATAATTGCAAAAATACCAGTAAATAATGCATTATTCCTGTACATAAGATAAATACTTGCTGAGGCGTCTATATTCGGTTTCTTGCATTATAGCAAATTATACACCAATTGATATATAAAGACACGAACTGGTTCACATTTATTTATAATATACTTTTTCGATACCGTAATGTTAACCAGTCTGGCTTTGAGTGGACATTTAGTCATTAAGTGACCGTAACGTGTTTATCTGATGAATTGACATGACAAGCTTACCGTGTGCATTTAATTTCGAAGATTAAGTTTCATGTAACAGACTAATCTTCTGTCACACTACAAATCTCAAGTTATATGGTAGATCATATCTAAAATAGGATGATGTAGTTAGCAATCTTTCACAAAGATTTTAATCAATATACTACCATATAAAACCCAGTGATTTCGTTAAATATAAAGTTCTTACTATTTATTCTGATGCAAATGGTGATAAACGATACACAATACACGGTAAACCCAAACGCAAACTAAAATACATTAAGTATCGTTTTGATCTGCATTTTCTCCAACATTTATCATTGAAAAATGCAAAACCATCAATGAAACTAAAATGTATTTGAAACGCTTTACAAACCTGTTTGAAACGCGTAACAAATGCGTTTAAAATGCATTTTTGGTGTACTTGAACAGATTCCGGTCTGTATCTCTAATGCTAAAAGCAGTAGTGACACATTTGTACATGCTCTGTTTTACTGTGAATGTTCCATTTAAATAGAAACATCATTATTTATTATAAATGTTCAAGTTTGCTAAAATATTCAACTTTACAACAAATGTTTAGTTTTGCTGCAAGTAATCAGTTTTATTGGAAATCTCTGAAAATAGTATATTTTTAAGAAAATCTCTCCACATGCAAGTAACAACTGAATTGATGTCAATTTTCTTATTCTTTTTAAATGAACAGAGGGCAGCTGAACTGAAAAATACTCAATCTCATCAACCTGTTTGCTCATTTAATACAATTTTTTAACTGACCTTCACCCTTCTTGATCTCTTCAACTTGCCACCAGGTTGACACACCACATAGTAAGGCACAAATGTAACAATGTCATAAAAAAATGCCACAGCCCGCAGGACTCCAAACACTAAATTCACCAACACATCTGCCATTTCACTTCCTAAATAGGCTGGCTATTTTAGAGCATCACTATTCTTTCTGAAAAACACAACACATAAGACTGATCTTTATAGTAAATAACAACTTGCTCACCTGAACGTCAGAAATTTAATTATACATGTATGTATACATGTGTAAATAGATCTATACTGGAAGGTGATTAATATCCCCTCATTATTTATGTCAATGACACAAAATTTACATCACCCCAACTACATTTGATGTTGATCATGCATGCAAAGTACAAGTCAATCGCCTCCACAAGAACTGCAATATGGTCAATACTGAAATGTTACTCAATGCGAGACGATAACTCTGCATGTCATGTATATCTACACATAATGTTGATCATGCATGCAAAGTACAAGTCAATTGCCTCCACAAGAACTAAGTTACTGAAATGTTAATAAATGCTAGACGATATCTCTGCATGTCATGTATATCTACACATAATGTTGATCATGCATGCAAAGTACAAGTCAATCGTCTCCACAAGAACTGCAATTTATGGTCAATACTGAAATGTTACTAAATGCAAGAGCAATAACTCTGCATGTCATGTATAATTACACATAATGTTGATCATGTATACAAAGTACAAGTCAATTGCCTCCGCAAGAACTGCAATATGGTCAATACTGAAATGTTACTAAATGCAAGAGCAATAACTCTGCATGTCATGTATATCTACACATAATGTTGATCATGCATGCAAAGTACAAGTCAATCGCCTCCGCAAGAACTGCAATATGGTCAATACTGAAATGTTACTAAATGCAAGAGCAATAACTCTGCATGTCATGTATATCTACACATAATATTGATCATGCATACAAAGTACAAGTCAATCGCCTCCACAAGAACTGCAATATGGTCAATACTGAAATGTTACTAAATGCAAGAGCAATAACTCTGCATGTCATAAATATCTACACATAATGTTGATCATGTATACAAAGAACAAGACAATCAATCACCTGAAAGCTGTGGAAGGAGTTTACTCCACAAGAAGCAATAATTCTGCAGACTTAGTTTGCTTCACGAGTTGCTGACAGACCTACCAACCACTCTACACAGTGACTCCTATATACCCTTTGTGCAAATTTTAGGGGGTAATAATATATCAATGGTGATAAAGACAGTTATGAATAACATATTTTCACTGATTTAGGAGTAGCTCTCGAGTCCATTTCCTGGGAAGAGCCAATACCCAGTGTTGTTTTTGAGAGGCCATCAGGTTGGGTCCGGGACCAAACCCACAACATTGTGAGAAACAACATTACAGACTCCTTTCTTCAAAATTCTTCTGATGTTCCGATCTTATGAAACATTAGCTGGTAAAGTGTGTTACCTGCTACATACCTGTAATTGTGTATGTTGGTCCCTTCAGTTGTAACAGATGTTTATCTTAGGTCAGAAGTCACCTGTTATAATGAAATAGAAAGAACAATGTTTAACAAGCTGCAAAAATGAATGCTATATAAATGTTAACATTTATAATAAATACTTCTAAAACTTCATTTTTTTGAAGACATTACAATCATGTTATATAGTGCATCCTGGAGTGAGTTTTATTGGTGATGGATGTTGGACCTGAGAATCAGAGAAGAACCACCATCCTTCTGCAAGCATGAACTGTTAGAAAAGAGGGTCAAAGATGGCCCAAATATGCTACAAGTAGACAAATGGTCTCTCACACTCTCACAATCACATGCTAATTCTTATTGTTCAAAATTTAAAATGAGTTAAAACAGTATTTTTTTAACCAAAATAAAATGTTGAAAAAGGTGTTTTCTCGCTTTATGAACACTCCCACTAAAATACTGTTTTCAATTAAAATTGTACCGGTAATCCTTTTTATGACCTTATAGTCATGTCACTCATTTGAGTGACATGACTAATAAGTTGATTTCAGTTTGATCAGTTATATTGATTATACATTCTACTCAATTTGTTGACATTTAAGAAAGATCAGAAGGTGAAGGTCATCTTAAGTATGCGTGTCATTATATTTATTTTTAGAATTTTAGATTCAATTGAAATGTGTTTTTGGTCACATTTTGGTAGATTTTACATTCCAAATAAAAGTACTGGGTAGTTAAGTTATAAATAATATATTAATTTCAAACTTGAATTATTTTATAATTTTTTAATCAGTCACTGCCTTTACAGGCCACTGCAGTCCCTATTCTCTGTGGTAATCTCATGTAAAGGCATAGTACCACCATTGCAAAAAGGAAGTGTTTCCGTGGTGTAGTCGCATGATGGCGGTTATAAATAATTCTCATTTCTTCTTCTTTAAAAATGCATTTTCCTTATTTCAATGCTTATTTTTTATTTGAATGGCATTATTGATGTATTTTGAACATTTTAATAGCATTTTCATGTTTGAATTGTGAATTTAGAAAAAAATATTGATGCTTGGAAATTGGGGTATGAATACATGATTCCGGAAGTCTACTTTCACTTTGTCACCAGTGTACACACTGAGCAGAAAAAAAATCTCTTATATGACACATGACCCCTACTTTTCTCATCATATTTTGATAGTTCAGAGGTTGACAAACAGTAAAATATAGGTTTCACTTCTTTCATTTGGGATTCTCTATGAATGACAAGCCTTCAAACTTTTATTATTTACTATAGAATAAAGAACAAAAATCAATGGTGGGGTTACACCTAAATATCAAAATCACCTCCGTTGAGATTATTTATGTCAAAACTGAACAAATTCTACCAACTTATTCCAGAGATTCTGAAGGTTTTAGAAATTTTTCAATTTTAACATATGTACCAGTGCAACCCATTATGACAATAAAAAGCCTCATAAATCTGATAAATATGCTATTAAAAGACAATGCTTCAGATATAAAGCCAAACAACATCAGTATATGATTGTAGAACATTTTTATGGTCCTTAGAAGAAAATGAGAACTTTCCAATCTATAGAATCCTACAAAAAATCAAAATCCCCTAGCCCCTTGCTTTGAACAATCTTAAAATCTCTATTAATGACAAATATGAATGCATTTGATTGACAACAATGAAATAGTTCTAAATCAAAGATGGAAAAGTGCATCATTATAGGTGTGACAGCAATCACTCGGTAATACCCCTTGTACAGATCAGTTTGATCCAGGGTAGCTGGTATATTTGTACATACTGCAGTACAGCTGTTGCCAGTTCCCGGTTCCCATTGAAGGAAATTATGCAGTTCCCAGTTCCCATTGAAGGAAATTATGCACATATGTATCTAATTGCTGATTTATGTCATGCCCAGTAACTTTAGCTGAAACACGTTTATATCATAACATGTACCAACGTTTGGATGAAAACAACCAGTGTCTACATAATGTGTATAACATTGTCCTACAGCTCTGCTGGTATGTGACATTACATGTACAAGTGTATAGTTACATGTAACTGATAAGTGCTGGACTTTGAACAGAGTGATCTGTGTGTTTAATATTGATGTGAGGAGAAGAACAGAGGTTCAGAAATACTGTGTATTGGGATAGGGGCAATCAAAGACATAAATTCATTGAAAGTGGAAACAAAAATTTTATGACATGATACCAGCTGTCAATCAAATATCACATGCATCTGTGTTTTTGTTTGGTGCTATATTGAACTATGATCATGTCTGTATAGGAGTAGTTTGGCCACATTGTAAGATCATTTGTTGGTAGTTTTTGATGAATCATACTACCCAGACATTTAAAATCAACTTAGGTCTTTCCAAAAATGCTACCCAGGTCCTGAGTGTCTAACTGTGATAACAATTACACTACAGTAGTAGAAAAACTTATGTAAAGCATCAATTTGCCACAAGTAATGTCAGGACTCTTCCATGCATCAAGTGAATAGTTGGATTCTCTTCCATCAATCCATTCAAGCGTCTTATATAATGTAATTCCTTTATCCATTACAATCTCTGCCAAAAAAACACTGTAAATCAGCTATCACTACAATTCTCCAGATATTTATAATAATAACATAACTACTGTGTATGTCAAATTGTTGAAGAAAAAATGAAAATTGAAGGTGCTACATGGAATGCAAACAAATTATTCAGGTCTGAAGTTGATGTGTCAACTGACTGCAGGTAATTGTTCAAAAATAAAGTACTGTGTGAGATTAAGCAAACTATAAAAATCTTATTCATAACTGTTTAATACATGCAACAAAAAGAATGAATCATCATAAAAATTATATAACATGGATCAAGAATTGAAGGATCATCACCAGGATTCAATACTCCATCTGGGTCATGCATGGTGGCCATGAATAAGACACTATATCTGCATAATGAATAATAATGGTTATAACCAAGAAGATTTTTATAAGCTGAAAATAAAAACATTTTTCACATTGTAAAATAAATTAAGTTTAATTACCCTTGGCAACACTGTGTGGATGGTTGTAGGAAGGAATACTGCAGGTTATAAAAGAAAACGAAAGATAAAAGGAGAGTGAGAAAGTAAGAGCCCTTGTGCAGGTCATCTCAGTACACATTTCCTCCACCAATACTTCACCCATTGATAGCTAGGACCTATGATTTATGTATTTATTTATCTATTCATATTGAGCTTGATTGTTAAAATGTGTTTCACAGACAGCAAATTTGGGTTCAAGAAAAATATGAATTTTCGGTACATTAGCTCACCACCCACCTGGGGATTATTGCAGAAAGACATAAGATTGATTGATCTTTCAAATCCATTTCAAAGCACTAAATCACAATGGCTTCGTTGCAGTAATAGCTGCTTTTATGCCAATTTCTGTTTTTCAAATTATTTCCAAAAAAAACAATCTACGTCATTTAGCTAAAATGAAATCTATATATTAGTTTTTAATCTAGGCGTGTAGTTACTGGGGGCCACCTGGGCTCCTTCAGAGGAAAACAGGGGGCCATTCTGAAAAATAGGGGCCTTCATAAAAACATTAATTTTTATAAAATCCGAATAAATAAGGGGCATTCCTAGATGTTTTTTTAGTATATTCTTGGGGAAGGGATTGACCCCTTATACTTTGGTCCTCCCCTGAAATTATTTTAAATAGAATTACTGCAAATAACCCCCCTTCAGTTTCATCTTTATTGCATACTAACCTTCTTATTCTGCACATTCAACTCTGAGTAATATGCCTCACTCAGAATAAGCCGGATTTTTTTCCATCATTATAGGAAAAAATGAAATAACCTGAACATCAGCAGCATGCGACATTACTGCGCCAATATGGAGCTGGGAGTTTGTAATTTGTAACTGGCACTGTCTGGATTCCGTATGTCTTTTTGTTTTTGTTTTTTATGAAAATAAAAAGGGTCGGGGCGGCATGAAATCTTATTTTTGGTTTAAACTCATGGGTTCAAACAGATTTGTTCATGTTGAGAAACACCTTATAGAATGTTTCAGGATCACACGATGTCAAAAAAAAACAACATTCGTTAAACACAGTGGTAGCCTCAAAATTTGCTTTTTGCACTTAATTATTATTGATTTTCAAATATTTACTGGTTATGGAAACCACTATTCTTGAGAATATTCTTAAAGTTGAGCTTAAAAATCCAAATTTCAACCTTAGATATCTAGTTTCCAATGACAGATAGAATAATTTTGAGAGTTAATATGACATTGGGTGAATCAACACACTTGCAAATTTTGATGTCAAACAATGGTACAAAATACATTTTTGAGTTCAAGTCTAAGAATATTCTTAAGAATGGTTGGTGAATACCACCCCAGAACTATCACTGAAGGTGATTAATACCCCCACAACACTGCCTTGACAGTGTGTGATTTTGTTTGTTTGCAGGCATATAAATCAGCTGCCTTAAAGTATAGGAAGTAGTTCACTTTGCAACAATTGCAATATGGTAACTACAGCAATTTTACTTACAACAAAAATTATGGTAGTAAAGGCAACACTTTTTCACACTGGAATCAAGTCAACATCACAAAATGTACACAAGCACATCTACACTTGTCAAACTGATCACGTATGCAGAGTTTCAAGACAATTGCCTAAAAACTATAAGTACATGAAGTTTGCTCCACATCAAAATTTTAAGAGCAATATAGGGCAATCACATGAACTTCAGTCAGCGAAACAAATTTGTGTCAAGCTCATCTGCACTTGATGTTGATCAAATGTAATGCAAGCTCAAGTTGATTGCCTGAAAACTGTGGAAATAGCTTGTTTGGCAAGTTGCTGGCAGACCAACTTAAACAGACTAACCAATCAACCAGTGGACACAGATGCTGATGAAATGAAACTGGTCAAAATTATCATATTTTATAAATGTGAGTGACAATCACTGAAGGCTGAGTATGTTTTAATGTTCACTGATCCCGCAGGACCAGTAATGGTTAATTATGGTTTGATTATTTTACACCCGTCACAGCTTATCATGCATTCCTTAAAAAAGATTCTGGGGAGCATGATTAAAACATCCCTCAGCAATTGATTTTAGTCCTGCTTATATATAATGCCACAAATAGAAACAAGCAGGGCTAGAATTCAACTTTTTTGTGCACTGGCAATTTTGGCCAGTTGCTAAAATTTCAACAGTTTCTGGCCAAATTTGAAACCAACTAACCAAACCAATTTTCGCAGAAACCTGTAGTCCTGAATGTCTAAACAAACCCAAAATTAATTGTTTCAAAGCCCGTGTGTTATTTAATATGCATTATTAGCTTGTATTTATTTTATAGACAATGGTATCAAGGTTATTATATATGCTGAGGTATTTCATTTTCAAAGCATTACTTTACAAAACAAATTTGTTATTTATTACACTACCATAAATAAATGCATACAATGATATATGATAAATAAACACTTTAACTAAACAAAAATATGAATCATGGATTCAACAATAACAAGTGTACAGAAACTGAGAATGAGACATACACACATTTCTATTTATAGAATAAATATAGCCAATGGCCGTTCATTTTAAAATTAGATCTAGATCTAGACAAGGCTGATTGTTTAACATTTGTTAATTTGTGATATCGTAGTAATATAGTTTAATTATTATGGATGATCTGTCGGTCTCGTGGTTTCTACAAATGACGCATCATTTTGTCATTGTCAACTTTATAGCCCAGTCGATATTGAGCTCTCGCTCCCATTTCGTTACAGAATTAACAGAAGGATTATTTCTCTTTTTTTAAATTCCCATACCATTCATCTGTAAAAAAAAATATAGTCCCCTGTACAGAACCGTTATACAACCCAGCCCCTTAATTTGTCAAAACTTCAATCATTTTATTTTATAGAGTGAGTGAACGATCGATCAAACGCAGTCTACTCATTATGTTGTTGACGGGTTTTAAATTTACTTCCTTTTTGCACTGAGAATGAACTCAATCAAAAACAATTGGATGCAGTCTTTTCATTTAAATGTTTAATACATATGTCATTGACAATCGTGCTGCTAGAGGGTAATTTGGCGCGATAAGCAAAAGAAAATAGGTAAAATTGACAAGAACTCTCTATTTTAACCTGGATAATACTTGTTTATTTTCAAAAATCAATAAAATGAACACAATAAGTAATTTTCTCAACTTGAAATCCACTCGCAAAAAATGGCAGCTTAAGTAATTTCAACTCGCATTTTCAAAATACAAATGAATGAATGAATACGGTTTTGCGGCATACCAACACATTATAGGTTATTCGACGCCAACAGGAAGGAAGATTCCAGGTTCACTCTACATGTACAAAAACAACAAATTAACATACAGATTAAAAAAAATACATAACAAATGAATATGCAGGATGAACCTAGAACCTTGATACCTGCAGAACTGCAGAGTCTCAGCAAATTCTATCGTATTTAATTTACTCAATTTGACGCTTCTTATGACATGCATAAGCCACAGTGATCCTATTCTTGCCATCACTAATGGCTCCCTGGAACCACACAGGGGTTGATAATTAAACCACAAAAGTGAACATGACAAAAAATGATAAAATGAACATGACACCCATTCGGAGGATTCCTACCCCTCTGCAGAGATCAACAGTGATTCTATTCTTAGCCGGAACCACAAGGGCTTTTTCAAAATACAGCTCGCATTTTGAGAGTTGCGATTGCTTAAATGTCAGCCATGACAAGAGTTGTTAGAAGACAACAAAGCTCACCTATGAGATAAAACTCACCACCAGTGCAAAGATTGAGATTTGAGGCAAACACCAAAACTTAAATGCAACTAAACGCAAAAGTTTAACCTGGCTGTCTACAGATGATGCCGACACCACGGTCATGCGGCAATAGCTCTCCTGGACATTCGTCCCGGAGAGCTAAAAAGAAAGAAATGTTGGTTTTGCCATGTGGGGTTCAAAAAACAAAAACAGGTGACAACAAAACTTTTATGTGTAAGGAAGAGATAAAATTATATATATATTTTTAAGTGGCAGATCCTAAGGAAGAGACAGAAATATCTATGGATTAAATGTCAGATCCCAAGAAGAGATAGAAATATGTATGGATTAAATGGCAGATCCCAGGAAGAGATATAACTATCCATAGGTAAAATGGCAGATCCCAGGAAGAGATAGAAAAATGGCAGATAGACATATTTATTGGTAAAGTGGCAGATCTAAAGGAATAAATAGAAATATCTACCGGTAAAATAGCAGATTCCAGTAAGAGAGAAATATACATGGGTAAAGTAGCAGATCCCAGAAAGAAACAGAAATATCCATGGGTAAAGTGGCAGATCCCAGGAAGAGAGAAGTATATATGGGTAAAGTGGCAAATCCCAGAAAGAGACAGGAATATCCATGAGTAAAGTGGCAGATCCCAGGAAGAGAGAAGTATATATGGGTAAAGTGGCAAATCCCAGAAAGACACAGAAATATCCATGGGTAAAGTGGCAGATCCCACGAAGAGAGAAGTATATATGGGTAAAGTGGCAAATCCCAGAAAGACACAGAAATATCCATGGGTAAAGTGGCAGATCCCAGGAAGAGAGAAGTATATATGGGTAAAGTGGCAAATCCCAGAAAGACACAGAAATATCCATGGGTAAAGTGGCAGATCCCAGGTAAAGAGAAGTATATATGGGTAAAGTGGCAAATCCCAGAAAGACACAGAAATATCCATGGGTAAAGTGGCAGATCCCAGGTAGAGAGAAGTATATATTGGTAAAGTGGCATATCCCTTAAAGACACAGAAATATCCATGAGTAAAGTGGCAGATACCAGGAAGAGAGAAGTATATATGGGTAAAGTTGCAAATCCCAGAAAGAGACAGAAATATCCATGAGTAAAGAGACAGATCTGAGGAAGAGACAGCTTATCTATGGGTAAAGTGGCAGATCCCTGAAAGACACAGAAATATCCATGGGTAAAGTGGCAGATACCAGGAAGAGAGAAGTATATATGGGTAAATTGGCAAATCCCAGAAAGAGACAGAAATATCCATGGGTAAAGAGACAGATCCGAGATAAACAGATTATCTATGGGTAAAGTGGCAGATCCCTGAAAGACACAGAAATATCCATGGGTAAAGTGGCAGATCCGAGGAAGAGACAGATTATCTATGTGTAAAGTGGCAAATCCCAGAAAGACACAGAAATATCCATGGGTAAAGTGGCAGATCCCAGGAAGAGAGAAGTATATATGGGTAAAGTGGCAAATCCCAGAAAGAGACAGGAATATCCATGAGTAAAGTGGCAGATCCCAGGAAGAGAGAAGTATATATGGGTAAAGTGGCAAATCCCAGAAAGACACAGAAATATCCATGGGTAAAGTGGCAGATCCAAGGAAGAGAGAAGTATATATGGGTAAAGTGGCAAATCCCAGAAAGAAACAGAAATATCCATGGGTAAAGTGGCAGATACCAGGAAGAGAGAAGTATATATGGGTAAAGTGGCAAATCCCAGAAAGAGACAGAAATATCCATGGGTAAAGAGACAGATCCGAGGAAGAGACAGATTATCTATGGGTAAAGAGGCAGATCCCTGAAAGACACAGAAATATCCATGGGTAAAGTGGCAGATCCGAGGAAGAGACAGATTATCTATGGGCAAAGTAGCAGATCCCTGAAAGACACACAAATATCCATGGATAAAGAGGCAGACCCGAGGAAGAGACAAATTATCTATGGGTTAAGTGGCAGATCCCTGAAAGACACATAAATATCCATGGGTAAAGTGGCAGATCCGAGGAAGAGACATATTATCTATGGGCAAAGTAGCAGATCCCTGAAAGACACAGAAATATCCATGGGTAAAGTGGCAGATCCGAGGAAGAGACAGATTATCTATGGGTAAAGTAGCAGATCCCTGAAAGACACATAAATATCCATGGATAAGAGGCAGATCCGAGGAAGAGACAGATTATCTATGGGTAAAGTGGCAGATCCCTGAAAGACACAGAAATATCCATGGGTAAAGTGGCAGATCCAAGGAAGAGACAGATTATCTATGGGTAAAGTGGCAAATCCCAGAAAGACACAGAAATATCCATGGGTAAAGTGGCAGATACCAGGAAGAGAGAAGTATATATGGGTAAAGTGGCAGATCCCTGAAAGACACATAAATATCCATGGATAAAGAGGCAGATCCGAGGAAGAGACAGATTATCTATGGGTAAAGTGGCAGATCCCTGAAAGACACAGAAATATCCATGGGTAAAGTGGCAGAACCGAGGAAGAGACAGATTATCTATGGGTAAAGTAGCAGATCCCTGAAAGACACAGAAATATCCATGGATAAAGAGGCAGATCCGAGGAAGAGACAGATTATCTATGGGTAAAGTGTCAGGTCCCTGAAAGACACAAAAATATCCATGGGTTAAGTGGCAGGTCCGAGGAAGAGACAGATTATCTATGGGTAAAGTGGCAGATCCCTGAAAGACACAGAAATATCCATGGGTAAAGTGGCAGATCCGAGGAAGAGACAGATTATCTATGGGTAAAGTGGCAGATCCCTGAAAGACACAGAAATATCCATGGGTAAAGTGGCAGATCCGAGGAAGAGACAGATTATCTATGGGTAAAGTGGCAGATCCCTGAAAGACACAGAAATATCCATGGGTAAAGTGGCAGATCCGAGGAAGAGACAGATTATCTATGGGTAAAGTGGCAGATCCCTGAAAGACACAGAAATATCCATGGGTAAAGTGGCAGATCCGAGGAAGAGACAGATTATATATCGGTAAAGTGGCAGATCCCTGAAAGACACAGAAATATCCATGGGTAAAGTGGCAGATCCGAGGAAGAGACAGATTATCTATGGATAAAGTGGCAGATCCCTGAAAGACACAGAAATATCCATGGGTAAAGTGGCAGATCCGAGGAAGAGACAGATTATCTATGGGTAAAGTGGCAGATCCCTGAAAGACACAGAAATATCCATGGGTAAAGTGGCAGATCTGAGGAAGAGACAGATTATCTATGGGTAAAGTGTCAGATCCTAAAGATTAGAGACAGAAATATCTATGGGTAAAGTGGCAGATCCCAGAATATTTTCAAATCCCACATGCCAGGACAATTCACCACCAAAGACAAGTGCTACACAGTGAGTGTTCTCCAACTTCCAAACAAGCTATTTTTCAAGTTAATCTCACACAGGTGTCATTTAATGTTCCACGGAACAAGTATCACCTAAACTACACTTGAAGCTTGAGTGTTCAACAGGTATAACAACAACAATAACACTTTCCATCATAAATAAATAGAATCATTCTTATATTTTTCCCCAGATACAATAATTATTTATACATCTATATCTAGTAAGATGTAATACAACTGATGCGAATACAGTAATGAATATTATTGCCAAGATTCCCACCAGTATGTGTACTGCAGAGACAATAGTTACTAAATCTTACCTGTACACTTCTGCCAATAATATATTCACCTATGGCGATGTTTTTAACTTAAACATCAAATTATGAAACTTCACTCTAATATTAAATTAAACCATATCACAAGGAAAAGCAGTAATACTATTTATAAATATCCCGACAAAATTTCAACTCACCTTTCGAGGGCTTCGTTTACCTTATCTAAATTCATCCATGGATATCTTGATATGTTAAGAATACAAAAAAGTTTAAAATATAAACCTATCAGCTCTTTATGTCATGATACATGACCATAATCAAGAAGCAATATTGCGTGTAAAATGCATGTCATGATACGTGACCATAATCAAGAAGCAATATTGCTGACCACATTCAAGAAGCAATATTGCTGACCATAATCAAGAAGCAATATTGCGTGTAAAATGCATGTCAGTCATGTTTTTCATAAAAATTATAAAGTAATTGGATCAAGCTGGGTTTTGACTCTCAAACCCATCGTGAAATGTAAGTGATTCTGTGATAGAGCCTTGGCCCATGGAGTACTCAGTCACATAATCTTTTTAGTATAGCCGTGTCCAATTAACTCAGTTACATAGGTAACTTGTCTGACTATCAATCCAGAGGTTGTGAGTTGAATCCCCGACAGGCCATAGTCTCTGTGATGATTGAACTACTAGTATAACGTCTCATTGTCATTCATCTAATTCATTCAAGTGGGAGAGTTATCAGTTATTTGTGAAGATAGGTGTACTCATTACTCAATACTGGTTAATCTTCTAGGATCCCATGAAAAGTGGTTTAAAGTTAACTGATTAACTGTTAGCACTTGATGGCATAAAAATGATGTGAAATATTCAAACATATAAACAATCATTAGTATTCCTTATTTCTATTTTTCATTAACATCACTTTGATTTATCATTCAATCCATAGGAGATCAACCTATGTGGTTCTAAAAAAAGAGAAGCACCACTGCCAAACTCTGCACAAAGGTAGGGTCCTTCTAAAATGTCCCATCTTATTGTGATGTGCTTATTAATATTATTTTGGTAAATATATTGTTGAATTTGTTTCATCTTAGAAAGATGCTGAATGACATGTTGAAGGTTGTCAAGCAGTTACATTTGCATGCTATCTATTTTTAGAATGTGGCTTTCATTTCACTTTCACCACTCTGGTTGAAATATTGTTGTTTTTTGTCACTTTTTATATATAAATATTAATATTAATGCCTTTTGTCTATTTAAAAAAAAATAATCATGTACACTTTGTAGTGATTATTCCTGGACATGCTGCCTTTAATACTGGCCGTGCCTGAGTTACCTGAGCATGGATGGGGGTTCTACTCAGATTCATTCTGAGGTTTAGTCACCAATTAAACTGGATATGCATACATAACCTGAAATGTGTTGAAAATGGTGTTAAACCCCATAAAAAATAGATAATGCTCCTCCAATAATACTGGGCATCATAGTTATATAACCTGTAACATGTTGAAAATGGTGTCTAATTCCCAAAAATAATACAGGCACCACTTAACTGCCATTCCATATTAATAAATTACTTGTGATTACACATAATATAAAATAAATTATTGGCTGGTATAAATATTTTAACAGGATATACAGTATGTATTTACCGTATTTACAGTACTGTATTGAATAGGTTTCCAGTCTGGTAACATTGAATGGGAACATGTAATACAAGATGCTATTATTGTATCTGTGCAAATATTCATAACACTGCCTTCATCCAGGGGAATTTCAAGCAAGTGGGATATGGGGCCTCTCCTTCATTGTACAGAAATTTGGTGGTGGTGGTGGTTGGTGGTGGTGGGGGGTGGGGTCTTCAGAGAACTCTGAAGGGGATGGTTTAATTTAGGTTACAAGTTACATCCTTCAGAAAACAGAAGAGAGGGACATAGTGGCTTGAATCTAAGAGTGTCATAATGGTATTTAACAGCGATTACTCTGAGAAAAGGGCATCAAGCAAAATAAATGCTTATTTTTAAAATCCATAATTTTATTATTTAAAATGAATCACTCAGTTTATATATGGTAATCAGTTCTATTGGTGCAGGAAGACCTCAGACTGAATCAGATCAATCCAATGTGTTACATGTGGAGAAATTACACTAACCTTTCCAGGAAATATTGAACAACCTCAACATGAATTTATATTCATCAATTTAACATGAAGACAACCTTTTCCTAAGTTAAATGACAAACAGATTGCACAATATAGATAATGAAATCATTAGATTTAATACTTTAAAGATAATTGCTGGCAGGAAGCTACGATCTAATGCTAGGTTCCCACTGTTGTGCGATCCATTACAAATGGAATTTCTCTGAAATTTCAGGTTTGGATATGAGGTGATGCAAGTCGATACGTTCTGATACAATTTGTTGCGCTCGGATGCAATCTGGTCATGATTTGTCAATTTCTGGTGTCACGATCTGTCACGGTCTGATCTCCCATTCAACTATGATCACATACGTTCCGATAGAATTGTTTCGATCGAGTCTCGATCTGACACAATCATCACGATCCAGTTACAAGAATTGGGATGATCTAATACGTGCAGATACGTTCCGATACGTTCATCAAATACAGATACGCTCCGTTAAGATAGGATACGATTGTGGTCGCAATGTCTTTCGAGGTTGATCACGATTTGAGCTACGACTGGACCCGACGGGTATATATACAGCCCAACCGACCATGGACTTTTACAGAGCGAACACTACAACCCTCAACCATTGATGATGGTGGGAGTTGCAGATGATGACAACGTGGCATTCGTGGGAGATCGCAACACATCTCAACAGAGCGTGGTGTTTGTCTTGTCTAAGATCGATCCAATTTTTTACCCTAGAGGTTATTTGTACAAATTCTTCATAACACAGTGCTTCAGATAATTGTTTATATCAGTAAGATAATTTCCCCCCCAGATTTCCTAAATTTTTAAATATGGATAATTGAAAAAAAAAAAACGAAGCTTTTTCAAATTATAATAAATAAGTAATTTTCATTTCAGAGCTTTATGAGCTCAACTTTTAGCTCAAGAAGAGTGTTCAGAAGATGGTTAGTTGCTGCTGGAACATTTATTTCATATGCTTTACTTGTTAAACAAGAGGCCCAAGACTGATGAAGAGTGCCTGAGGATGCTCTACTAGCTTATATTGGCCATGGCACTTTTGAAATAACAAAAAAAAATGAGAAGGAAATATTTTAAATTCCCATACCATTTATCTGTAAAAAAAATATATGCTTCCCATACAGGACTCCTAGCCACTTGATTTTGTCAAAACTTCAATCACCCACACATTCTAAGGTAATTGCTATGAGCAGACTGATTTTGATTTTAAATAGAAATGGTACTAGAAGCTTCCTTGCTTGGTGCTCAGCATTTAGAGGATAGTTCTAAGTCTGACTCGGGGTCAGTATAATGTGAGCAGGTGGGGTATCATACCATGTGTCTGCAACATGATCCTCCAGTGTGGCAGCACTTAGAATACTGTCTCAATTAGACATTGTCGTGACATAACTGGAAAATTGTTGAAAGCAAGCGAGACTAAACATTATACAACAACAACCATAAAGACCAACAATTCAATTTCCACTATTGATTTTGTCAGCATATTAAATACAAAGATTCATGAAACTGTTAGCTTGATGTGGGGGGCATGTTTAGCTGAAACACATGTATTTTTTTAGGCCTTACTTTTGTAGACATGATATATGCAAAATATAATCAATAATTTGATGCTAATAAATGTATCTACAGAACACAAATACCAAAATTGTAGGAGAAAAAAATGCCTACCTTAGTAACCTGTCCTACTTTTCAGGTGTTTTTTCATTGCTTATATTTGGCGTTTTATAAATCTTTGAAACACAATTCCTTCTGAACCAACCAATATATTTTTTTGGTATCAAAAGAAAGGGATTGACTGTGGGTGGTGAACTGCCCAGACCTTTCTGTTTTGATATGCCTAAATTCAATGAGACATTTGGTTTTACTCTTTAAGAGACATGTTTACAACATGACATTGTGTGGACCATTTGGCATGCATGTTTTGGATGTACTTACACATGGTTCCCTATTTTGTGTGGATCCCACAAAAATACACATAAAAAATGCTCTATACAGGTAAATTTATGACAAAATAAAAACATGACAAGTTCTGTTCTCTGTGACACTTGCACTTTTAGGAATCATGTGACAGCTTATCGTTTACTTTCATTTTACTGCCTATTTTTATGTTTGGACAAAAGGGTCAAGTGTCTTAACTGAAGTTTTACATTGAATTTTGAGTGTCCCTTTGTAGAAAGGGGTTATTAAACAAAAGGGTACAATGGGATATGCACAACTTTCAAAATCACTAGTGTGTAAAGGAATAAGCTATACCCTATGAATTTCTGATTTGGATACAACTTTTTGTTCCATTTATGGTTAAATAATTTACTAACAAGACTTTACCCAAATGGTGGCCTTAAGATAACACTAGACTCCTTACATTAAAGCAACACATCCACGTTTAAACTTTTTTAAAAAGTTTTTCAATTGAGTTGTGAGCACATTTCCCATACATAAATATATGGTCAGTGAGCTGTATATGTGCTAACAAACACTATCCAGAATGCTTTAGAATTATAAAAAAAGATGTCCAAATTATTAAGCGTGACAAACGCTTTATAAATTATTTTTAAATTGCCGAGGATTCCAACTTGGCTTCAAATTGAATTATGCGAGTCGTATTAAAAAACTTCACGTTTTAGTGCTTAGTGTACTTTACCTGCCTTGAAAGTCATTTTGACAATTTTTTTTGACTCGGGTGAGTTACACGCTTGTTTTATAAAGTGTTAGTCACACATTATAATTTGGGGCATCATTTTGTTCGGGATTGTGTTTATATGCTCATATACAGCTAATTGATCATATGTTTGTATGGGAAATGTGCTCATAACTCAATAAAATTTTTTTTTTAAAAGTTCAAACGTGGATGTGTTGCTTTAAATTATAATAAATACATATTCTACAAAAGGTGTTATCATGAATTTATAAGCAAAACCTTTGTTGCCTTTCCTTCTCTATATAATTCCTTGCTAGTCATCCATTACAAAACACTTTAAATGTCTTTGTATTCATTTTATTACAGCAATATTCTAAATAGAAACATACTTAAAAATGCACCCTTCATAACACACGAGGGGACACCCCTCCCGTACCCATCCCCTCACATTTTTCACAAAATGCCTTAAGAAATTCCTGGGTGTAACCCTGTGGACACATGACACCGGACAAAAGGTCATTGCAAAAGATCCCTTCAGACAAAGTCTCGCGTGATCTAATAATTTAGCACTGAAATTTAAATCAAGGGGTAAAATAAGCATTGGTTATTCTCTATTTCTGTGTTGATTAATTTATAATGTTTTAAATGGCAATTTGATAGGAATGTTCATGTTTACACTTAACATTTTGAAAATAAGCATTGTATACAAATTTAAGGGGTAACATACTCATTAAAAGAAAAGCTTTTCTGGAGAACTGATACAGATATCATGATAAGCGCTTATAGGTAATTTTTCTGATAAGTGCAGCTGTGACAGAATAAAATGATAATTGATATAGCTACAGACCATAATCTGTTCTAGTACACCAAACAAATGCAAATGAAACAAATATCAAACACGTTTTAAACGTTATGAATACAAACGGACTAAAAATGTGATAAACGAAATGATACATGGACGCAACAGGACGATAAATTCACAAACGATACAAACCATAATGCAAACGTTAAACACAACAAAGATTAAAGATTCGGATATTCTCTAATATTATTTTAGTTATATTGACAATGAAATAAATAATTTAACAAAATGATTGCTCTCTTTGTCATTTTAAAGTCTTTAAATTGCTTTACCTGTAATTTTTTTTTGTTATAAGTTTTAATCCCGAATTATCCGTAAAAAACCATTGCCTCGGGCATCGTTTCTTTGTTTGTAAAAATGTGATAAAACAGTCAGGTGACTCATGGTCTGCTTACACAACTAACCCAATTAACTGATCTAATTATCTGAACACCAATTTTAATGTCACTTTTCTGTTTTATGATTGATAATAAGGAAAAGTTTTCACGCTATTTTTAGAAAATCATGCTTGTTACATCGAAACTTTTCCACTTAGGGCTTTTCCAGAATTGTATATAAAAATGTTTCATATATATAAAAAAAACACATGTAAAGGTTAGTGTTTGTTTGTAACTGGTTGTCGTCTAAAATGTTTATTTCCAATATAGCCATTTGTTAAAAAAAGATTACTATTAAACTGATACAGAGTTATTTATAACTACACATACCTAAATATATGTACAGAATGAACAAGGTGTCCTTTTCACTATCACCTTGTTCAAATGTTCGATGATGTCATCAGTGAAACAAACATTTTATTCACTAAGTGGGTATCTTGGAAATTGTTGATGGAAGGATATCAAAGGAATTCTATGGATTGCATTTCCTTGAAGCAAAAAGGCTAATAAACTTATCAAATTTGCTGTATATTTGTCTTAAAAAGAGCAAAATAAGCTGTTTTCTGAAACTACATAATGATTTTTCAAAATGAATATAACTTTCTTAAAGTTTATTTTCTTTTTTCCATAACCTTTCAAACGTCTGTTAAAGAAACATAAAGGCTGCGGGGAATACGACCTTAAAACTTGGACCGGACGATGTTTAAACTGGTATTAAAATGTCGCGCATGTGCGTCTCGATACCTTATAGAAAATAAAATAAAAAGTTTTTCAGGTAGGCCTATAGTAGGTCATCTGTACAATGTAAACAACTCTTTTAGAAAGTTTCACGATTTCCACATTTCACCTTTATAATTATACAAACAACCTAAAACTGGGTATATATCAGTGCTACTGTTGCAGTGTACGTTTGTTTTCACAGATGTTGTCTTCAAACTACAATATTGCTTCGCGGAAAATTATGATTTTGACCACAAATGTGCAAAACTATGCAAGCGTCTGCGTAGAATCATGATTGAATGCAAAATGCGAAAAACACTGAGACTAACCAATTGCCCTTATAACTGATAAAAAACACCGAGTATAACCGAATTTAACTAAAAGACGTAATTAACCGACAAGATTGGCCCGGACCTTTGAAAGGTATGGGCCATACTGAAATTAAATGCGCCAAATCGGCAAACACCATACTTTTTAGTGCGCCATCTGGAATTTTAATGGGTGTATGGCGCAATAGCGCTGCCCAAAATGATCCCTGTGACCACATACAGAAGTGTGCTATTAATACTTCAATTGACTCTTCCGATGGCTTCCCTACTATCTGTAATGGTTTAGCCTAATTTGACCCCATTTCCCACACCTTATGACAAACAATTGGGTTAATTTGGATCAAGTGTTATTTTATGTTTTTTATACAATTTGTAGGAAATATCTGAACAGACAATTGATAAAACTTCAAGAAGAAAAAAGGTCTAAAGATGAAAGTACCAGCGATTTTAAAAGCCCTGCCACAAGGCATAAAACTTTACCCTTAAAGGCATCTTTTTTTATGAAAACACCCCCGCCTCCCCCCATGCATTGACCTTAGTGAAATAGAACATGACATAAAATGACACAAGAAACTGTCAGAGTGAAGACATTGCACATTAGCATGAGGTCAAAAACAAATTATGTCGGAGTTATAGTAGACATAAAGCGTGTGCATTCGCTACATAAATTAAGGCATGTGTATTTGTAAATAAATTTATCTTTGCGGCTAATATAAATTCTTTTGTTTAATAATGCATAATTCCTGTATATAAGATAAATACTTACTGAGGCATTTATACTCTGTTTCTTGCATAATAGCAATTTATACACCACTCCAGATATAATCAAAGGACTCAAGGTCCTGAGAGGCGCCATTTGTTTGTTTGTTTGAATATTTAGAGTCATTGCTATGCCATCTAGTGACACACCCATCTCAGCAAATAACGGATAACATTTTCACTTAAATCAGCAGTGAGAGACATGACAATAAGACGTAATGTCATATATGAATCATCACGATTCTGTGGTCGGATGGGGATTCAAACTCATAAACCAAGGATTGATAATTATACGCTCGCCACAGGGAAAATACTGGTATTGACCATTATGAAGCAATTCGTAGCTAATTTAAATAAAAAAGCATAGTATATTTCAGTGTTTCTTTTAGAAACACATGTAACAAGAAATGAGATTTGGTGGGTACGGGATGGGTATGCCATCCTGTGTTGAAACAAGAGGGCCAAGATGGCCCTATATTGCTCACCTGACTGACCTTGAGTCACCCAACTTAAGTAGATTATATAATACATTTACACTTAAAATTCCAGAAAAAACGAGATAGGCAAGAATTTTGATTTGTTTTGAAGATGTAACAGATGCGTAGAAGAGTTCAAACTTGGTAGAGGTTCACCCATGGTAAAAGTCAGTGAAATTACATTGAAATAATTTCAAATTAGGTCTGTAGATTCTGATAAGAAGGCTTATGAAGTTTTTAATATAGCTGCCTATATGGTAAGCTAGCACCTCACTGTGGCAGTCATGTTTTTAAACAAATCACAACAGCTCAAACAAACTTGGTAAAGGGTCACCCAAAGAACATTTCTGCGAAATTTTTTTAAAATTGATCCGGTAGTTTCTGACAAGAAGATTTTTTAAGTTTTAACTAATTAAACTTGTCCCGCCCCCTGGCGGCCATGTTTTTTGACAAATCAAGATGACTTTAACAATCTTGGTAGTGGGTTACCCAAGGACCATTTCTGTGATATTATTTCAAAATTGAGCCAGTAGTTTTTGACAAGAAGATTTTATTAAGTTTTTACTATAGCTTATATAATAAACTAACCCCACCCCTTTTCCGTCATGTTTTTTGACAAATCAATATGGCTTGAACAAACTTTGTAGAGGGTCACCAAAGGAACACTTCTGTGAAATTATTTTAAAATCGAGCCAGTAATTCCTGACAAGAAGATTTTTTAAGTTTTTACTAATTAAACTTGCCCTGCCCCCTGGCGGCCATGTTTTTTGACAACAAACTTGGTAGAAGGTCACCCAAGGAACATTTCTGTAAAGTTAAATCAAAATTGGCCCAGTGGTTTCAGAGGAGAAGTTGTTAGAAACTAAAAGTTAACGATGGACGATAGACACCAGGCGATCACAAAAGCTCACCTGTGAGCCTGTGGCTCAGGTGAGCTAAGAAAGTTTAGGTTTTGTGTTCATTAATGCATTGTCGGATACCCCAGAGTATCAACTGTGATATTCTCCATCCATCATGAAGTATAAAACTGACACCCGGGGAGTATCCAACGATGCATAAATAGTGCATTTCGAGTATATGTTTTTTCTATTCTATATTAAAATATTGTTGCCATAAAAATATGGTATAAAAAAAGGAGTTTTTTTAATGGACAACTTTTCATATTTCAAAGTTAATACAATTGATAAGTTGTTGATTTAATGTTTGATTCTGTAATCAGGGTTCAACATTAACTTTTTGTTCCACTAGACCACAGGGCTAGTAACTCAGTAAAACTACTAGACCTGAACAAACTTCCACTAGCCCAGACCACTATCGTAACTATTGACTCCGGACATAGTACTTAAAGTTGGTCACAATCAGAGCTTCTCACAAGTTTTCTTTGTTTCAGTTCTGCCTTTTGTATTTTTGTCATTGTTATCATCCCGATCTTTTCTCCCGGTGAAGCCAAAATTGAATAGAGACAGGTTGAAAGGTATTGTTCATTTATAATATCAATAAATCATAAATTGGTCTTCTAATGTCGTAAAATATAGAAGGGAAATAACTGAAGCTGAGAGTTACGCCGCTTAATATGTTGCGTCATTAGAACAGGGCTGCATTCAGCACCGTTAAACAGCAAACGAGTTTAATGCCTGGTTCCCTTAAATTGATGCATACTGCCTGCTAATATGAGGTTGAGCCAGTGTCCAGGAAAATATGTTAGCTAACGTTATCAAATGTTTAACCGAACTGAACGCAGCCCAGGTTAGAGTTATGCCGCTTAGTTTGGGCCACTTAGTAATTCTATGTTATGTGTTTTCGCGTTCGTCATAATGCTACAAATTATCGATAGTCAATGATATTACATGCACTACGGCAGACCTGTGCATTTTAATTGATTCAATTACAAACATTATCAGCTCAGGTTCTGGTGCCTTTTAACTGATTTCTTAATTTTAATTTAACACGACCAGTCGGGCTACCTACGCTCCAGTAGAACACGACCGGACCAAGTATTTACTAGACTTTGTCGGTCAGACGTGGGTTAATGTCGAACCCTGGTAATGTAGAATATTTTCATTAAGTATCTGTGTAATTCGAAATAAATATAAAATTCATAAAAGGAGACATTAATAATTAAGTCTTAACACATCCCTAATGAACGGGACAGCAGTAACTGATGCGCCGACTTTTAGGATCCGATTTTTGAAGGCGCCGACTTTAAGATCAGGTTTCTCAAGGTAAGAGACATCCCATATTTTTTTTTGCTTCAAACAAATTCTATGATTTGTTTACAAAATAAACCATTTTAAGTGGTGATTTTATCCTAAATTTGTTGAAATTAGACACTCTGAAAACCTTTTACGATTGCATCAATTAGTTTACTTGTAAAATGGTCTCAATAATACACTATGATTAAAATTCCAAACACCCTTTATTAACAGCTTGTATGCGTAACTTGCCAATATAATCCCTTTAAATGGACTGATCTGAATCTTGAATCTACACAACATATTGTCTATTAATAGAGCATATTACAGAACTTTTCTGCATTAATGTTTAACTTTTCTGAATCTAACATCAATTCTAAATCGACCATGACTGACGATGACATAAAGAAAGCCGGTAATATAACATTTAGTATGGACACTCCTACAAGGGACTATTTTCATTGTTGAGCGAAATGCTAATTAGTATGGACACTCCTACATTTCAGCCTTCGTAGTAAATAGCAATCTTTTGTAGACATCAGATATCAAAAGTAAAGACTTAAACACTAATCACGTCATTACTTTATTTGTTATACATTGAAAAGTTACCTTTATCTGACAGATACATAAAAAATCAAGAACTACTTTCTCTAGAGCAATTAGGCGGTGCATATGAAATGAGATGATTTTATCGACTAGTAAGATTCTAAAGAGACCCCAGAAGATCTTGCGCCTCAAAAACAGACTGGTTCACATTTATTTACTTTATACTTTTTCGATACTGTAATGTTAACTTTAGTGTTAACCAGTCTGGCATTGTTTAGCCATCTAATGATTATGTGACCGCAACGTGTTTATCTGATGAAACTGACATGATGTGCTTACCGTGTGTATTAAATTTCATTAATTGAGTTTTATGTAACATATTTATCTGCTGTCATGCTACAAATCATCACCTACATGGTAGACCATATCTGGCGCAGTAAGCAATATTCAAGAAAGATTTTAATCAATATTATTCTAATTTATTTAATTAATATACTATTATATAAAACCCGGTGATTTCATTAGATATATAGTTATTACTATTTATTCTACTAGGGTGTTACAATTGGACAACCAGAGATGATGTGATTGGTGAACACACCATGTAAACCATAAATGATAAACGATTCGAACGCAAATGCAGGCTAAAATGTGTTTAGTATCGTTTTGAACGGCATTTTCTCTAATGTTTATCATAAAAAAATGCAAACCATAAACATAACTAAAATGCATTTAAAATGCAAAACCAACGCATATGACATGCAAAACAAACACATTTGAAATGCATTTTAGGTGTATTACGGCCTGCAGTTACCAGACCCTGCATGGTAACAGGAAGTGCTTCGGGGTAGTCATAATATATCCTTGTTTGAAAATGCATTATTTACTTATTTTGAAAATTCTGCAAAACTGTCATGTAAAGAGTTATGAATACTGAAAAAAAATTATTTTGAAGTTTACATTCACTGTCAACAACTATAAAGTATACATATTGAATAGAAAATATATCCTGGATGAAGCAGGGCTTCTATCGTTCTAATCATATTTTGGCATTGGAGATGTTAACAATTTGTAAGATTCAAGTCTTTAATTTAGATATTTCTACGAATATGACAACTATTGTAAAGAAGTATTCAGAAAAGAAATTTAAGAAGAAAATCAAAGGTGCATAGAACTAGTCCAGGATATTTTTTTATCAAGACACCGTGTAAAAGACATAAATAGATGTAAAAAAAAATCTTCTCAACAAAAAACATCGGTCAACGTTTAAAACAGCACCAGTAAAGAATTCAAAGAAAATACTGTTTTGTAGATAATCTTACCCTCGCAGTGCTGAAGAAGAAAACTGTTGCAAATGATAGTGAACGATAATCACGTCCGTGAAATGCGAGTAGTTGTTTACGTAAACACCGTTTTAATATTTGATTAGAAAGAATCTATTAAAAGAGAACATGTTCTTGTATTAACTGAACAACGTTGAACACTCCGATCATGAGTCCAACGTTCTACCACTGGATCACGCACTCCGATTTTTTTTGTGATTTAAATCAAAACTGATTTCCAGATTATATAAAGTTTAGGACATGTCAAATAAAGTACGTAAAACATTAAAGATGTTGGCTAAGAAGTTTTTCAGTTTTTCGCGTTTACTGGAGAATTTTAAATTGTATTTCTGTTAAGGGACAATTATATTTGTTGCATTCTTTATGATGTGGGTAATTGAACGATTTTAAGCCACATGCACGTTTATTTTTGACCATTCCCCCCGCCCTCAACTTTTGGTATCAATTTCTTAACAAGATGTTACTTCGGATTTAATTAAAGATAGACAACGTTAATGATGGACCGAAGTCGCGTGTATGGTAAAGAATGATGTTACAACAAGACCTCCTTTAAAATATTTAAGAAGTGCGTATGAATTGAAATATTATTTGAAAAAATATTCTGTGTTGAAAAATATAAAATTTATTTCAAATATAGATCTATAGATATATTCTTATCTTTTTCTGTAAAATATAAACTTTATTTTAAATAAAGATCTATAGATATATTCTTTTCTTTTGCTATAATTATATATTCTGTAGAAGTCTATAAAAATTATATATATTTTAAAAATAGTCAGCTCTTACTCGTATAATTCTCGTATATAAGTTTTAAGAATGACGTAGCAAAATCATTCATGTACGTTGTTTATATATTTATGCTGAAATGTATTGTTCTATTACAAGTTCATAAACTTTGTATTATATCGAGTCATTTACACACCATTGTGGGACGAATCTTCCAACGTTCACAGTTTTTCCCCAGTTACTTTATTACTATGGGAAGAATCTTCCAAATATGGTGCAAATATTCCTGGGGCGATTTTGTAGTTGGGCGAATATTCCAACATCCCCTCAGGCCAAGGACTTGTATCTCTATATAATTCCTTGCTCAGGCGGAATAAAAATAACTTCATAAAAAACTATTGTTTTGTCTATCCGAAAAGTTGTACAAGTGTACGGTAGGCCTATTAGACTGTTTTTTTTAACGAAATCATAACATTGATTATTTTTCTTTTGTTATCAGATATAAACATTATAAAAAAAATGCACTAATTAAGGTAACTTGACAACCAGTTATTCAAAACAGAAACGAGCTTTGTTAACTTAATACTAGTTTTTCATTTTTTTAAATTTTATAGCGGTCTGTGTGGCCCCAGACAAGAACGCTTACATGCATCTTGTGGGAGGCAATTCATTGAGTATAACATTTACTGAAACTGTTCAGTTCCGCAGGTACGAATGTTCTAGGTGCTAGGTTCATTCTGCATGGTCACTGATTTGTCGATGATTCAGGTTAGTTCAATCTGTATGCTAACAAGTTCTGTCGTTTTTGTGGTGAGCGAGTTTGGAATCTTCATTTCTCATGATTGGCATCACATGACCTTGATGATGATACGCAGTGAACGCCGATTTTCGACTTTTCACCATCGTAGTTTCGACTTTTCACCATCGTAGTTTCGTTGTTTCGACTTTTTTCACCATCGTAGTTTTGATTTTTTACCATTGTAGTTTCGCGTTTTCACCGTCGTTGTTTCGACTTTTCACCATCATTGTTTCGCGTTTTCACCATCGTAGTTTCGACTTTTCACCATCGTTGTTTGCGTTTTCACCATCGTAGTTTCGACTTTTCACCATCGTTGTTTCGCGTTTTCACCATCGTAGTTGTGCGTTTTCACCATCGTTGTTTAGTTTAAACATATTTTATTGCCAAATAAACACAATTTACAATATTTATCATGCATATAAGTCAAATACAATTTAAGGCAAAATGGTCTGGCCACAAGTTCTCTCAACATTAGATTCGGTCATTCCCTTTCAACTATATTTTGCAATTTTTAACGATGGTTAAGATATATTACATTCCTGGCAAGTAAATATGAATGACATAAAGTGTAGTTAATGAGAAAGTATACATGCGTACTCACGCAAACACACACGGACACACACACACACACACACACACACACACACACGCACGCACGCACGCACGCACACACATATATACACACAGACATTTACATGCAAACATACATACACGCACACATATATGAATGTATGTTGAGGTATTTACTGAAAAGCGGGAATCATTTTATTTTTTGCTTTTTTTTTTTAAATGAAATTAAATATTAAATTATTAGAAAATATACACACACACACACACACACACACACACACACACACACACACACACACACACACACACACACACATATATGTATATAAAGTATTATCTGGTTGGTCACTGATATCCACGCGATCGGTTATGGTGTGGTAGCTGTTACAGAGTCAGGGGAGAAAAACAAAATTCTATAACGAAATTAATTATTGGAATCTTCTGGATTCGTGAATGAAAGTTTGAACACTTTCGAAGAGATTTATGTTGTCTTCATATGAATGATCGTCTGATCCATATAACAGTTTTTTGACATTGAGTGGATGGAACAACCTTGTGTTTTGAAATAATTTAATTCTTTGTTGTACAAAAAGAATGCAGTTAAAAAAGTAATGTTCAGCATCTACCACCCCATGCGTACAGATACATGTTGGATAATTTTCAATATGATTAACGTAAAGATCATGATTTAAGTTACTACACTTATTTCTTAGTCTTGCATGCTGTGCAGATAATATTCGTATACCATAGTTAAAGTGTTTTGGAACTATAACTGGATGAAAACAAGTATTTATAAGGTTTCGTTTATATATTGATAATGATGGTGCTTCCCTTAAAGCAACTGATAGTTTATTCCACAACGAAACTGTTGATGGAATGAAAGAATTTGCAAAGAGCTCAGTTCGTCTGGTAATGATATCAAGATCTTGTGAGTTTCTAAGATCGTATGTTGTTCTACTACTAACTGTATCGGGAAATAAATCTATTAAGTAGTTGGGTGTCATACCATGTTTTATTTTGTATGCCAATATCAATTTTTGATACTTTCTTCTGTCTGACAGAGATAACCAGCCAATTTCTTTATATAATTTTGACATGGATATTGATCTTGTTGTGCCAGTAACAATTCTGGCAGCTTCATGTTGAATTTTTTCTAAGTTGTCTTTCTCGTAGCAGAAACAACGATGGTGAAAAGTCGAAACAACGATGGTGAAAACGCGAAACTACAATGGTGAAAAATCGAAACTACGAAGGTGTAAAGTTGAAACAACGAAACTACGATGGTGAAAAGTCGAAACTACGACGGTGAAAAGACGAAACAACGAAACAACGATGGTGAAAAGTCGAAATCATTTACTTTATTTAATAAATATGCCGCGATGGCCCCAATGGGACACCGTAGTAAATAAGCAGTCCATCTACAATACCTTGCTACCAGTAAATTGAACAGTTTAGATTTCAGTTTAAATTTATCTACTTTCGATTCGGGCTGCATGTTTGACATTTATAAAAAATACACACGTGTGAGCCTTACTAAAAAGATAAAAGTAGTTATTCAGTTTTCTGTTAAAAAGTTAAGAAGCAAACCTCTCTGTGAAACTTTTGCCGTTTTGTTGCTTTTTTATTTTCAAAGGGAAATAACTCGTATGATGTTTTAAAAGAAAGTCGTTAAGTTTATTTCCCCTTAACTTAGTTATGTATTGCATGTTTATCAACACTATTAGTAACAACAGCATTAGTAGTATCAGTAGCTGCATCAGCATCCACAGCGACAACAACAGCGACAACAACAACAACAACAACACATATCGTTTTTTCAATCGTTCACCTTCTTTTCTTTGTCAATATGTTCAATATGCATATAAAATATCAACGTAAGTCAATTCTTCTGGTTGTCTTTTTTTTCTGTTTTTTTTCCTTCCAAAGTTTGTCAAGTAGTATTATAAAACTAATCAAATTAAAAAATAAACAAAACAAAAATGCACAGTACATAACAAACTTATAATATGGTGCCTACTTCGGTATATGTTTATTTGAAATACCCACAACTCATTGGTCAGATTAAGTATACTGGAAGAGTGCCTACTAATATTTATTTTGAAAACCTACCAATCAATGGATACTGGAATGCTTCATGTGTTTCCAACTCAGGTTTTATATTCATTTGAATAACCTGCATTTGTGGTCAGATATAGTATGCTGGAACATTTTAGAGGTATCCCATCCATGTGCTATGTTTATTTTAAACACAACACGTTCACTGTTTCATAACCAAATAAATTGATAAAATGATGTTAAATATTTGGATCATATTCAATGATTTTTTTTGTTGCGAATTTATAGTTACATTACATTTTTGACATTTTTATTTTTTTCGATTTCTCATAAAATTATGTAACGGTTTAATTGCTCCAGATTGTATTTACCAGCGTCACATAACGCGGTAGGGATATATATCTCTTGTTATTACTTGCTATGCTGTAACCTTTTACCAGGTGGGTTCTTCTTTTTCTTTTTCTTTTTTTTTTTGAACCACCATTTGATGGTCCGTTTATTCTCCCCGTCATAGGTGTAAGGAGGTCGGGGAGGACCACCCTCCCTACACCGTACAAAAAGCAAGCAATTATGAAGTAATATATAATTATTATTTTAGTTGCTCTCTCATTCAACCATTCATTCTTAATATATATATATAGTATTTCTTCTATAATGTGACATTATTGAAAAAATCATCAAAATATTTGTTTATGTCTATTTAGGCAATATATCAATATTTTAAACGACGGGGTGTAGACAAAAATGTAAACATAGATTATATGTACATTTTAAACTAATTGTGTGGATACATTTGTACACAATTTAAATCATGATGAAATCAGTGTTTGTATAGTACCCCAATCTTCACTAAATTTATCAAACCTACCATTCTTAATGTTAATCCACTTGCTTACCTCATACAATGCTCTCATATTTCCTATGAGCCCATGAAATGAAATTTTTGTTATTCAGACATCTGCTTGAGTAAATATATATCTTAATGGCAAGAAGTAGGATATTTTCTGCTAATGCGTTTTGGCTGTTTGATTTATTTCCAAAAATTAATTGGATTTCATTTAAGCAAAATTGGACATGTCTTTGCTCGAGATATATACTTATATCTGAAAATAATGCTCTTATATGATTACATTGCCAAAACAAATGTTGCAATGTTTCTATGTGTATATGACAGAACGTACATTTTTCATCAGATTTGATATTGATTAAAGTTAAGTATCTATTTGTTGGGAGGATCCTGTGTAGAAGTCTATATTTCAACCATTGAAGCTGAGTTTCTTTAGTTAATTGGAAAGGAATAGTGTAGTATATTTTCTAGTCATTGTCATTTATGTTATATATTTCATTCCATCGACTTTGACCAGCTGGTCTGTTATTATTTTTATTCAGAATGTCGTAAATTGGTTTAGTTCCCGACTTATTCTGTAACACTGGGTAGATATGAGATGGGATAAAAGGTTCTTTTGTATTATCATGTTCAAATCCATTTAAATTTTTAAATGTTTTTATTGATTGCAATATGCCATGAAAATGCAAATAGTTAATTTTAAGGTTTGTTTTAAGGAAAAAAACTTTGCTTTCCAATTAATAGATTCTGATTGTAAAAAATTGGCATCTTGAGGAATTTTTCATATGTATCAACTTTGTTAGAATCTAATAAATTCATATATGCCTGCATGACATCTTTCCAGAATTCATTTTTAATGGAATTAAGTAGCTTTTCAGGGTAATGTTTACCACAAGATAATATTTTATCTATATCAAGAAAAAGAATTTGTTAAATATTGCCACATTCCATCTGAATTTATAAGTCGCCTTATCCAAGTATTTTTTTAGGCTTGCTATGAAAGCTTTTAAATTAATCATTTTAATCCGCCTTCTGAATAATTTTTTGTGACAACTACATTTTTTTTATCTTTGCGGATCCTTTCCATATGAACGTATAAAACATGTCATTAATTTGTTTAATATAGGTGTCTAGCGGGTTTGGGAGAGAAATAAAAATATGGTTTAAGGATGGTAATAATAAGCTTTTAATGACTGTAATTTTCCCAATTGGTGTAAGAAACCTTCTGTTCCAATATTGCAATGATTTTTTGATTTTTTCAGTTTTTTCCTTAAAATTTAGTTTTATCATTCTATTTAAATCAGTGCTAAATGTAATGCCTAGCAATTTGAAATCATTTTTGCCCCATGATAGTTTCCATTTTGTTTTTATTGAATATGAGCTGTATTTCTTTGATCCAATCCATGTAACTTGTGTCTTGTCAAAATTGATTTTAAGTCCAGAGATTTGTGAAAAGTAGTGTAGTTCGGAGAGAGTTTCATTAAGTGAAGTATCCGATCCATCTAGTAAGATTGAGGTATCGTCTGCAAACTGAGGTAACTTATACTCTTTATTATTCATGTTAATTCCCTTTATATTTTTATTATTTTTTATTCTAATTGTTAAAATTTCACTACACAAAATAAAGATGTATGGTGACAGGGGATCTCCCTGACGGCAGCCGCGCTCTATACTGAAGAGCTCGGATAAAAAGCCACATTGAATAACTGATGACTAAATATTATTATAAAAAAGTTTGATCCAGTTTTGAATTGAATCTCCAAATTTAAAAATATTCAATGTCTTTTTGATGAAAGACCAAGAGAGAGTGTCAAAGGCTTTCTCAAAATCTATTAAAAGTAGTAATCCTGGAATGTTTTTTTCTTCAGAGAGATGTAAAATGTCATATAAGTCTTGTGTTATCACTTATATACCTACCCTTTATCAATCTTGTCTGTTCTTCACTTATAAGTTTATTCAACGCTGTTGCTATGGAGCCTGGGGCTATCTTGGTCTCCAGATTTTTAAAAGACTGCGAGACTTATTTTCTTTGGGTATGCATGTAATAATACCTTGCCGCTGAGTTATGGATAGTGTACCTTTTTTAAGCCCAAAATTGATGGATCTGACAACAAAATGTCCTATTTTTTTTCCAAAACATTTTATAAAAATTACTAGAAAATCCGTCACTGCCTGGACTTTTGTCATTCGACATTGAAAGTAATGTTTTTGATGCCTCTGAGTAAGTAATGTTTCCTTCTAAATTTTGTGAATCATTGTAAGATAATTTTGGCACATCAAACTCTTTTAATTCTTTTTCCACATCAACATCTATCTGTTCGTTTTCATGACAGGAATATAGATTTTTATAAAAAACGTTTGATTTCTTTTAAAATATCAGTCTGATTTTTTACTATATCACCATTTTCTTTTTCTATTTTTGGTATCATTTTGCTGACATAGTTATTTTTTTCTAAATTACAAAAGAAATTGGATGGTTTTTCAACTTCTTCAACCAATTTTGCTTTTGATCTTATCATATAACCTTTAAGTTTTTCATTCCGTAGAATATTCAATTCATTTTTTAAGATGTTTAATTCCTCTATATTTTCTTCATTTAGTGATTTTACAATGTTATCAATTGTTTTAATAATTTGTTCCTCAGTTTTATCTCTTATTTTTTTTTAACTACCATATGAAATCGATTTACCTCGTATTTCCATCAATAATGTTTCTAAAAATAATTGGTCATCTATAACAAACTGTATTTCGTCATAGGGGATTTCATGTAAATTTTCCATTTTATAGATTGGTAGACAATATTGTTCTTTTATTTCTTCTATTTTTGTATTTATTTATTTATATATTCAATATCATTTAAAAGAGAATTGTTATGTTTCAATAAACCTTTACTATGGTTTAGATCATTAAAACATAGTTTTAGAAATATAATGAAATGATCAGACTTATAACTAGTTTGATTGATTGATTGAATATTTAGCGTCATTTTTATGCCATCGAGGGCTAACAGACGATCAGTTAACCTAACCACTGTTTCCTGGGATTAACCAGTACTCGAGCACACCCCGTCTCCGCAAGTAACTGATAACTTTCCCACTTGAATCAGTGGTGAGAGACGAATGATAATGAGACACAATGTCGTATATCAATCATCACAGAGACTGTTGCCGGGCGGGGGATTCGAATTCACGACCCCTTGATTTATTACTAGTTTGAATATTGCACATTTTCACATTTGGTAAAAAATCCCCTGTTAGCAGGTAAATGTCAAGTCTAGCTTGCTGTAAAGGTTTACTACGTCTCCATGTGTATCTTTTAGTATCAGTATTAAGTTCACGAAAAGGGTCAAAAAGTTGTTTTTCTGTAATATTGTCTAAAAGTGTTTCTCTTGCTTTTCTGTTATTTATATTTTTATAGTTAAAATAATCCATATTTGGATCAAGCACAAGATTAAAATCGCCACATATCATATATGTATCATTACCTATATCATTTATAATCTTAAAAATATTTTCATAAAAGACAGGTTGATCAGAGTTGGGTCCATATACTGTAAGACGTGTAAATCGTTTTGATTCTACTGTCATGTCAAGTGCTTTGTAATTACCTTCCTTGTCTCGATATTCATTATGCACCTTGCACTCAAAGTTTTTACTAAATAATATAGCAACGCCTCTTGCATTAGATTTGGTAAAATTAAAATAGCAGTCACCGTTCCATTGAGCGTAAATAAACTTTTTTTGTGACTCAGTAAAATATGTGTCTTGTAAGCAATAAATATGACAGTTTATCGAAAGACGTCTACTCTCTTTTGGTTGACATTTAGGCCTCGGCAATTCAGGGATAGAATCTTGATATCACTCATTAATATTTATGTCAATCACAAAATGACTCTTCAAACCACAATTAAGAGTATAATTAGTACATGTAAGCTTGGCAACCTCACCTGGCAAAAACGGGGGGGGGGGGGGGGGGGGGGGGGGGGTATTACCTACAGTACTCCTAATGAACGTATCGGACATTCAAAAGAAAGGCTACTCAAAACTCATAGCTTCAATCTGAATTAACAGGTAAAGTGAAAGGAATGAATGAATTGACCATCTGTATCCAAACAAATCAAAATGATTTAAACATCTGTTTCAAAATAAAAAAAAGAGAGAAATTGACCATCTGTATCAAAACGAATCAAAATGAATTCACCATCTGTATCAAAACAAATCAAAATGAATTAACCATATGTATCAAAATAAAATGAATTAAAATGAATAAGCCATCTGTATCAAAATGAATCAAAATGAACAGACCATCTGTATCAAAACAAATCAAAAATGGATTTAACATATGTATCAAAATGAATTAAAATGAATTAGCCATCTGTATCAAAATGAATCAAAAATGAATTAACCATGTGTATTAAAATGAATTAAAGTGAATTAGCCATCTGTATCAAAATGAATTAAAAATTAACTGACCGTCTGTATCAAAATGAAATGAAATGAACTGACCATCTGTATCAAAATGAATTGACCATCTGTATCAAAATGAATCGAAATGAATTGACTATCTGTATCAAGATAAATCAAAATCAATTGACCATCTGCATCAAAATGAATAAAAATGAATAGACCATCTGTATCAAAATAAATCACAAAGAATAGACCATCTGTATCAAAATTAATCACAAAGAATAGATTATCTGTACCAAAATAAAGTATCTATCTGTACCCTACTAGACTGAACATCTGTGTCAAAATAAGTTGACTATCCAGATTCATGTTGATGTATAATTCATGAATTGACATTCATTTTTTTCTAGAAAGAAAACAAAACAAACAAATAAAAAACAAAAAACAATGAAGCTTCTGAAAAGCATCCCTAGATTGCATGCATCAATTAACAAATACATATTAAACTCCGGTCAGTGCTGTGTAAGTAAACTACAGACCACAGCACTTATCTGTAAACACGGTTATTATTTTTAATGATGTCTATTGTATTATATAGTAGTCTTTGAATGTATAATAATAAAGTAAAATTTCTTTACTTGATACTTTGCAGAATGCAATGTCATTTATTAATATAGGGGTATTCCTATTCATAAAAAAGTTTTATAATAATTACTGTTATAAAGTATTTTCCAAAGAAAATACTTAATCCAATATCACGCAAAAACACATTCACACATCTCAAAGTTATTTTCATATTCCAAACATACTGCACAAACTGTCCTGTATTTGATTATAACGGTGCACGAATGACCGTGTTAACATTGTCATAGATGTCAAACTTGTGTCTGACTCCAGTTGTCGTCTTCCCAAACACTGATCCATTGAAGAACCAGGCACTGTCCATGTCCTTGTGGAGTGTAAGCCTGTTTATCAATCCCTGGTTGAGATTGGTGACGTCATCTACCAGTTTGTGGCCTACTGCCTTCATTGCTGAACGTTTCCTCATCAGGGTGGTTTTTGTACTGTTGTTAGTCAACTTCACTAACACTGGCTTTGTCATGCCAGGTTTGCCTGGAATGCAGTGGATAGCCGTTATTTTCTCTGGGGCTATTGTTACATTTCATTTTGTGCGAAACTGATCAACCACTTTTGCAATGAGCACATCTTCTTCTTCTTCTTCTTCTTCTTCTTCTTCTTCTTCTTCTTCTATATACAACACTCCTTCGTAAATGAAGACTGCGCCGGCGCCATAAAATGGTTTAAAATTGTTATTTATGATCCTTGCAGTTTATACGTTGAAGTTAAATATATAAGCATACTGATGGAAAGTGATTTACATACATAAACTGAAAGCTTTATATAAGTAGGATCCAGTTAAGGATTCACGACTACTCACATGCTATATAAAGAACAGATTTATAAACCCGTTGAATCATAGATATACAGTGAATTCATATATATTTAATTTTATAAAGGGAGGTAATTAAACTCACAACAACGGAATTTACGATTGTTGGGTTCTTTTCCGATGCTCATTCACGTTGCATGAATCTGAATTATAAATCTATCCTTTATATAGCATGTGTGTAGTCATGAATCCTTAACTAGATCCACTTCGTATAAAGCTATCAGTTCACGACGTAAATTGCCTGTCCAGTCCAGATGTGTTGCATGTAAATCCATAGTATATAAGTCATTGTCGACACCAAATTTATTGGTTTGGCAGAGGCCTTGATATTGTATCTATGGTTTGCATTGTAGCTAGGCACGCTTGCCGTAGTCTGGTCTGTATATTTGTCTTGGTTATTCACAAATAATTATATCCATATATATATATATCATGCATTGTGAATGAGCATCTAAAAAAAAGATCCCAAAAACGTAAATTCCGTGTTTGTGAATTTAATTACCTCCCTTTATATATATAACTGGATCCTACTCATATAAATCTATCACTTCATGTAATCCTTAACTGGATCCTACTCATATAAAGCTATCACTTCATGTAATCCTTAACTGGATCCTACTCATATAAAGCTATCACTTCATGTATGTAAATTTGTCCACCCTGTCCAGATGTGTTGCATGTAATTCCATAATATATAAGTCATGGTCGACACCAAATTTATTGGTTTGGCAGATACCTTGATATTGTATCTATGGTTTGCATTGTAGCTAGGCGCACTCGCCGTAGTCTGGTCTGTACATTTATGTCTTGGTTATTCACAAATAATTGTCTCCATATATATATCATGCATTGTGAATGAGCATCTGAAAAGAACCCAACAATCGTAAATTCCGTTGTTGTGAGTTTAATTACCTCCCTTTATAAAATTAAATATATATGAATTCACTGTATCTATATGATCCAACGGGTTTATAAATCTGTCCTTTATATAGCATGTGAGTAGTCATGAATCCGTAACTGAATCCTACTCATTTAAAGCTATCACTTCATGTATGTAAATTTGTCCACCCTGTCCAGATGTGTTGCATGTAATTCCATAATATATAACTCGTGGTCGACACCAAATTTATTGGTTTGACAGAGGCCTTGATATTGTATCTATGGTTTGCATTGTAGCTAGGCGCACTCGCCGTAGTCTGGTCTGTACATTTATGTCTTGGTTGTTCACAAATAATTGTCTCCATATATATATATATATATATATATATATATATATATAATCTCGTGAAGCATACATTTTTTAATATCACGAAAAAAACCTTCGTTTGTACATTATTTTGGTATATACGTGTACAACGGGGTCATAGAAAGAAAACTTGATTATAAGAATTGAGTATGGAAAGAAGCAAAGATAACAAGATTGGAGTAACTATGGAAAGAATGAAGAAAAAATGGTTATAGATAACAAGAAACACAGTATGAGTATTGCGTGCGAGTATAGAAAATTTGAAGAAAATAAAAGTGAACAGTATTAGTAGTTTAGCAATATGTAAGAAAATAGGAAAGGCGCTTAATCCTCCACGACCGGTGATTAAGCAATTGTAAGAATGCAACCATGCTTTAGGTTGACCTCATAAGCGAGGCTTTCAAATATGGGCTATTCACCTAACTGGTAAACCGCCGGCAAATAAAGGACCGACGTATATATTTAAGGTCTTTTATACACCTAAGATAAAACGTTCATCATGTTACAAACATTTACATAATATGGAAACAATATGGAAATAAAGTGATAACAAATTATATTTATTAAATCAGTATAATAATGAATAAATGTTTTATCTTTTGTTATATTTTCTGCACTTATATTTTGACCATGATACTCATTTGTCTTAAAGAAAAAGGGACATAATTTGCGCGTTTTTATTGACATAGCTATTATTATAATTGACAATCCATTGCCAAAGGCACATTCGCGGATATTGTATTCGCGATTGTATTCGTGGTTATGACCACGTGTAATTAAAAAGCCATATATATACACATGTTTTTATTGCCCGTTGTCAAATTTAAGACCTTTGTAGGCACAGTTGTAGGGGGTCTGGGACATGCGTCCCCGATTTTTTTAAAGCTAGGCCGTCGTAGGTGCGTTTATGCGTATATTTCTTACGTTTTTAGAGGCCTGGTTATCCTTAATATTGACATTGAATTCACTGTTTTATAACCAACTTAATTAATAAAATGAAGTTAAATATTTGGATCATATTTAATGATTTTTTTTTGTTGCGAATTTATAGTTTACCCCTGCTAGGGATACGATTTTTATTACATTTTTGGTATTTTTATTTTTTCGATTTCTCAGGAAGAAAAGTGAAGGCACGTGTCTATAGTGCATTTAGGAAGCTACGTCACTGGCTTTGTATCTATAGAAATACATAACATCGGTGTATTTTGTTACACCGTTCTACTTTATTTGATAACTTTATATACCTTTAAGTACCAAATGATGTTCGGGAAACTCTAGCAAAAGAGCAATTTATGGACTAATAAGCTCAGACATGAGACTTTGTATCAAACAAGCTAGGACGTTAATTTTATACGATGCTGTTCGGCATGCAGTCGAGCTTGAAGCGTATACTCATGCTGAAAGGAAACACATGGAGGGACCAGACTATTTAAGATCAGATAAAGAGTCAGAATTAAGAGAAGAATAAAAATGTCTCAAGAACATCGTTTCAGATCTCAACAAGACATTCCAATCATGATCTCATGATAGGACAGTTTCAAAACCACAGGAGATAACTATCAACCAAAATAGACGATTTCAACATGGCCGATAAAACTCCCGGTTTGAAGTCAGGAGAAAAAGGAACTGTTATGGTCGCGGATCCAAAGATCATATTAAACCTAATTGTCCTAAGCTTCAGAATACTAACACCAAATCAAATACTAGTTCGTCTAATGATAAACAACACGTTGCAGCTGCTGGTTCAGGTCTTTATGTAGACACAAAAAATAATAATATACTTACAGAATGCTTAATCTATACAGGAGCAGCTCTCACAATAGTTTCTACAATAGTTTGGGATATAATTAGCGCTTCTAGTTCAAATGAGCTGAAATCTTTCAAAACAAAAATGTTTTCGGCGTCAGGAGATCAAAGTTATATCAAGGGGAAAACACAGTAAGCATAGAGTATAAGTGAAATTGTGGTTGCAGATATTGAGTTAGATGTTTTACTTGGTTTAGACTTTTTGTAAGCTCAAAATTGTAAACTTGATTTATCCAACAACATATTAACAATTAAAGGCAGTAATGTCAGTTAAAACTAGCTGGAAGGCTAGGTTGTTACGGAATAAATGTTAATCAGGCCGTTATACCGTCAAGGTCTCAGGTACCTATCCTAATGCAAACACCGGGAGAACTATTAACACAGTATACAAAAACAAAATCACTGGTAAAGCTAAATGAGAAAAGCACAAGTGCACGAAGGACAGACCAACATGTGTAGAATGTAATGTAACTTTTAAAAAGACTGCATATCTGTGGAGACATGAAAAGGAAATACGGAAAAAAGTATGTTGTGCCAAATTACAGAACTGCAGGTGCATCAAATTAGTGAAACAGAAAGATTATGTAAAATGACACCAGCTTTACTGCCAGTCCAAACACCTGCCAATATTAAGTTGTGTGCTCAAAATAGTGAGGGCAGCAGCTCTGAAATATATGTAACACGTGAAACAAATGCATTTGCGGAGGCTGGAACGAGTTGTGATTCGAACAACCGACATGGAAATAATGAAGAGTTGTGCAAACAGAGATAAAGATGCGCTCCAGGGGGTAGATAATTCTAAATATGTGTTTGAAACTGGAAAATTGCTTGAAAGAAATAAAACTAAAGGAACGACCAGAAAGACCGACGTTCAGCATGATGCAGGAACCACAAAACACTCTTCCGAGATAAAGGAGGCTTCAGATAGTGCCCACTCCGGTATTATGTTTACTTTAATTACCTTCCCGTCAGTAGTCCGATATATTATATTGGACGCTTCAGATAGTGCCCACTCGGGTATTATGTTTACGTTAATTACCTATCCTCAAGTGGTCAGATATAGCACACTGGACACTTCAGGTAGTGCCCATTCGGGTATTATGTTAACTTAAATTACCTACCCGTCAGTTGTCAGATATAGTATACTGGACGCTTCAGATAGTGCCCATTCGGGTATTATGTTAACTTAAATTACCTACCAGTCAGTGGTCAGATATAGTATACTGGACGCTTCAGATAGTGCCAACTCCGGTATTATGTTTACTTTAATTACCTACCCGTCAGTTGTCAGATATAGTATAATGGACGCTTCAGATAGTGCCCATTCGGGTATTATGTTAACTTAAATTACCTACCCGTCAGTTGTCAGATATAGTATACTGGACGCTTCAGATAGTGCCAACTCCGGTATTATGTTTACTTTAATTACCTACCCGTCAGTGGTCAGATATAGTATACTGGACGCTTCAGATAGTGCCCACTCGTGTATTATGTTTACTTTAATTACCTACCCGTCAGTGGTCAGATATAGTATACTGGACGCTTCAGATAGTGTCCACTCCGGTATTATGTTTACTTTAATTACCTACCCGTCAGTTGTCAGATATGGTATACTAGACGCTTCAGGTAGTGTCCATTCGGGTATTATGTTTAATTAAATTACCTACCCGTCAGTTGTCAGATATAGTATACTGGACGCTTCAGATAGTACCCACTCCGGTATTATGTTTACTGTAATTACTTACCAGTCAGTGGTCTGATATGGTATGCTGGACGCTTCAAATAATGTCCACTCCGGTATTATGTTTACTTTATTTACCTACCCGTCAGTGGTCAGTGATAGTATACTGGACGCTTCAGATGGTGACAAATCCGATATAATGTAAACTTTAATTAGCTACCCGTCAGTGGTCAGATATAGTCTAGTGGACACTACAGATAATGCCCACTCCGGTATTATGTTGACTTTAATAACCTACCATTCAGTGGTCAAATATAGTATACTTGACACTTCAGATAGTGCCCACTCCGGTATTATGTTTACTTTAATTACCTACCCGTCAATGGTCAGTGATAGTATACTGGACGCTTCAGATAGTGCCCACTCTGGTATTATGTTTACTTTTATTACCAACCTGTCGGTGGTCAGATATGGTATACTTGACGATTCAGATAGTGGTCTCTCTGGTATTATTTTTACTTTAATTACCTGCCCGTCAGTGGTTAGATATAGCATACTGGACGTTTCAGATAGTGCTCAACCGGTATTATGGTTACTGTTATTACCTACCAGTCAGTGGTCAGATACATGTATAGTATACTGGACATTTCAGATAGTGCTTACTCTTGTATTATGTTTACTTTAATTACCTACCAGTCATTGGTCAGATATAGTATACTTGACACTTCAGATAGCACCCACTCCGGTATTACGTTTACTTTAATTACCTACCCGTCAGTTGTCAGATATAGTATACCGGACATTCCAGATAGTGCCCACCCCGGTTTTATGTTAACTTTAATTACCTACCCGTCAGTGGTCAGATATAACATACAGGACGCTTCAGATAGTGCCCACTCTTGTATTATGTTTACTTTAATTACCTACCAGTCAGTGGCCAGATATATTATACTGGACACTACAGATGGTGCTCACTCCGGTAATATGTTTACTTTAATTACCTACCAGTCAGTGGTCAGATATAGTATACTGGACGCTTCAGATAGTGCCCACACCGTTATTATGTTTACTTGTATTACCTTCCCGTCAGTGGTCAGTCATAGTATACTGGACACTTCAGATAGTGCCTACTCCGGTATTATGTTTACGTTAATTACCTACCCGTCAGTTGTCAGATATAGTATACTGGACATTTCAGATAGTGCCCAGTCCAGTGTTATGTTTACATTAATTACCTACCCGTCAGTGGTCAGATATAGTATACTGGACGCTTCAGATAGTGCCCACTCCGGTATTATGTTTACTTTAATTACCTACCCGTCAGTGGTCAGATATAGTATACTGGACGCTTCAGATAGTGTCCACTCCGGTATTATGTTTACATTAATTACCTACCCGTCAGTGGTCAGATATAATATACTGGACGCTTGAGATAGTGCCCATTCCGGTAATATGTTTACTTTAATTACCTACCCGTCAGTGGTCTGATATAGTATACTGGACGCTTCAGATAGTGCCCACTCCGGTATTATGTTTACTTTTATTATATACCCGTCAGTAGTCAGACATAGTATCAGGACGCTACAGATAGTGCCCACTCCGGTATTGTGTTTACTTTTATTATATACCCGTCAGTAGTCAGACATAGTATCAGGACGCTTCAGATAGTGCCCACTCCGGTATTATGTTTACTTTTTTTACATACCCGTCAGTGATCAGATATAGTATCAGGACGCTACAGATAGTTCCCACTCCGGTATTATGTTTATTCATGTTCACTGGCACGGTATAGTATACATATAGTATATAATATATATAGGCAAGGGCAGAGAAGAGACGCAAGTTGCTGGAAGCCCACCACTGATGGATAATATTTGACCAGCACTATTGGTCCACCATCCCGAGCTTGTCCTGGTATTAAAGGAGATAAGCAAGTGTTGACGGCTGATGACACCAGTGATTACATGTAGCAGTGTTGCAGTATTATTCATCACTGGAACGCTCCAGATAGTGCCAACTTAGGTTTTATATTCAATTTAAATACCTACCAGTCATTGGTCAGATATCGTGTAATGGAACGTCAAAAAACCATTTCCGGATGATTCCCTAATGTGTTCAAAGGTTACAGAGCAGATAAGAATATGAATGAAGGGAGAACGGCTTCTTTTACTTTTGATATCGTTGACGTAAAGGCCATAATGTTCTATTTCTGAATATATTGTAAAGAAATCTTAAAAAGATCGGGGATGTCTAGAATATGAATAGCCTAGGAACGACAATTAGTCGTTATTATTAGAAAAAGTGGCGTAAAAGCCAATAAAACGCAATATACATTAACAGAAAAACGACCTAAATATTTCGATGATGAAAGCATTGCATGTTGTTTGGTACATGGGTAAATAATGGCGTCATGCAAGATTGGATTCATTCAAATGAGTTCTCTCGTTAACAAAAGACTTACCTCACTGTTATGGTCAAACATGTGTTAACAGGAAGCGCCTTCCACCACAAGAAGTGATGTGTATTTTATATGAATATTATTTTAATATTGATATACACATGTATATATGTATATATTAGATAAAATAGATACAAATAATCACCAAAAGACAACAAAACACACAATTCACAAGTAATTCTTATTTATTAGATAGATACTCTCAACATATCTTTTCTTGCAAAAAAAGAGCTGATACATGCAAATGTCGTGCAATGCGTTCATACGTATATATACAAGTGTAGAATATTAAGGTTGACCACGTGTATATTTATCAGATACTTAATGTACATATAATGTTATACTCTATTGACCACGTGTATATTTATCAGATACTTAATGTACATATAATGTAATACTCTATTGACCACGTGTATATTTATCAGATACTTAATGTACATATAATGTAATACTCTATTATAAGAAAGCAAACTAGTTTATGACCGTTGGAAGCTCGCCACCAACATGGCACGTGGCTTTTGTTCAGGATCACTGACCTCATTGTATAATACATTTTCGCACGTGTTAAGTCCACTAACACTTTCAAACAATGTCAAAATCTAAATGCCCGGGAATTAGTTCAGTCCCGGAACCGAAAAATGGCATAGAGTGTTAACATGTCGAAAACATATCAGGTAAAAAATGCACGCGCTTTTTCATACCCTTGTAAAGTGTATTTACAATTCCGTGAAGACATGAAATGGCACTCGTGAAACCTAAATATCCTGGTATGGTATGGTAAAATGAGTATTCTCTTGTCCGGTATTTGAATCTAAATAAATTTGTCTGTTTTAATATGTTTGTAATTGATATATGTATGCGCTACAGATACGATGAATTTTCTAATATTTTTTTTTCAAAACAAAATACTTCCTCAAAATGATGGTATTCCAGATTTAAATTTGATGTCCATGTATGAATATATCAGGAATAAATATGTTGCCATGATTAGGCGAATACAACGTTATTTACGATATTGTACTAAACTATGGTTTGGCTGTATGGGCCTTATTATGTTATTCACTTAAATGGGTAGACTCTGCTGTAACAATATATAATATTTAGGTGTAGACTCTGCTGTAACAATATATCATATTCACCTAAATGGGTAGACTCTGCTGTAATAATATATCATATTCACCTAAATGGGTAGACTCTGCTATAACAATATATCATATTCACCTAAATGGGTTGACTCTGCTGTAACAATATATCATATTCACCTAAATGGGTAGACTCTGCTGTAACATGATATCATATTCACCTAAATGGATAGACTCTGCTGTAACATGATATCATATTCACCTAAATGGATAGACTCTGCTGTAACATGATATCATGTTCACCTAAATGGGTAAACTCTGCTGTAACATGATACCATGTTCACCTAAATGGATAGACTCTGCTGTAACAATATATCATATTCACCTAAATGGGTTGACTCTGCTGTAACAATATATCATATTCACCTAAATGGGTAGACTCTGCTGTAACATGATATCATATTCACCTAAATGGATAGACTCTGCTGTAACATGATATCATGTTCACCTAAATGGGTAAACTCTGCTGTAACATGATATCATGTTCACCTAAATGGGTAAACTCTGCTGTAACATGATATCATGTTCACCTAAATGGATAGACTCTGCTGTAACAATATATCATATTCACCTAAATGGGTAGACTCTGCTGTAACATGATATCATGTTCACCTAAATGGGTAAACTCTGCTGTAACATGATATCATATTCACCTAAATGGGTAGACTGTGCTGTAACTTGATATCATGTTATTCACCTAAATCGGTAAACTCTGCTATAACTTGATATCATTTACATTTTGATATTTTTCTGTTTATTAACGAATGCCGTATATTACGGGTGAAGAATTGGATGTACACTATACATGGGTGCAGAAAAGCGCGTATATTTGTCACAGGTACGAAAAAGCGCATACTGGCTAACGCCACCTAATTTTGCTGTTAGAAAAAAAACACGGTTCAACAAGATGGAGAGAAAAGTAAAACCCGGTCCAATATTTTATATATAAACACGTTAAACGACGACAGTTTGTTCATCAAATACATCTATTGGAAGTAAGTAGAGCTGTTAAATGAATTTCGTTTACGTTTAAGTGCTGTTTCTCCAAATTGCAGATGCGGGCAAACTTGGAAATACAATAATGTTGTATTTTGTGTGTTTTTAAGGATATCTTACCTCCTATGATAAGCTTTCCAATATGTACATGTATACTGGAATAAATAGCCAAATAAACTTATGCTTAAGTTGTTATATGAAATTATCTTTTGTAGTCGGTCAATCTGGAATGTTTATCTATATTTAATAACGGGATCACACTGTCGTCTTCTTATAAAAACTCGTTCAATTAACTATGTTAAACAAACATTTTAGTATTTTTAAAGTTTGTTATACGTTTTCTGTTCTCTCTGCTCTTATTCTCTTACAATTCTGTATTTTTCTCATTCATATATTATTTTTTATTTTGTTTACAACTGCCGTACTCTATATGTTATTTGTTAAACTGTAGAGGGAGGGCCGAATCTTATATTGGAAGAACTTGAGGTCCAACCCCATTTCTGTGTATAAAAGTAGATATAAAATGTGTTTAAATAAAAAAACCTGCTTTGAACGTCGTTGACTTTTTCCAGAGATTTCGACTTGCCACTGAAAAACGATTTCCATTCATTGTGTTTCGCCCACAATCATTAAAGAAAATTAGCAATCGTACGCCTTTGTCTTTAGAAAAGCAAGAGTCAAAGATGACCAAAACTAGCCATATATGTAACATACCTGCTGAAACTAGCCGTACATGTAACATACATGCTGAAACTAGCCGTATATGTAACATTCCTGCTGAAACTAGCCGTACATGTAACATACCTGCTGAAACTAGCCGTACATGTAACATACATGCTGAAACTAGCCGTATATGTAACATACCTGCTGAAACTAGCCGTACATGTAACATACATGCTGAAACTAGCCATATATGTAACATACCTGCTGAAACTAGCCGTACATGTAACATACATGCTGAAACTAGCCGTATATGTAACATACATGCTGGACGCTTATTACAGTCCAGTTTGTGTATTCCATCTGACAGACTTTACAATGATTGTATCCTTAATTGAATATTTTACAAAGCAATTCAGCAACCTACATGTTTGACACAGACTACTGATTAAAGTTTCAAATGAATCAATTTTGTTTTTGGTTAAAATCAAAGAATAAATCTGAGTTCATTAATAAATTGTTGCTTTTTATATAAATTTCATACAACAAATGAATACATGTGGATTAAATCCTACGATACTAATGCAATCTTTTGAGAAAAAAACAAATCCGATATTAATTGTCGTGTCCTATAACAGAGACACAACCCAACACATTTTGGAGATTTACGTGTCTCGAATAATGATTTAAATCTTGTGAACATTACTACTCAATATGATTCAATTATTCAAGTAAAGTGTCCAAGTAAAGTGAACTAAACATTTGAGATGTTTAAGTTTGAATAATTAATTGCAAGCTTCATGGTGCTGTGATATCAGGAGATGTGGTTTGGTATTTACAGCTCAGTGATTATGTAAAGGTTTTGTAAAAATCCATATCGCATTAACTAGGTGAAACAACACGTTTTCTTTTAAGAGGTGAATGTCTACGACACCTAATCATTGATGATTTAGTTGACCTCTACCTGACCTTCAAACACATCAGCATCGACCTGCCTGACCCTATATTCCGCCAGAACATAAAACATAATGGCAACTACAAGTAAAATCATGAGAATGTACAGTTTAAAAGCAACACAGAGAAATGTTCCACTGAAGAAACCGATCGTCAAACCGAGGCTCTGAAGCATTCTGTAGTTTGCAAACGCCATGTCTGTATCCTCTGGACAAGTAATGCATATGAGGGCTGAATAGAATAAAGGTATTAATATATATATTGTTATAATTATATATACAAATATGCTAGTGACTTTATATCGACAATTATGCTGGTGATGATTCTAGTAACGACATATGTCTGCTGGATGATAGTTTAAACACATGATGATTCTAGTAACGACACATGTCTGCTGGATGATAGTTTAAATACATGATGATTCTAGTAAAGACACATGTCTGCTGAATGATAGTTTAAACACATGTTAAAATACGGAACACAACAGCTAACCCACCACCTGACATTTTATGTATTCCTTGTTTACATATTGTTGCACTATGTATCCTAGTTTACATATTGTTGCACAATGTATCCTAGTTTACATATTGTTGCACTTTGTATCTTAGTTTACATATTGTTGAACTATGTATCCTAGTTTACATAGTGTTGCACTTTGTATCCTAGTTTACATAGTGTTGCACTATGTATCCTAGTTTACATAGTGTTGCACTTTATTTAATAGACATATTTCCCAGTTTTCATATTGTTGCACTATATTTGATAGGCGTATTTCCTTGTTTACGTATTGTTGCACTATATTTGATAGGCGTATTTCCTTGATTATATATTGTTGCACTTTATTTGATAGAAATATTTCCTTGTTTACGAATTGTTGCACTATGTATCCTAGTTTACATATTGTTGCACTATGTATCCTAGTTTACATATTGTTGCACAATGTATCCTAGTTAACATATTGTTGCACTATGTAACCTAGTTTAAATAGTGTTGCACTATGTATCCTAGTTTACATATTATTGCACTATGTATCCTAGTTTACATATTGTTGCAAAATGTATCCTAGTTTACATATTGTTGCACTATGTATCCTAGTTAAAATATTGTTGCACTATGTATCCTAGTTAAAATATTGTTGCACTATGTATCCTAATTTACATAGTGTTGCACTATGTATCCTAGTTTACATATTGTTGCAATATGTATCCTAGTTTACATAGTGTTGCACTATGTATCCTAGTTTACATAGTGTTGCACTATATTTAATACACATATTTCCCCGTTTTCATATTGTTGCACTATATTTGATAGGCGTATTTCCTTGTTTACATATTGTTGCACTATATTTGATAGGCATATTTCCTTGTTTACATATTGTTGCACTATATTTGATAGGCGTATTTCCTTGTTTACATATTGTTGCACTATATTTGATAGGCGTATTTATTGGTTTACATATTGTTGCACTATATTTGATAGACGTATTTCATTGTTTATATATTGTTGCACTATAATTATGTGATAGGCGTATTTTCTTGCTTGCATATTGTTGCACTATAATTCATAGGTGCATTTAATTGTTTACAAATTATTGCACTATGTTTGCTAGGCGTATTTATTTGTTTACATACTGTTGCAATGTTTTCAATATGCACATTCTCTTGTTTATATATTTTTGCACTGGATTTGATTTGCGCATTTTCCTGTTTGCAATGTTTGATCGGAAGTATTTTTTTTCTTGCTTACATATTGTTGTACTTGGTTTAATAGGAATGTTTACTTGTAAATAGTAAACAAAATGCTGTACTGGGTTTGATATGAGTATTGACTTTTAAATAGTACACATATTTTTCACTGAGTTTGATAGACGTATTTTCTTGTTAACATATTAATGCACTGGGTTTGATTGACGTATTTTCTTGTTTACATGTTGTTGCAGTATATTTGGTTGGTGTATTTCCTAGTTTATACATTATTGCACTGGGTTTGATAAGCGTATTTCCTTGTTTACATATTGGTGCACTATATTTGATAGGCGTATTTCCTTGTTTACATATTGGTGCACTTTATTGGATAGGCGTATTTTCTTGTTTACATATTGGTGCACTATATTTGATAGGGGCATTTCCTTGTTTGCATATTGGTGCACTTTATTTGATAGGCGTATTTTCTTGTTTACATGTTGTTGCAGTATATTTGGTTGGTGTATTTCCTTTTTTATACATTAATGCACTTGGTTTGATGGGCGTATTTCCTTGTTAACATATTGGTGCACTTTATTTGATAGGGGCATTTCTTTGTTTGCATATTGGTGCACTATATTTGATAAGCGTATTTTCTTGTTTACATATTGTTGCACTATATTTGATTGATAGACGTATTTCCTTTTTTACATATAGTTTTACTGGGCTTGAGAGACGTATTTGTTTGTTTATATGTTATTGCGCTGTGTTTGATAGGCGTATTTATTCATTTACTTACATATTGTTGCATTGTACTTGATATACACTACATTTTCTTGTTTACATATTGTTGTACTGGTTTTAATAGTTATATTTACATGTAATTAGTAAAGATAATGTTGTACTGGGTTTGATAGACGTATTTTCTTGTTTACATGTTATTACATTTGAATTGAGAGACGTATTTTCTTGTTAACATATTGTAGTACTGGGTTCAATAGGCGTACTTCCTTGTTTAATATTGTTGCACTGTATTTGATAGGCGTAGTTCCTTGTTTACATATTGTTACATTATATTTGATAGGCGTATTTTCTTGTTTACATATAGTTACACTGTATTTGATAGGATTGTTTTATTGTTTACATATTATTGTACTGGGTTTGATAAATGTATTTTTTTTGTTTACAAACCATTGCACTGTATTCAAAAGGCGTATTTTCTTGTTTATATACTGTTTCAGTATATTTGATAGGCGTATTTTCTTGTTAAGATATTATTGCGATATGTTCGATAAGCGTATTTATTTGTTTACAGAATGTTGTACATATTTGTGTACTGGGTTTGATAGACATATTTCTATGTTGACATATTGTTACACTGGCTTGATAGATGTATTTCCGTGTTAACATATTGCTACACTATATTTGATACACGTATTATCTTGTTTACATATTGTTGCACTGGTATTAAATGACGTATTTTCTTGTTTACATATTGTTACACTGGGTCGATAGACGTATTTCCTTGTTTACATATTTGTGTACTGGGTTTGATAGATGTATTTCCTTGTTAACATATAATTGCACTTGGTTTGACAGACAATTTTTCTTCCTGTTTATATATTGTTACACTGAGTTTGATAGACGTGTTTTCTTCTTATTTACAAAATTTTTTCTTCTTGTTTACGTATTGTTACAATGGGTTTATTGACGCATTTCCTTGTTAATATATTTGTGTACTGGGGTTGATAGATGTATTTCCTTGTTTACATATAGTTGTACTGGGTTTGATAGACGTATTTTCTTCTTATTTACAATATGTTTTCTTCTTGTTTACATATTGTTACACTGGGTTTGATAGAAGTATTTTTTTCTTGTTTACATATTTTTTCTTCTTGTTTACGTATCGTTACACTGGGTTGGATAGACGTATTTTCTTCATGTTAACATATTTTTGTTTTTTGTTTACATATTGTTACACTGGGTTGATAGACGTATATCCTTGTTTACGTATTGTTGCACTGGGTTTGATTGACGTATTGTCTTGTTTACATAATATTACACAGGATTGACAGACGTATTTATTTGTTTACATAATTATTGTTGTGCTGGGGTTGATAGACATAATTCCTTGTGTTTGTGTACTTATTGTTGCACTATATTTGATAGACATATTTCCTTGTGTACACATTGTTGCACTATTTTAGTTTGGCGTATATTCTTGTCTACATATTGTTGCAATGTGTTCGATAAGCGTATTTATTTGTTAACATATTGTTGTACTGGGTTCGATAGACGTATTTCCTTGTTTACTTATTGTTGCACTGGATTTGAGAGACGTATTTTCTTGTTTATACATTGTTATTCTGGGTTGATGGACGAATTTGTTTGTTTATATATTGTTGCACTGGATTTGATAGGAATATTAATTTTTAAATATTATACATATTTTTGTACTTGGTTTGATTGGAGCATCAACTTGTAAATAGTATATATAGTGTTGCACTGGATTAATTTTAATTCAAAATCAGTCTACATTTGAGTTGCTTGTGAAATCTGAATGATTCATATCAATGTTATCAATTCTTCGTGTGCTATTTCATCAACATGTAGAGAGATGCACGTTTCCTATCCTTCTATATAAATCCCTGAATAAAATAACTGTACCTCACGCCATAGATGTGTTAGAAATATCTAACCACGGTAAAAATGCACAATACCTTACTCAGTATGCAAGAAAATGTGACCATGCTGGTGTTTGTGTTTATCGTTGTCTGGTGTTCGTTTATCGTCATCTGGTGTTTGTTTTTAACTGTCCAATTTTTATTTTTACTCACCCTCACAATTAACTTATTTTGTATTTGGGATTTATCGTGCCTCTTCCGACACACTCTCAAAACATTTTATCTTTCACAAAATAAGTTTAAAGTCAGTGTTGTACTGTTAAATGGCGTTTTCTTTCTTTTGTACGCTGTTCACTACCTAATCTCTGGAGTACAGTGACATAAATGAAAACCTTTCATGTTTTATTTGTTATTATATTATTGAACATATATTGATCATTGGTTTGTCTCTCTTTTGAAATAATGCCAACTCATGTAAATTATGTTAGTATTTTGGTAAAGTGTGCACTGATGTTTTGTATTAAGTGTCGTGCAGGCTCTCCAGGAGTGAGTAATGCGTACTGTTGCTCAGGTTGGATACGTGTAATGTGTTCTGTTGCTCAGGTTGGATACGTGTAATGCGTACTGTTGCTCAGGTTGGATAGGTGTAATGTGTACTGTTGCTCAGGTTGGATACGTGTAATGCGTACTGTTGATCAGGTTGGATACGTGTAATGTGTTCTGTTGCTCAGGTTGGATACGTGTAATGCGTACTGTTGCTCAGGTTGGATAGGTGTAATGTGTACTGTTGCTCAGGTTGGATACGTGTAATGTGTACTGTTGCTCAGGATGGATAGGTGTAATGTGTACTGTTGCTCAGGTTGGATAGGTGTAATGTGTACTGTTGCTCAGGTTGGATACGTGTAATGTGTACTGTTGCTCAGGTTGGATACGCGTAATGTGTACTGTGTAATGTGTACTGTTGCTCAGGTTGGATACGTGTAATGTGTACTGTTGCTCAGATTGGATAGGTGTAATGCGTACTGTTGCTCAGGTTGGATACGTGTAATGTGTACTGTTGCTCAGGTTGGATAGGTGTAATGCGTACTGTTGCTCAGGTTGGATAGGTGTAATGCGTATTGTTGCTCAGGTTGGATAGGTGTAATGCGTACTGTTGCTCAGGTTGGATAGGTGTAATGCGTACTGTTGCTCAGGTTGGATAGGTGTAATGTGAACTGTTGCTCAGGTTGGATACGCGTAATGTGAACTGTTGCTCAGGTTGGATAGGTGTAATGTGTACTCTTGCTCAAGTTGGATAGGTGTTATGTGTACTGTGTAATGTGTATTGTTGCTCAGGTTGGATAGGTGTAATGCGTACTGTTGCTCAGGTTGGATAGGTGTATTGTGTACTGTTGCTCAGGTTGGATAGGTGTAATGCGTACTGTTGCTCAGGTTGGATACGTGTAATGTGAACTGTTGCTCAGGTTGGATAGGTGTAATGCGTACTGTTGCTCAGGTTGGATAGGTGTAATGTGTACTGTTGCTCAGGTTGGATACGTGTAATGCGTACTGTTGCTCAGGTTGGATACGTGTAATGTGCACTGTTGCTCAGGTTGGATAGGTGTAATGCGTACTGTTGCTCAGGTTGGATAGGTGTAATGTGTACTGTTGCTCAGGTTGGATACGTGTAATGTGTACTGTTGCTCAGGTTGGATACGTGTAATGTGTACTGTTGCTCAGATTGGATAGGTGTAATGCGTACTGTTGCTCAGGTTGGATACGTGTAATGTGTACTGTTGCTCAGGTTGGATAGGTGAAATGCGTACTGTTGCTCAGGTTGGATACGTGTAATGTGTATTGTTGCTCAGGTTGGATAGGTGTAATGCGTACTGTTGCTCAGGTTGGATAGGTGTAATGCGTACTGTTGCTCAGGTTGGATACGTGTAATGTGAACTGTTGCTCAGGTTGGATACGCGTAATGTGAACTGTTGCTCAGGTTGGATAGGTGTAATGCGTACTGTTGCTCAAGTTGGATAGGTGTAATGTGTACTGTGTAATGTGTATTGTTGCTCAGGTTGGATAGGTGTAATGCGTACTGTTGCTCAGGTTGGATAGGTGTATTGTGTACTGTTGCTCAGGTTGGATAGGTGTAATGCGTATGTTGCTCAGGTTGGATACGTGTAATGTGAACTGTTGCTCAGGTTGGATAGGTGTAATGCGTACTGTTGCTCAAGTTGGATAGGTGTAATGTGTACTGTGTAATGTGTATTGTTGCTCAGGTTGGATAGGTGTAATGCGTACTGTTGCTCAGGTTGGATAGGTGTAATGTGTACTGTTGCTCAGGTTGGATAGGTGTAATGTGTACTGTTGCTCAGGTTGGATAGGTGTATTTACGTATTATAGTAAAGGATATACATACTATTACACTGGGTTTGCCAGACTGCGTCACACAGGCCCCAGGACGCTGATAAAATAAAGAAGATTGTTAGACTTTTCTCGGGGATCCAGATTAGTAAGCCGATCATTAAACCCATATGAATAATGCCGCCAATACCGAATACAACCTCGCGGGGTACCAAGTTGGCGCAAACGGCAACCAAGATTGCGCTGATGACGTTTGCAAGTCCGAGAATAATCATGGAATAACCGATGTACTCTTCACCCATTGTGCAAGTAACGTACGCCTGCAAAAAAAAAAAAGAAAAGATTTATAGTAGAATTTCGTTGACTTCCTGCATCAAACAGAAACTCTGCTCCTCATTGATTGATTATTTTCAATATTCTGTTCGAAACACTAGAATGATATACATATTAGTTTATCATTTTTTAACAAATCTGTATTTTCATTGAAACAGACTCACGCAATACCGATCGTTTCATACATACAAAAAACAACCAAAAAGAAAGTATATACTTTTGCTGTGTATATTGACACAAAGAAACACGAGTGCTCATTATTTCACCCAAATATACATATGGAGTTTCAGTAGTGGTATAGTCATTTTAAAAACAAAAATCTAAGATGCTTTTGAGGTTCGGATAGAAAATTCCGTCCCAAGGGAAAACTGTTTTGTGAGATTACGAGTTGAAGAGTAGAAATGTCACGAATCATAATTTTTCTTACCAAATTGATTGAATAAATGTTATAATCTAAATTACCACTTTTAATTAACACATTAATCTAATAAGTCATGTTATATGTCTTTAAACACCATGTCACAGCGCGAGAACTTCATATAACCCCAGTAGAAATGCAAATTTCCTTATCTGGTATGGAAGAAGTGAATTGCTATATCAGTTTTTAAAATTAATTGTTTTGAAAATAACGACCTTCCAAATGTCCTCGACGTGTGCCTAATTGTACGTAACACATTGCTTAATGTATTTTCAATTATTAATTTCTGTTTATATACTTTCAACGGATTATATGAGTACTTTTATTTTGATGCAGACATCCATTGAACAAAACTGTGACACATACCTGGTTGAAATCGGAAAAAACAAAGGCTTGTTGAAGACCGCTAAAGATTAGCAGAGGAACTAGAAGACGGAAAGTTTTGTGGGTCACCATCATGGAGATATGCTGCACCACTATCTGCAAAGAAACATGCACCGTTACATATAAGTCAAGTTTTGTGTGTCACCATCATGAAGATATGTTGCACCACTATCTGTACAGAAACAAGCACCGTTACATATGAGTCAAGTTTTCTGGGTCACCATCATGGAGATATGTTGCACCACTATCTGTACAGAAACAAGCACCGTTACATATAACTCAAGTTTTGTGTGTCACCACCATGGAGATATGTTGCACCTTTATCTGAACAGAAACAAGCACCGTTATATATAACTCAAGTTTTGTTGGTCACCATCATGGAGATATGCTGCACCACTATCGGTAAAGAAACATTCACCGTTACACATGAGTCAAGTTTTCTGGGTCACCATCAACGAGATATATTGCACCACTATCTGTAAAGAAACATGCACCGTTACATATAACTCAAGTTTTGTTGGTCACCATCATGGAGATATGCTGCACCACTATCTGTACAGAAACAAGTAGCGTTACATATAACTGAAGTTTTCTGGGTCACCATCATAGAGCTATGCAGCACCACTATCTGTAAAGAAACATGCACCGTTACACATAAGCCAAGTTTTCTGGGTCACAAACATGGAGATATGCTGCACCACTATCTGTACAGAAACAAGCAACGTAACAAATATAACTGAAGTTTTCTGGGTCGCCATCATAGAGATATATTGCACCACTATCTGTAAAGAAACATGCACCGTTACATATAACTCAAGTTTTGTTGGTCACCATCATGGAGATATATGCTGCACCACTATCTGTACAGAAACAAGTAGCGTTACATATAACTGAAGTTTTCTGGGTCACCATCATATAGATATGCAGCACCACTTTCTGTAAAGAAACATGCACCGTTACACATAAGCCAAGTTTTCTGGGTCACAAACATGGAGATATGCTGCACCACTTTCTGTAAAGAAACATGCACCGTTACAAATGAGTCAAGTTTTGTTGGTCACCATCATGGATATATGCTGCACCACTATCTGTAAAGAAATATGCACCGTTGAACATGAGTCAAGTTTTCTGGGTCACCATCATTGAGATATGCTGCACCACTATCTGTAAAGAAACATGCACCGTTACATATGAGTCAAGTTTTGTTGGTCATCATCATGGAGATATGTTGCACCACTATCTGTAAAGAAATATGCACCGTTACATATGAGTCAAGTTTTGTTGGTCATCATCATGGAGATATGTTGCACCACTATCTGTAAAGAAATATGCACCGTTAAACATGAGTCAAGTTTTCTGGGTCACCAGCATGGAGATATGCTGCACCACTATCTGTAAAGAAACATGCACCGTTATACATGAGTCAAGTTTTATTGGTCACCATCATGGAGATATGTTGCACCACTATCTGTAAAGAAACATGCACCGTTACACATGAGTCAAGTTTCGTTGGTCATCATCATGGAGATATGTTGCACCACTATCTGTAAAGAAATATGCACCGTTAAACATGAGTCAAGTTTTCTGGGTCACCAGCATGGAGATATGCTGCACCACTATCTGTAAAGACACATGAGTCAAGTTTTCTGGGTTACCATCATACAGATATGCTGCACCACTATCTGTAAAGAAACATGCACCGTTATACATGATTCAAGTTTTATTGGTCACCATCATGGAGATATGTTGCACCACTATCTGTAAAGAAATATGCACCGTTACATATGAGTCAAGTTTTCTGGGTCACCAGCATGGAGATATGCTGCACCACTATCTGTAAAGACACATGAGTCAAGTTTTCTGGGTTACCATCATACAGATATGCTGCACCACTATCTGTAAAGAAACATGCACCGTTACACATGAGTCAAGTTTTCTGGGTCACCATCATACAGATATGATGCACCACTATCTGTAAAGAAACATGCACCGTTACATATGAGTCAAGTTTTGTAGGTCACCACCATGGAGATATGCTGCACCGCTATCTGTAAAGAGACATGCACCGTTACATATAAGTCAAGTTTGGTTGGTCACCACCATAAAGATATGTTGCACCACTATCTGTAAAAAAAACATGCACTGTTACACATAAGTCAAGTTTTGTTGGTCACCACCATAAAGATATGTTGCACCACTATCTGTAAAAAAAACATGCACTGTTACACATAAGTCAAGTTTTATGGGTGACCCTCATAAAGATATGCTGCACCACTATCTGTAAAGAAACATGCACCGTTACATATGAGTCAAGTTTTGTTGGTTACCACCATGGAGATATGCTGCACCGCTATTTGTAAAGAGACATGCACCGTTACATATAAGTCAAGTTTTATGGGTGACCCTCATAGAGATATGCTGCACCACTATCTGTAAAGAAACATGCACCGTTAAATATGAGTCAAGTTTTGTTGGTCACCACCATGGAGATAAGCTGCACCGCTATTTGTAAAGAGACATGCACCGTTACATATAAGTCAAGTTTTATGGGTGACCATCATAGAGATATGCTGCACCACTATCTGTAAAGAAACATGCACCGTTACACATAAGTCAAGTTTTGTGGGTCACCATTATATAGATATGCTGCACCACTATCTGTAAAGAAACATGCACCGTTACACATAAGTCAACGGGCAGCACCAGCCATACATAGGTTTACACGTTCATATAACACGGACAACACTTACAAAGTAATAATTAATATTTGTTTATTGCTTCCTTATATCAATTTCAGCTGCCATCGTAACATACTGAGTACTACGCCTGGTCTTGCACACTTGATTTATTAAATGTATTTTAAACAAAACCTTCATGTTATTACAACTTTAACTCTATTATGCCACGGCTCATAGCTGTATTAAACTTTTGTTTAATATATTTGTTTCGCCTTTGCTATATATATCTATAAATATATATGTTTTGATAATCCTAGTAATTGATCTACATGTATCGTGTATGGATTTGATTGGACATAACATCCACATTTCATATTCATAGGTGTAGTTATCATTTGATAAGTTACATGCATGAGTTAACACTAAACTAAATAACAGTTGAAGTTGTCTCAACTTCATTACATGTAAACTAAAACAATGAAATAAAATAACAAAATGGTACGCAATTATATTTAGTGTTTATATTTTCGATTTTTTATTGCTTATTTAGTTGGGACAACTTATACTGCTATTACGGTTAGTGTTAACACATACCTGTAACTCATCAAATGATAACTACAACTATGTATATGAAGAAAAAAACACTATTTCTATTTTATCAAAAGTTAAAGCACAGATTTCTTTATAATTAATAAATGAGCAGTTAAATTTTAAACACAATTCCTGAATAGAATATAAACTTTCACTGTTGCTTTTAAGGAATAATGACAGAAAAATAAACGGTCATGTTCGCACGGTTTATGGGCGCAGCAAAAACCATGCTTTTAAAACTCGTGAAAATCTTAAACACATGTTATGGTTGGAGTACAGTGTCTTGAAATATTTTATTGCCTCTGAGAAATATTTCTGCTAAAGGATGCTAAAATGAATAATATATGTTATAAAATCGGTATGAATATGAGGGTTTGTAAAATATGTAAGGTTGTCTATGAATGGGTGTGTTAACGTGATGTAAGTGTGTAATATATATGTTTGCCCCATTTATAAATAAGAAGGGTGTGTTAAAATCATATATTTGTGACATGTTTGGATGTTTGACATATGCATCAGTACGAAGGGAGTAGTAATATGGTGTGGAAGCTCGTGATATATCTTGGATGTTTGACATATGCATCAGTACGCAGGAAGTGTTAACATGGTGTGGCAGTTTGTGATATATCTTGGATGTATGACATATGCATCCGTATGAAGGAAGTGTTAACATGGTGTGGAAGTTTGAGATATATCTTGGATGTTTGACATATGCATCAGTACGAAGGGAGTAATAACATGGTGTGGAAGTTTGTGATATATCTTGGATGTTTGACATATGCATCAGTACGATGGGAGAAGTAATATGGTGTGGAAGTTTGTGATATATCTTGGATGTTTGACGTATGCATCAGTACCGAAGGAAGTGTTAACATGGTGTTGAAGTTTGTGATATATCTTGGATGTTTGACATATGCATCAGTATCGAAGGGAGTGTTAACATGGTGTTGAAGTTTGTGATATATCTTGGATGTTTGACGTATGCATCAGTACCGAAGGGAGTGTTAACATGGTGTTGAAGTTTGTGATATATCTTGGATGTTTGACATATGCATCAGTACAAAGGGAGTAGGAACATGGTGTGGAGTTTGTGATATATCTTGGATGTTTGACATATGCATCAGTACAAAGGGAGTAGGAACATGATGTGGAAGTTTGTGATATATAGTGGATGTTTGACATATGCATCAGTACCAAAGGAAGTGTTAACATGGTGTGGAAGTTTATAATATAACTGTGATGTTTGACATATGCATCAGTACGAAGGGAGTAGTAACATGGTGTGGAAGTTCGTGATATATCTTGGATGTTTGACATATGCATCAGTACGAAGGGAGTGTTAACATGGTGTGGAAGTTTGTAATATAACTGTGATGTTTGACATATGCATCAGTACGAAGGGAGTAGGAACATGGTGTGGAAGTTCGTGATATATCTTGGATGTCTGACATATGCATTAGTAAGAAGGGAGTTGTAACATGGTGTGGAAGTTTGTAATATATCTGTTATGTTTGACATATGCAACAGTACGAAGGGAGTTGTAACATGGTGTGGAAGTTTGTAAAGTATCTGTTATGTTTGACATATGCAACAGTACGAAGTGAGTAGGAACATGGTGTGGAAGTTTGTAATATATCTGTTATGTTTGACATATGCATCAGTACGAAGGGAGTAGTAAAATGGTGTGGAAGTTTGTAATATAACTGTGATGTTTGATATATGCATCAGTACGAAGTGAGTAGGAACATGGTGTGGAAGTTTGTAATATATTTGTAATGTTTGACATATGCATCAGTACGAAGTGAGTAGGAACATGGTGTGGAAGTTTGTAATATAACTGTGATGTTTGACATATGCATCAGTACGAAGTGAGTAGTAAAATGGTGTGGAAGTGTGTAATATATCGGTTATGTTTGACATATGCATCAGTACGAAGTTAGTAGTAAAATGGTGTGGAAGTTTGTAATATATCTGTTATGTTTGAAATATGCATCAGTACAAAGCGAGTAGGAACATGGTGTGGAAGTTTGTAATATAACTGTGATGTTTGACACATGCATCAGTACGAAGTGAGTAGTAAAATGGTGTGGAAGTGTGTAATGTATCTGTTATGTTTGACATATGCATCAGTACGAAGTGAGCAGGAACATGGTGTGGAAGTTTGTAATATAACTGTGATGTTTGATTTATGAATCAGTACGAAGTAAGTAGTAAAATGGTGTGGAAGTTTGTAATATAACTGTGATGTTTGACATATGCATCAGTACGAAGGGAGTAGTAACATGGTGTTGAAGTTTGTAATATAACTGTAATGTTTGACATATGCATCAGTACGAAGTGAGTAGTAAAATGGTGTGGAAGTTTGTAATATAACTGTGATGTTTGACATATGCATCAGTACGAAGGGAGTAGTAACATGGTGTTGAAGTTTGTAATATAACTGTAATGTTTGACATATGCATCAGTACGACGTGAGTAGTAAAATGGTGTGGAAGTTTGTAATATAACTGTGATGATTGACATATGCATCAGTACGAAGGGAGCTGTAACATGGTGTGGAAGTTCATGATATATCTTGGATGTTTGACATATGCATCAGTACGAAGGGAGAAGGAATATGGTTTAGAAGTTTGTAATATAACTGTGATGATTGACATATGCATCAGTACGAAGTGAGTAGTAATATGGTGTGGACGCTCGTGATATATCTTGGATGATTGACATAATTATGCATCAGTACGAAGGGAGTATTAACATGGTGTGGAAGTTTGTGATATATCATGGATGATTGACATAATTATGCATCAGTACCGAAGGGAGTAGGAACATGGTGTGAAAGTTCGTGATATATCTTGGATGTTTGACATATGCATCAGTACCGAAGGGAGTAGGAACATGGTGTTGAAGTTCGTGATATATCGTGGATGTTGACATATGCATCAGTACAAAGGGAGTAGTAACATGGTGTGAAAGTTTGTGATATATCTTGGATGTTTGACATATGCATCTGTACCGAAGGGAGTAGTAACATGGTGTTGAAGTTCGTGATATATCTTGGATGTTTGACATATGCATCAGTATGAATGCATTAAGAACATGATGTGGAAATTTGTGATATATCTTGGATGTTTGACATATGCATCAGTACCGAAGGGAGTAGGAACATGGTGTGGAAGTTTGTGATATATCTTGGATGTTTGACACATGCATCAGTACGAAGGGAGTAGTAACATGGCGTGGAAGTTTGTAATATATCTTGGATGTTTGATATATGCATCAGTACCAAAGGGAGTAGTAACATGGTGTGGAAGTTTGTGATATATCTTGGATGTTTGACATATGCATCAGTACCGAAGGGAGTAGTAACATGGCGTGGAAGTTTGTATTATATCTTGGATGTTTGATATATGCATCAGTACCGAAGGGAGTAGTAACATGGTGTGGAAGGTCGTGATATATCTTGGATGTTTGACATATGCATCAGTACCGAATGGAGTAGTAACATGGTGTGGAAGCTCGTGATATATCGTGGACGTTTGACATATGCATCAGTACCGAAAGGAGTATTCATATGGTGTGGAAGATTGTAATATATCTTGGATGTTTGACATATGCATCAGTACGAAGGGAATAGGAACATGGTGTAGAAGTTTGTAATATAACTGTGATGTTTGACATATGCATCAATACGAAGGGAGTAGTAACATGATGTAGAAGTTTGTGATATAACTGTGATGTTTGACATATGCATCAATACCGAAGGGAGTAGTAATATGGTGTGGAAGTTTGTGATATAACTGTGATGTTTGACATATGCATCAGTACGAAGGGAGTAGTAACATGGTGTGGAAGTTTGTAATATATCTTGGATGTTTGACATATGCATCAGTACGAAGGGAGTAGGAACATGGTGTAGAAGTTTGTAATATAACTGTGATGTTTGACATATGCATCAGTACCGAAGGGAGTAGTAACATGGAAGTTTGTGATATATCGTGGATGTTTGACATACGCCTCAGTACGAAAGGAGTTGTAACATGGAAGTTTGTGATATATCGTGGATGTTTGACATATGCATCAGTACGAAGGGAGAAGTAACATGGCTTGGAAGTTTGTAATTTATCTTGGATGTTTGATATATGCATTAGTACCAAATGGAGTAGTAACATGGTGTGGGAGCTCGTGGTATATCTTGGATGTTTGACATATACATCAGTACCGAAGGGAGTAGTAACATGGCGTGGAAGTTTGTAATATATCTTGGATGTTTGATATATGCATCAGTACCGAAGGTAGTAGTAACATGGCGTGGAAGCTGGTGATATATCTTGGATGTTTAACATATGCATCAGTAACGAAGGGAGTAGTAACATGGCGTGGAAGTTTGTAATATATCTTGGATGTTTGATATATGCATCAGTACCGAAGGGAGTAGTAACATGACGTGGAAACTCGTGATATATCTTGGATGTTTGACATATGCATCAGTACCGAATGGAGTAGTAACATGGTGTGGAAACTCGTGATATATCGTGGACGTTTGACATATGCATCAGTACCGAAGGGAGTATTCATATGGTGTGGAAGTTTGTGATATATCTTGGATGTTTGGCATATGCATCACTACCGAAGGAAGTGTTAACATGGTGTGGAAGTTTATAATATAACTGTAATGTTTGGCATATGCTTCAGTACGAAGGGAGTAGTAATATGGTGTGGAAGTTCGTGATATATCTTGGATGTTTGACATATGCATCAGTACGAAGGGAGTAGTAACATGGTGTGGAAGTTTGTAATATAACTGTGATGTTTAACATATGCATCAGTACGAAGGGAGTAGTAACATGGAAGTTTGTGATATATCGTGGATGTTTGTCATATGCATCAATACGAAAGGAGTTGTAACATGGAGATTTGTGATATAGCTTGGATGTTTGACATATGCATCAGTACGAAGGGAGTAGTAACATGGTGTGGAAGTTTGCAATATATCTGTTATGTTTGACATATGCATCAGTACAAAGGGAGTAGGAACATGGTGTGGAAGTTTGTAATATATCAGGAATGTTTGTTTCAAATATCTGTGAGAAGTGTGTGCATACGCATGTAATATATCGGTCCATACATCAGTAAGAGGTTTTTTTTTAACATTATGTTCTTTTGTCATATGTATATTCAGTTCTTTTTATTTATAGCGTTTAATAAAACACTTCTTAATTCATTATACATTATACTCTCTAACATAAAATAAAAAATCATCCTCTACAATATTATAAATACTGCATTTTCCCTGATTAATTGGTGTACATACTTGTGTCCAACTACCGGTTTCAGTATATTAGCATAGTCCATGTGATGAAACTCCTAATTTGGTTAAACGGTACGGACATTTCTATCACTTAATTAACTAAATATGGCTTAAACATAAACTTTGACATGTAAATTTAAAACGTAGATATTCTAGATTCGTTGAGTCTGCCAGACCAATGTTGTACAAATTTATCCGTAAAAGGATTATATCAGGAAAAAAGCGCTATAATGTCTAAAAAAATAAATTATTTTAAAAATAGATAGAGAGCATCTAATTATCAATAATAAATAAAATCCAAACTAAAATAGACAGCACTTAATAACCGTCATTCGGACACATTCTGAGATGAAATAAATTGTATTACGTATAAACCTGTATAACGGATCGTATCGAAATCAAAATGTTATCGCGTGACTCATTTAATACGTCATAAAATATGTTGCAAGTTTAAGCGGTAAATCTGTTTTAGTCCGACCTAAACGCGTAGCCCAAATTAGGAAATCCCTTTTCAATATAATAATTTGGTATGTTTAAATAGATATCCTTTCGGGATCAGTGAGTATATATAGGGATGCTATATTGGAAATAAATGCTTTTAGCCAATTTTAGAATTTTTGAAAATCCTGATATTTTCTTTTTAATATTTTGTATCATTGTATAAACATTTTGAAAAAAATATGCGTTGTTAAATCTAGATTATAAAGCAAGTCTTTCAGTAATGAACACCAATTTTCTTCTTATTATTGATATTTTCAAAATCGTTTTCAACAAACATTTTAGTATACTTCTTCTCCTGCACTAATTTTACTCATAATAAATAATTTCATAATATTGAAGAATCTCAAGTTTTCAACAGACATCTTTCCCAGTTCTACATAAACAAAACGGTTTTGTTTGCTTTTCTTTACTCAAAATAACTGCTTGCACAAATGTAAATTAATTCTATTTTATCTCCTGTATTCAAACCTCGCACTCTCATAATAAAGGATCGTTGGAATAAGCTTATCGAATAAATCGAATTAATGTTTTACCGGTATATCAGTGAACTTTATAAGTATTTATTTATTGTAACAGTAGCCTCTTATTCCTGACCACTAGGTGGACTCTCTCTCCACAAAAGGACCACTAACTGTAAGATCAATGTCCAAATATACAAACAAAGGTTTTATTAACTTTCCTTATATATTACTGAAAAAGTCGATGGAAGTGTCAATACAAGCACAATATAGTAAATGTTGTTGATTGTTAGTGAGCCCCTGCAATATAATTATTTTGTCTGTTGTCCCCATATACAATCTAAAACCTGCTTGTACACTGAATAATGTGTTTTTAGCCTATTATTGTAGTATATCATTTAAACGTAATTCCTCTATAATTGTTTTCGTCGTTAATCTGAAGAGGCATATTATAACCGTCAGACGAACTATCCGGAATCTCTAATTTCAAATATTTCATTAAAATGTAAAGTAAAGAAGGTGTTCATATATTTCCATGAATAAAAATCTCATTTAGGCACATAATAAAACTAAGTTCAATTCCTCAAATGTAATATTGAACTCATCACGCACATCCTGTTAACTATACAGTTTATATAAATAAAGCTTAATAACAGAGTTTTTTCTATCCTCCACAATGGCTAGTTCATGTATAAAATACATGTTGACATCAATTCTATTGAGTTGGTTGATTCTATTGTTTTGTGTACTTGGTTTGCGTTGTAGATAGGCATTTATGTTTACATTTATAGAGATCTACTTACTTTTAAATACCTTGCAGAAATTACAAAATGTCCTTAAAACGACTAGAATATTGATTACTTACGATATACAAAATCATCGTTTGGGCATACGTATTTAAACTCGAGTTTCTAGAATTAAATATACAAAGCTTTTTTAGAAACAGAACTCAGTCTAAATTGCGCATACATACAAGTCAACCACTATAGAGGCCTCTCTAACAAAACTTCGACATTGTTGTGCATAGAAAACAACACGGCGTATTATCAATCTGATATTTTAAGTGAGGTGTCTATGAAAACATGAGACCGCTGCTGGCGAAGTTTATATCGTTTTACAACAGATAAAACTCACTAATGGATTGCCATGTAGAAAACATGATACTTAAGCTGAGTAAAATAGTGATTTTCATATTACACTCTTGAAATTTCGGCTGGCACCATTAGCATTTCTGAATTAAATGCAATTATTTTGGTATTCGAAGTAATGGTTGCTCTTTCTAATTGTCAATTAGCTAATTTGTTAAATCTGAATTGAAACTGTTACCGGTTGAAAACGATAAACGAAAAAGGGAGTGTGCTAATTGAAACAAAAACATTTTTAACAACATATACTAAAAATCATAGAAATATGAAGAAGTCCGTGGATGGCATCATGTTCAAATTGATATTATTATTATTTGTTCTTATTTCTTACAAGAACAAAGGGGTAAAAACAATTCTTCATTTTCTTAAAATAAGAAAAGAAAAATGTATCACCCAAAAATAAACCAAGCCCTTTCTTTTGATACCAGAGTCACAAAATGAGAGAGAGAGAGAGAGAGAGAGAGAGAGAGAGAAAGAGAGATAGAATATATATATATATATATATATATATATATATATATGGGAGAGATAATAAATTAATTATTAAAAATTAATTAATACACCAAAACAATACTGAATTCTTTAAATTTATTTTAAAAAACCCGACCGCTTTCGGAATATATATTATTCCTTCTTCAGGGGATGAAATGAAAATATGAATGATGATACTGTTATGATGTCAAACGATTACGATGATAAAAACATGGAAGTGTGAACAAATCACAATAAAAATTAATAAAATTGTGAAAACGTTCACAAATTATGATGTGCGCCTTATACCTTAAGGCGCGCATATACTTCACAAAAATATAAAACAAATTGTGAAATTTATAAGAAAAATACCGTGTTTTCAGTGAAAAACGCCGGTAAAATTCAAACTGTGCTGAGTAAAATGTGAAGCGCAAAGTTGTTATTAAAGAAAACGTCACTCTGACGTGACGACACACAACATCGTGTAATCTTTAGCGCTATGACGTCGTAAGTATATCAAACGACGACATTTATTTTAAAAATCAAAAATACAACTGGTATTATTAAAAGATTGCGCCGCATACACCAAAAAGAGAAATGAAGTACTTACGACGTCATAGCGCTTGTAAGTTTGTGATTGGTCCGGGATTTAGAATAGTTAAGAAGAGTTTGTTAGCGTGGTGTAAGTTTGTAATATATCTGTGATATTCCATTTATCAGTCAGAGGAGTTTGTTAGCGTGGTGTAAGTTTGTAATATATTTGTGATGTATATTCCATTTATCAGTCAGAAGGGTTTGTTAAACGTGGTTTAAGTTTGTAATATATCTGTGATGTATATTCCATTTATCAGTCAGAAGAGTTTGTTAAACGTGGTGTAAGTTTGTAATATATCTGTGATGTATATTCCAGTCATTAGCCAGAAGAGTTTGTTAAACGTGGTATAAGTTTGTATTATATATGTGAGATATATTCCATTTATCAGTCAGAAGGGTTAATTAAACGAGGTGTAAGCTTGTAATATATCTGTGATGTATATTCCATTAATCAGTCAGAAGAGTTTGTTAGCGTGGTGTAAATTTGTAATATATCTTTGATGTATGTTCCATTTATCAGTCAGAAGAGTTAGCGTTGTGTAAGCTTGTAATATATCTGTGATGAATTTTCCATTAATGAGTCAGAAGGGTTTGTTAAACATGATGTAAGTTTGTAATATATATGTGTGTATACTCCATTTATCAGTCAGAAGAGTTTGTAAGCGTGGTGTAAGTTTGTAATACATCTGTGATGTAAATTCCATTTATCAGTCAGAAAAGTTTGTTAGCGTGGTGTAAGTTTGTAATATATCTGTGATGTATATTCAATTTATCAGTCAGAAGAGTTTGTTAAACATGGTGTAAGTTTGTAATATATCTGTGATGTATATTCCATTCATCAGTCATAGGAGATTTACGTGATGTAAGTTTGTAATATATCTGTGGTGTATATTCCATTTATCAGTCAGAAGAGTTTGTTACACGTAAACGTGGTGTAAGTTTGTAATATATTTGTGATGTTTATTCCATTTATCAGTCAGAATAGTTTGTTAGCGTGGTGTAAGTTTGTAATATATCTGTGATGTATATTCTATTTATCAGTCAGAAGAGCTTGTTAAACGTGGTGTAAGTTTGTAATATATCTGTGGTGTATATTCTATTAATCAGTCAGAAGAGTATGTTAAACGTGGTGTAAGTTTGTAATATATATGTGGTGTTTGTAATATATCGTGTTAACATTGTGTAAACTTGTAATATAACTGTGATGTTTTGTTGATGTATAAGAAAAGAGGGTGTGTGAGCATAGTGTAAGTTTGTAATATATATGTTATGTTTGGTTCATGTAACAGCAAAAAGGGAGTGTCAACGTGGTGTTAGTTTGTTATATATCTGTGGTGTTTGTAATATATCTGTGATGTTTCGTTTATGTATCAGCAAGAAAGCTATGGTCATATAGTGTAAGACTGTAATATATCTGTGGTGTTTGGTTCATGTATCAGTAAGAAGGGTATGTCTGCATAGTGTAATTTTGTATTATATCTGTGATGTTTTGTTCATGTATCAGCAAGAAGGGTATGGTCACATAATGTAATTTTGTAATATATCTGTGATGTTTGATTCATGTATCAGCAAGAAGGGTATGTTTGCATAATGTAAGTTTGTAATATATCTGTTATGTTTGGTTCATGTATCAGCAAATAGGGTATGGTCACATAATGTACGTTTGTATATATCTGTGATGTTTGATTCATGTAACAGCAGGAAGGGTATGTTCGCATACTGTAAGTTTGTAATATATCTGTGATATTTGGTTCATGTATCAGCAAGAAGGATATGTTCGCATAATGTAAGTTTGTAATATTTTTGTGATGTTTGGTTCATGTATCAGCGAGAAGGGTATGGTCTCATAGTGTAAGTTTGTAATATATCTGTGGTGTTTGGTTCATGTATCAGTAAGAAGCGTAGGTTTGCATAGTGTAATTTTGTATTATATCTGTGATGTTTGGTTCATGTATCAGCAAGAAGGGTATGGTCACATAATGTAATTTTGTAATATATCTGTGATGTTTGATTCATGTATCAGCAAGAAGGGTATGTTCACATAGTATAAGTTTGTAATATATATGTTATGTTTGGTTCATGTATCAGCAAGAAGGCAATAGTCACATAGTGTAGGTTTGTAACACATCTGTGATGTTTGGTTCATGTATCTGCAAGAAGGGTATGTTCGCATAATGTAAGTTTGTAATATTTCTGTGATGTTTGGTTCATGTATCAGCAAGAAGGGTATGTTCGCATAATTTAAGTTTGTAATATATCTGTGATGTTTGGTTCATGTATCTGCAAGAAGGGTATGGTCTCATAGTGTAAGTTTGTAATATATCTGTGATGTTTGGTTTATGTATCAGCAAGAAGGGTATGATCACATAGTGTAAGTTTGTAATATATCTGTGATATTTGGTTTATGTATCAGCAAGAAAGGTATGGTCACATAGTGTAAGTTTGTAATATATCTGTGATGTTTGGTTCATGTATCTGCAAGAAAGGTATGTTCGCATAATGTAAGTTTGTAATATATCTGTGTTGTTTGGTTCATGTATCAGCAAGAAGGGTATGGTCACATAGTGTAAGTTTGTAATATAGCTGTGACGTTTGGTTCATGTATCTGCAAGAAGGGTATGTTTGCATAATGTAAGTTTGTAATATATCTGTGATGTTTGGTTCATGTATCTGCAAGAAGGGTATGGTCACATAGTGTAAGTTTGTAATATATCTGTGACGTTTGGTTCATGTATCTGCAAGAAGGGTATGTTCGCATAGCGTAAGTTTGTTATATATCTGTGATGTTTGGTTCATGTATCTGCAAAAAGGGTATGATCACATAGTGTAAGTTTGTAATATATCTGTGACGTTTGGTTCATGTATCAGCAAGAAGGGTATGGTCACATAGTGTAAGTTTGTAATATATCTGTGATGTTTGGTTCATGTATCAGCAAGAAGGGTATGATCACATAATGTAAGTTTGTAATATATCTGTGATGTTTGGTTCATGTATCTGCAAGAAGGATATGTTCGCATAATGTAAGTTTGTAATATATCTGTGATGTTTGGTTCATGTATCTGCAAGAAGGGTACATGTATGTTCGCATAATATAAATTTGTAATATTTCTGTGATGTTTGATTCATGTATCAGCAAGAAGGGTATGGTCACAAAGCGTAAGTTTGTTATATATCTGTGATGTTTGGTTTATGTATCAGCAAATAGGGTATGTTCGTATAATGTAAGTTTGTAATATATCTGTGACATTTGGTTCATGTAACAGCAAGAAGGTTATATTCGCTTAATGTAAGTTTGTAATATTTCTGTAATGTTTGGTTCATGTATCAGCAAGAAGGGTATGGTCACATAGTGTAAATTTGTAATATATCTCTGATGTTTGGTTCATGTATCAGCAAGAAGGGTATGGTCACATAGTGTAAGTTTGAAATATATCTCTGACGTTTGGTTCATGTATCAGAAAGAATGGTATGTTCGCATAATGTAAGTTTGTAATATTTCTGTGACGTTTGGTTCATGTATCAGCATGAAGGGTATGGTCACATAGTGTAAGTTTGTAATATTTCTGTTATGTTTGGTTCATGTATCAGCATGAAGGGTATGGTAACATAGTGTAAGTTTGAAATATATCTGTGACGTTTGGTTCATGTATCAGCAAGAAGGGTATGTTCACATAGTGTAAGATTGTAAAATATCTGTGATATTTGGTTCATGTATCAGCAAGAAGGGTATGTTCACATAGTGTAAGTTTGTAATATATCTGTGACGTTTGGTTCATGTATCAGCAAATAGGGTATGGTCGCATAATATAAGTTTGAAATATATCTGTGACGTTTGGTTCATGTCTCAGCAAAAGGGTATGTTCACATAGTGTAAGATTGTAAAATATCTGTGATGTTTGGTTCATGTATCAGCAAGAAAGGTATATTCACATAGTGTAAGTTTGTAATATATCTGTGATGTTTGGTTCATGTATCAGCAAGAAGGGTATGGTCACATATTGTAAGTTGGAAATATATCTGTGACGTCTGGTTCATGTATCAGCAAATAGGGTATGGTCGCATAATGTAAGTTTGAAATATATCTGTGACGTTTGGTTCATGTATCAGCAAGAAGGGTATGGTCACATAGTGTAGGTTTGTAATATATCCATGATGTTTGGTTCATGTATCAGCAAATAGGGTATTGTCACAAAGTGTAAGTTTGTGATATATCTGTGATGTCTGGTTCATTTATCAGCAAATAGGGTATGGTCGCATAATGTAAGTTTGAAATATATCTGTGACGTTTGGTTCATGTATCAGCAAGAAGGGTATGGTCACATAGTGTAAGTTTGTAATATATCTGTGATGTTTGGTTCATGTATCAGCAAGAAGGGTATGGTCACATAGTGTAAGTTTGTAATATATCTGTGACGTTTGGTTCATGTATCAGCAAGAAGGGTATGGTCGCATAGTGTAAGTTTGTAATATATCTGTGACGTTTGGTTCATGTATCAGCAAGAAGGGTATGTTCACATAGTGTAAGCTTGTAATATATCTGTGACGTTTGGTTCATGTATCAGCAAGAAGGGTATGGTCACATAGTGTAAGTTTGTAATATATCTGTGATGTTTGGTTCATGTATCAGTAAGAAGGGTATGTTCACATATTGTATGTTTGTAATATATCTGTGACGTTTGGTTCATGTATCAGCAAGAAGGGTATGGTCACATAATGTAAGTTTGTAATATTTCTGTGATGTTTGTTTCATGTATCAGCATGAAGGATATGGTCACATAGTGTAAGTTTGTAATATTTCTGTGATGTTTGGTTCATGTATCAGCATGAAGGGTATGGTCACATAGTGTAAGTTTGAAATATATCTGTGACGTTTGGTTCATGTATCAGCAAGAAGGGTATGTTCACATAGTATAAGATTGTAAAATATCTGTGATATTTGGTTCATGTATCAGCAAAAGGGTATGTTCACATAGTGTAAGTTTGTAATATATCTGTGACGTTTGGTTCATGTATCAGCAAATAGGGTATGGTCGCATTAATGTAAGTTTGAAATATATCTGTGAAGTTTGGTTCATGTATCAGCAAGAAGGGTATGTTCACATAGTGTAAGTTTGTAATATATCTGTGATGTTTGGTTCATGTATCAGCAAGAAGGGTATGGTCACATATTGTAAGTTTGAAATATATCTGTGACGTCTGGTTCATGTATCAGCAAATAGGGTATGGTCGCATAATGTAAGTTTGAAATATATCTGTGACGTTTGGTTCATGTATCAGCAAGAAGGGTATGGTCACATAGTGTAAGTTTGTAATATATCTGTGATGTTTGGTTCATGTATCAGCAAGAAGGGTATGGTCACATAGTGTAAGTTTGTAATATATCTGTGATATTTGGTTCATGTATCAGCAAGAAGGGTATGTTCACATAGTGTAAGTTTGTAATATATCTGTGATATTTGGTTAATGTATCAGCAAGAAGGGTATGGTCACATAGTGTAAGTTTGTAATATATCTGTGATATTTGGTTCATGTATCAGCAAGAAGGGTATGGTCACATAGTGTAGGTTTGTAATATATCTGTGATATTTGGTTCATGTATCAGCAAGAAGGGTATGGTCACATAGTGTAAGTTTGTAATATATCTGTGATATTTGGTTCATGTATCAGCAAGAAAGGTATGGTCACATAGTGTAAGTTTGTAATATATCTGTGATGTTTGGTTCATGTATCAGCAAGAAGGGTATGTTCACATAGTGTAAGTTTGTAATATTTCTGTGACGTTTGGTTCATGTATCAGCAAAAAGGGTATGGTCACATAGTGTAAGTTTGTAATATATCTGTGACGTTTGGTTCATGTATCAGCAAGAAGGGTATGTTCACATAGTGTAAGTTTGTAATATATCTGTGACGTTTGGTTCATGTACATGTATCAGCAAGAAGGGTATGGTCACATAGTGTAAGTTTGTAATATATCTGTGATGTTTGGTTCATGTATCAGCAAGAAGGGCATGGTCACATAGTGTAAGTTTATAATATATCTGTGACGTTTGGTTCATGTATTAGCAAGAAGGGTATGTTCACATAGCGTAAGATTGTAAAATATCTGTGATGTTTGGTTCATGTATCAGCAAGAAGGGTATGGTCACATAGTGTAAGTTTGTAATATATCTGTGATGTTTGGTTCATGTATCAGCAAGAAGGGTATGGTCACATAGTGTAAGTTTGTTATATATCTGTGATGTTTGGTTCATGTATCAGCAAGAAGGGTATGGTCACATAGTGTAAGTTTGTAATATATCTGTGATGTTTGGTTCATGTATCAGCAAGAAGGGTATGGTCACATAGTGTAAGTTTGTAATATATCTGTTATGTTTGGTTCATGTATCAGCAAGAAGGGTGTGTTCGCATAGCGTAAGTTTGTTATATATATATATATATTTATATATATATATGATGTTTAGTTCATGTATCAAGAAAAAGAGTATGTTTACATAATGTAAGTTTGTAATATATCTGTTATGGTTGGTCCATGTATCAGCAAGAAACATGTGTTAACATGGTGAAAAAATGTAATATATCTGTGATATTTGATTAGAATGGTGTGTTAGCATAGTGTTAGTTTGTAATATATCTGTGATATTTGGTAATAAGATTGTGTTAATGTGCTTTAAATTTGTAATATATCTGTGATATTTGCTAAGATGAGTGTGTTAACGTGGTTTAAGTTTGTAATATATCTGTGATATATGGTAAGAATGATATGTTAACGTAATGTTAGTTTGTAATATATCTGTGATATGTGGTAAGAATGGTGTGTTAACGTGTTTTTAGTTTGTAATATATCTGTGATATATGGTAAGAATGGTATGTTAACGTAGTGTCAGTTTGTAATATATCTGTGATATGTGGTAAGAATGGTGTGTTAACGTAGTGTTAGTTTATAATATATATGTGCTATTTGGTAAGAAGGGTGTGTTAACGTCGTTCAAATTTGTAATATATCTGTGATATATGGTAAGAATGATATGTAAACGTAGTGTTAGTTTGTAATATATCTGTGATATGTGGTAAGAACGGTGTGTTAACGTAGTATTAGTTTGTAATATATATGTGCTATTTGGTACGAAGGGTATGTTAACGTATTGTTAGTTTGTAATATATCTGTAATATAGGGTAAGCATGGTGTGTTAATTTGGTTTAAGTTTGTAACATATCTGTGATATTTGGTAAGAATGGTGTGTTAAATGTGGTTTAATTTTGAAATATGTCCGTGCTGTTTGGTAAGAATGGTGTGTTAACGTGGTTTAAGTTTGTAATATATCTGTGAATTTGGTAAGAAGGGTGTGTTAACGTGGTTTAATTTTATAATATATCTATGATGTTTGGTAAGAATGGTGTGCTAACATAGTGTTAGTTTGTAATATATCTGTGATATTTAGTAAAATGGTGTGTTAACGTGGTTTAATTTTGTAATATATCTGATTTATGGTAAGAATGGTGTGTTAACGTAGTATTAGTTTGTAATATATCTGTGATATTTGGTAATACGAGTGTGTTAACTTGATTTAAGTTTGTAATATATCTGTGATATTTGGTAAGAAAGGTGTGTTAACGTGGTTTAAGTTTGAAATATATCTGTGATATTTGGTAAGAAAGGTGTGTTAACGTGGTTTAAGTTCGTAATATATCTGTGATATATGGTAAAAATAGTATGTTAACGTAGTGTTAGTTTGTAATAAATCTTTGCTATTTGGTAAGAAGAGTGTGTTAACGTAGTGTTAGTTTGCAATATATCTGTGATAATTGGTAAAAAGAGTGTGTTAACTTGGTTATGTTTGTAATATGTCTATGATGTAAGAACGGTGTGTTAACGTGGTTTGATTTTGTAATATATCTGTGATGTTTGGTGAGTGTGTGTGTTGACATAGTGTTAGTTTGTAATATATCTGTGCTATTTGATAAGAAAGGTGTGTTAACATAGTTTGAATTTGTAATAATATATCTATGCTATTTGGTAAGAAGGATGTTATTGTGGTTTAAGTTTGTAATATATCTGAGCTGTTTCGACCAATTATAAGTAAACGCTGTTTGTTAACGTTGTGTAAATGGTTTAAGTTCATGTATCAATGGAATTAGTGTAGTAATACGTTAATAAACTGATTAGTATTATTGACATTATCATTGACCTTTACATTTCGGGTCACGTGATGATAGATGGCGGTTGACTGTTTTTAGTGGGAGGTGAAGAAATTAAATAAAAATTGGATTTAAAGTTATTTATGTAAAACATTTTTAGAAATTTATCGGACAAAGTGTTCAAACTTTAAACAGTCTTATGTGTATGATGGCATCACAACATAATCGATTAGATCGCCAAAATGTGACATTTGAAGTGCCCACAGCGAACAGGTACGCACCGTTAGAGCGGGAGGGGTATAGACAAAACCCTAAAAACTGTGAAACTTTTGTAAAACAGCCAGTGATATCAGGTCAGTTGTCACAATCTGCTCAAAACACGTTAACAATGGATGAAAAACTGTCAGTTATATTGACCAAAGTAGAACGCCTTGAAAAAAACGAACAGCAAATTATGTCAGTGGCCGCCAAGCTAAATAGTAATGACCAAAAACTTTACAAAATCGAAAGCCAAGTCAACAACAACACAATGTTTTAAAAACAATTATCATACCACAGCATAGATGTCAAATCTAGATCGAAAAGAAATAATCTGATATTTTATGGACTGGCAGACAGTAGCAACGAGGACACATACGAACTATTTCAAGATTTTTTTCATCCACGTTTAAACTTTTTTAAAAAGTTTTTCAATTGAATTGTGAGCACATTTCCCATACATAAATATATGGTCAGTGAGCTGTATATGTGCTAACAAACACTATCCAGAATGCTTTAGAATTATAAAAAAAGATGCCAAATTATAAAGCGTGACAAACGCTTTATAAATTATTTTTAAATTGCCGAGGATTCCAACTTGGCTTCAAATTGAATTATGCGAGTCGTATTAAAAAAACTTCAGGTTTTAGTGCTTAGTGTACTTTACCTGCCATGAAAGTCATTTTGACTCGGGTGAGTTACACGCTTGTTTTATAAAGTGTTAGTCACGCATTATAATTTGGGCATCATTTTGTTCGGTATTGTGTTTATATGCTCATATACAGCTAATTGATCATATGTTTGTATAGGAAATGTGCTCATAACTCAATTAAATTTTTTTTTTTAAAAGTTCAAACGTGGATGTGTTGCTTTGATATTGATTTGGCTGCCATGCGCATTCAAAGCCTACATAGACTAGGTTCTATACATCGTGCCAGGTCAAGTTGACCTATGATAGCCGCATTCCGAGATTACAGAGACACTGAGTATATTTTGGAGCAGGCACATTATTACGAAACACTAGGTTCGGCATAGATCGAGATTACCCAAAAGATATTTCAGAGGCCAGGAAACGTATATGGGGCCAATATAAACTTGAAAAGGCTAAGTCAAGATCTGGTGTAAAACTTGTTTACCCAGCAAAATTAGCGGTAAACGGGCGAGTGATATCAGATGTACTCCCCAAGTGGCACGAAATTATGAACCTTGATCGTTGTCCAATATCCAAACAACCAATTAGAGCCTATCAAATTGAAAACGTGACAGTTAATCACACCGCTTTCCGGCCGATACAGAAATAGACGCAAGTGGCTCGCAGTCTATCAAGCATACGCATAGTCGAGTGTCGACATGTACTGAGTCACCAATTACACCGCATGTTGTGTCCAATGCCAGTATAACGTTGTCTCCAGATCGCATGGAAACACAGTGTCCAACCGGGGACCCAGACATCACGCCCACGCAGTCATCGCCTTCAATATTACGGGAACCAAAGCTAAAATGGCCAACCGTAACTAGCACAGGAGCCCCTTCAGATGGACAAACAAATTCACGTACCAGCGAGCAGCTTCGTACACCGACGACGACAGGTAGCGGTAATCCTGGACACTCATCACACTGTTAGAAAATATGACAAATGGCAGAGACCCTTAAACTGTTTAATTTTAAATGTGCAGGGATTAGTGACAAAAAACGTTAATAAGCTGGAGACGCCTGAACTAACCGTTTTATTTTTAAAAAATGATATATTGTGTTTTACTGAAACTTGGTCAAATGAATCAACAAATATGTGTGTTGAGGGTTTTCATATATTTAAATTGCATAGAACTGAGAAAAAATCAACTACCAAACATTGCCTGTTATGTTAAACACTGTTTATTAAAATATATTGATTTTTAAGAAAGTGATAGCGATGACATTTTATGGCTACAGTGCAAAGGTGAATTATTTATTACGGACAGTGACATATATCTATGCTTCTGTTACATAGTTAACTATCTAGGGAAGCTTTCATTAAAACAGATGTTTATACCATAATTTTGAACAAAGTGGTATTGATTACCAACTAAACAAACGAACAATGAGTTTTTATGATTCTGGGAGATCTAAATAGCCGGGTTGGACAGTTAAAAGATTAAGTAGAAGACAATTAAATTTAGATTATATTTACATTATATTGATATACATGTTGATGTTCTTCCGAACGACTACCAGCCAGACTTACCATTACTGCGGGTTTCTGAAGATAAATTCACAAGTCAAAACGGAAATTTATTAAAAGATTTTTGTAAAGAATCAGGTTTAAGGATATTAAATGGACGGGTAGGTCTGGATTGTAGTGTCGGAAAGTATATATTTGTCGGGTCGCTAGGAAATATTGTTGTAGACTATGTACTAGCTAATCCATCTATTTTTAAATTTTATGGTAGATTCGCAGTTAAAGAACCTAATATCTTACCCGACCATTGTGCAATTGAGTTTTAAATGAGTACGACTATGTTAACATTAAGCTATACAAGTGGGGCCAGTACTGGCAATACGCCAAGAGAAAAAAAATGATTTTAATTATAAATGGTCGTCTGACAAGAAAGATTCTTATATAGACAGAATAAACAGTGACGAAATTTAAATTCAAATAAATTACTTGATAATCGACGACAGCAGTGATAAAAATATAAATGAAAATATTAAACGTTTTACTGATATTATGGACGAGGTATGTTCTCCTCTGTTCCAGACAAAAAATCATATATGACTTAAAACATGATAAAACTGTTGAAAAAATCTTGGTATGACAATGACAATTACAATAGTTTATTCAAGTAATTTAGGCCACCGGCCCAAAATACAAATACACACAAATATAATAATACAACAATGTGCCAAATGGATAAAGACAATATCAGGAATAAAAAGAGCGAACACATATGAATTATCAAAAATAGGGCGTCTAAAACGTTATAGCAGTATTTACAAATGTTAATTGAATCTTATAACGGGGTAGCATAATCATATTTTAGTTTGCGTCAGTTTAGTTAAAACATATTTTATTTCAATATCCATACGTTGCAGTACAATAACATGCAACATTTTATAAGCTGTAAGAATGATACACAGATAGAAAATGGATTTGATTGAAAGCATGCTTATGTAAATCCGCTCCATGCTTAAACAGATACAATGATGGCAGATAAACGTTTATTGTAATTGTTTCAGTACCTAATTTATGTTAATAAGTTATGTGTGTAGAGAGAGAGAGATTGTCGGGCTTTATATAAGACTACAAGAGACCACCTTAAGAGAATCGATTGCTCTTAATAATGTAGTTATGAACAGATTTAAAGATCACATTATTTTGCTGTAAAGATAGATTACAATTGCCAAAAAGTAAAATGTCGAGAGATATTGTAATTATATTACGAAGTTCATTCGTCATTGTGTTTCTCAAGTTGGAGTAGCAAGTACACTTGAAAAATAAGTGATACGATGTTTCTGTTTCGCCGCATATGCAATGAGGTGATTCAACAATGCCTTTCTGAAAGAGATAGTAATTCAAGCTACTGCAGTTAGTTCTTAGCTTACAATGAAGAATTTGCTCCATTCTAGAACCATTATAGAAGTACTGTGGGACTTTCATTTTATCCTTGTTTAGGAGATATTTAAATGCACCAACAGAATTGGCACTCCGTATGTTCAATGGAAGGTCGTTCCGCTCACGTATGGCCGAAGGAAGAAACGAGTTGTAATATAGTGAAGTTCGTGAGCGGACTCTTTGGAGATTTTCAGAGTTTCTTAAGTTGTTATTACAGGTGTCAGCAATAGATGCTGGAATTAAAGTGGATAGGTACTCAGGCGAGAGGTTGCTACTAGCTATGTAAAACTGCGTGAGTTTGTGCTTTTTCTTCTCGTTTCGAGTGATTCTTTACAAACTTCGTTGTATAGTACATGGATAAAAACTAATTTTGTTGCACCGCAGACTATACGTGCTGCCTCGTTCTGAACTTGATGAAGTTTTTGTTTTTCGTACTGGGTACAATTACTCCAGACAGTATAAGCATATTCGAAGACGGGTCGGATAAATGCTTGGTAGATAACCTCAAGAGATGTACGATCTAAGTTGTATTTGAGGCGACGCATAATATTAATTCGTGTCCAGGCCTTTCGAGTAATGTAACTAATGTGTTCGTGCCATGTACAGTCATTTGTAAGGTAAATGCCCAGATGTTTGTGTGTTTTGACTTCTTAAATGGCGTCGTTTGACATGATTAAAGGAGGATGTGGTTGGCTGTTGTGTTTGCGGGAAAAGAGAACCGATTCAGATTTAGATGGATTGAACGAAACCAGCCATCTTCTGGCCCAAGAAGAGATCTTTTCTATATCGTTATTTTGGATAGCAGCTGTTTCGTCTGGTTGTTCAACTATAACGTTTAAGCCAGTGCCATCTGCAAAAAGGCGTATATTGCTCCTTATTTCGTCGACAATATCATTAATGAAAATTAGAAATAATAAAAGATCAAAGATAGAGCCTTGAGGAACACGTGATTGTAAAGAGACATAATTAGATTGAATGCATGGCAAAACAACTCGTTGCTTTCTGTTGGACAAGTAATTAATAAACCAAGAATGAAGATTGCCTGTTATGCCAGCGTTTTGTAATTTAACGAGAAGACCTCGATGCCAAACTTTATCGAATGCTTTGCTGATATCAAAGAAGACTGCTCTTACTTCAAGTCCATCGTCAAGAGCTTTGCAAAATGTATTGTAGAGATATGATAGCTGATTGACTGTTGAGTAACCAGGAATAAATCCTGATTGGGTTGGAGAAAGAAAGTTTATGTTTATGAGATGGTTGAAGACATATTTGAATACAAGGCGTTCAAATATTTTTTCCACAGTATATAACAGTGAAATTGGTAGGTAGTTACTTGGGAGGGATTTCTCCTCTTTTTGTATATAGCTGTGACATACGCCCCTTTCTAGCAGTTAGGAACTATTTTTTGGTTGGAAGTTGTATTAAAGAGATGACAGAGAGTTTTAGAAAGTTCAGAGGCTGCTTCGCGAAGAACGCTGTTACTGATTCCATCAGGTCCAGACGCTTTATCATCAGGTAGTGTTTTGAGAACATCTTCAATTTCATAAGGTGAAAGTGTTATTTAATACTTGATTGGGAATTCTTGGAAGAGTTAATTCCTTATTTGTATCGTCAATGATTGTTTGTTCTTGAAAATAGTTATTTAAAATGTTTGCATTGTCAAGATCACCACTATCTAATTCATTTGTAGTTGGGTTGAGCAATGGGGGTATTGTTTGACTATTTTTGTCAGAGATGAATGATTTAAGTGTTTTCCACCAGTCCTTTTGGTTTAATTTGGATCTATTATGTTTAAGTTTGTCGGCAATGTTTTTGAAGAACTTATTTTTAGATTGTCTGAATAAGAAAACGACCTCATTTCTGAGGTCTTTGAATGTTTTCCAATGTTGTACATTGTCAGTACTTTTAGCTTTTTTGTAAGCACGTTTTTCTTGTTTTGATTTTACTTTTAATTGCACAGTTCATCCATGGAATATCACATTAAGCAACAATGCAAAATGGCATGAACATATTCATAATATTTTACACTCTGCATCAAAGGTTTTAGGTATGATGAGAAAAAATCAAGTTTATAGTTAATAAATCAAATGCATATGTCATTTCTAAGACCTATTTTAGAATATGGATCTGTAGTGTGGGGTGGATGTACCCAATATGAAAAAGAAAATCTCGAAAAAATTCAACATGAAGCGGCTCGTATTGTAACCGGTTTAACCCGGTCTATTTCTCTTCGCAACTTGTACAAAGAACTAGGCTGGCTTTCTTTAGAAGATAGAAGATTATATAAAAAATTAATTGTTGCATATCAAGTAAAAAAAAAGGCTTAACTCCAGAATTTTTAAACAATATTTTTCCTGAAACTATAGGAATAACTACACCGTATAATCTAAGAAATAATAGTAATTATTCTTTATTAAATATTAGAACTCAATTATTTAGAAATTCTTTTATTCCATCAAGTTATTCTTCTTGAAATGGTCTTCCGGAATACTTACGCAATTCTATATTCTATCATCATTCACACACCACCTTATGATGCATCTGTTTAAACCCACCAAAATACCATGTTTTTATTTAACAGTTCCTCGTAAATTATCTATTTTACATGCACGTTTAAGAAATAGTTGTAGTAACCTAAATTATGATTTTTTGTTAACAAATCACTAATTTCAACTTGTGAAAAATGTAGGCATGAAAAAGAGGACGCCAAACACTATTTCAGGCAATGTCCTTCTTTTTTTAAAATGATCGACTTCGTTTCTTTCATGCTACACGTCATCTTAATCCTTTAAGTGTTAAAACTTTATTACACGGGAGTGATGATATCTCAGACAATGAAAATATTGATATATTTAAAACTTACATTAAAGACACTAAACGTTTTGATAAATAATAGATCCTATTAAATCTTAGTATTTGCCTCATGGTGGAGCCCCTCATTTAAGATCAGCATAGGAAACGTATATTCAAACAATACACCCTATTTCATGTTTTACCCCTTCTTTCTGTATGAATATGTTTTATTGCCATCTTGATTGCTTATTTGTAAATAATATGTTGTTGGGAAGGGCCGATTTTAATGTTGGATAACTTGTGGCCCAACCCTTTTGCTACCACATGTATATGAAAAAGCAATAAAATATGTTTAAAGGTATCTTGTTTGGAATGCAAGTAGAAACAGTTTCGTAAATTCTATGTGTAAAGTTAGATGCATATACATTTATATCCTCGTCATGAAGATTATTCCATTCATTCGAGCGTAGACTAGTTCGTAGTTTATTGAAATCTGCTTGGTCATATTTAAAGATTTTACGTTTGAATGGTTTTGTTTTTGTTTTTTTGAATTTAATGATACCGAAGATTGGGCAATGGTATCTACGTTGCTGATTCAAGAAAGGGTCGAACACGCCAGAGATAATAATGTTATCTTCAGAGGATACAAAAATAAGGTCAATGATAGAAGAGCTGTGTTCAGTAAAATGTGTAGGTTCATCAATTAATTGTGTTAGGCTAAATAGTTGACATATTGAAACTACTTTATTCAAAGACGTCCTGAATTTAGTATTGTAATTAAAGTCACCATTAATAATGATGTCCTTAATTCTGCTATCCCTTGCCCTCCCATATCCAAATCCGTATCTGAAAAGTAATGATTTAATCTGTGTTGCCCATGTGTCCCGTCCTGCATCATCCACATTTCGAAGCATAATATATAGCATTGTTTGGGATAGTTACGATTATCCATATGGATAAGACGCAACAAATATTTTACAAGTTTACAATAATATGTAATATATAATGGAAATCTACCACATTCACCAAGCGAAAGGGCATGGAAACAAGTCTTATATAATTTTAAATATCTTGTACAAAACTGGTTTTGTATAATTTTAATTTTAATTGCATATTCATATCACCAAAGTTCAGATCCATATGTTAATATCGGCACAACCATAGCATTACACAATTTAAACAATACAAAATGGTAAAAAAATCCAACATTTCTTTAAAGTTTATATATTGATATCATAGCTTTTTTACTTTGAATTGCAAGCATTTCTTTGGCTTTAGTCCATATTAGTTTCGGAGTAAAAAATATTCCCATATATTTATACAGTGACACTGTTTCCATCCTTTTCACTTCAACCCAACGTTTATTACCTCTGAAAAATCCTCCATTTCTGAACACTATTATTTTTGTTTTCTTAAGATTTATTCGCATACCGGTTCTATTGCAAAAGTTAGAAATAACATTGATCTGTGATTGCAATGTCTAACTGTGTCACTGCAATTTGCCAGGTCATCGGTCTATAGTATTTCAAATATATCATCCACTTCTTCTGAAATATGTATACCGTTTGTACAGGTTTGTTTTAATTCTTCAACAAGGTCATTAATAACATTTTACAGCCTTGGCGGCAACCAATATTGCATAAAATGTAAAAGTGATACAAATAGGATACACATGTGCAAAGCGAGGTCGAAATATAAACATATAATAATATAAAAAAAAAGGTTTTGAAAGCCGAACAGTAAATACAAATAAACTTTTAAAAGCAAGAGGACTCAGCAGACTGGTTTGCTAGATATTTCAGGGCTATAAATAATCCTGATAGCGCTTTTTAACAACCAGATGATGACGTAATTTATTGTAATGATAGGTACCTAAATTGAGAACTTCAGATTATGTTTGAAGAACTAGATTTTGAAATTACAGATGATGAATTGCTTAAATCAATAAAACAGCTTAGGAATAACTAAGTGGTAGGCCAGATTTAGTATTAAATGAGTTCTTTAAGAACGTTTCAAATGTTTTATTACCCTATTTAAATAAACTATTTAATTTCTGTCTTGCGCGTGGCTACTTTCCAGATATTTGGAGCGAAGGTCATATAGTTCCTATTTTTAAAAGTGGGGACATGAGTGATCCAAGCAATTATAAGGGGATTACTTTATTAAGTTCCTTGGGCAAAGTGTTGAAAAGAGTTCTAAATAACAGATTAATATCTTGGGCAGAAAATTATCAATTCTAAGTAGAGGCGCAATCAGGACTTAGAAAAGGTATCGTCAGACAATAGTTTTGTTTTACACGGGCTTATTTCACGCACTTTAAACCAAGAGGTAGTCTATACTGTGTATTTGTAGATTTAAAAAAAAGGCTTTCGACTTTATGGTTAGGGACATGCTTACGTATAAACTGATTAAATAAGGGGTTCGGGGAATTTTTTTTGAGATAATTAAATCAATGTATAAATGTATAAAATCAAAAGTAAAATATATAAATACATTAAGCAGTGAATTTTTGTGTTATCTCGGGGTCCGTCAAGGTGAATGTCTTTCGCCATTTCTGTTTAGCATGTATTTAAATGACTTAGAACAAGAATTTATACAAAAAGGGGTCGAGGGAATTGATGTCGGTATGTTTAATCTATATTTACTGTTATATGCTGATGATATAATTTTATTAGCAAAATCGGCAGAAGATTTACAAAACGCATTTATTTATTTGTTTTAACAGAGTATTGTACTTGGTGGAAATTAACAGTTAATACGGCAAAAACTAAAATTATGGTGTTCAGAAAGGGGGGAAGTTTACAAAAAAACTTGAGATTAAAATATAATGATACATTGAGATTGTAAGTAAATTAATATATTTACGGATTGTATTCACATCAGGTGGATCTTTTAATGAAACCGGTGAAGTACTTTCGGAAAGATCACAAAAATGTGCGACAGCCCACAGCGACAAGCTTCTCTCCCATTGGACCGAATTTTGTTGATGTTTGGAGAATGTACCAAACAATTAACAATGACGCTAAACATCGTAAACTCTATGCAAATTAATAAGCCTATATCACATATTAAACATTGCCATACGAACTATGTTAAAAATTCATGCATATTATCACTCGCCATGTATCAATGACATATATATGTTTGTAATTAAGATAAATATACATGGGCCATGTTTGGCTATACACATGTATAAACGAAAAAAAAACCTTCCGTATTGGGGTATGTGTAGTATGATAGCAGAATTATCTGTAAAATAGATTATAAAACAAACTAGATATATCAATATAAAGAGTGTTATACTATTCTCCATTCCGATAGTGTAAACGGAAACGGTTTGGACTGCCAATCCAAATGTCGCAAGTTCGACCTGTATCTACATTAAAAGTTTTTTAGCAGTTTAATTTGCTATAACAGTATCAGAGTGAACTGTTTTAATCTATTTCAATATATATTGTGCTAATTATTTATTTATTTATTTATTTATTTATTTATTTATTTATTTATTTATTTATTTATTTATTTATTTATTTATTTATTTATTTATTTATTTTTGTCGTGCTATTTTATTTATATCTATATCAATAATCTTTTAATATTACTTTGTCAATACATATATCCTTTCAAAATATTTCATCAGCAGTGTCGGTTTTGAAATTTCCGTATACATTGGCTTGACCGTCATATTTATGGCATGTTGAACTCTCTTTTTTTGACATGATTGTTTCGATAAAACCCACAAAATGTGGAATGTATGAAGGTTCTAGACATTTTATACATAGTAAGTGCACGACTTACAGGGATCTCGTGCTTTCATTGTCCAAAGTTAGTAGTGTCATATAATAAAATATAAATATGTTACCATACTACAAAACACCAATGATGTCAGTAAGACGGGTGTGTTGAGGTCGTATACGTTAATGTATATTTGTGATGCCAGTAAGACGGGTGTGTTGAGGGCTTATAACTTTAACATATATTTGTGATGTCAGTAAGAAGGGTGTGTTGAGGTCGTATAATTTGATCAATATTTGTGATGTCAGTAAGACGGGTGTGTTGAGGTTGTATAAGTTTATTATATATTTGTGATGTCATTAAGACGGGTGTGTTGAGGTCGTATACGTTGATGTGTATTTGTGATGCCAGTAAGACGGGTGTGTTGAGGTCGTATAACTATATAATATATTTGTGATGTCAGTAAGAAGGGTGTGTTGAGGTCGTATAAGTTTATTATATATTTGTAATGTCAGAAAGACGGATATGTTGAGGTCGTATAAGTTTATTATATATTTGTGATGTCAGTAAGCGGGTGTGTTGAGGTCGTATACGTTGATGTATATTTGTGATGCCAGTAAGACGGGTGTGTTGAGGTCGTATAACTTTATAATATATTTGTGATGTCAGTAAGACGGGTGTATTGAGGTTTTATATGTTGATATATATTTGTGATGTCAGTAAGACTGGTGTATCGAGGTCGCATAATTTGATCTATATTTGTGATGTCAGTAACACGGGTGTATTGAGGTTGTATATGTTGATATATATTTGTGATGCCAGTAAGACTGGTGTATTAAGGTCGTATCAGTTGATATATATTTGTGATGTCAGTAAGACGGGTGTATTGAGGTCGTATATGTTGATATATATTTGTGATGCCAGTAAGACTGGTGTATTGAGGTCGTATCAGTTGATATATATCTGTGATGTCAGTAAGACGAGTGTATTGAGGTCGTATATGGTGATATATATCTGTGATGCCAGTAAGACGGGTGTATTGAGGTCGTATAATTTGATATATATTTGTGATGACAGTAAGACTGGTGTATTGAGGTTGAATATGTTGATATATATTTGTGATGTCAGTAAGACGGGTGTATTAAGGTCGTATAAGTTTATTATATATTTGTGATGTCAGTAAGCGGGTGTGTTGAGGTCGTATACGTTGATGTATATTTGTGATGCCAGTAAGACGGGTGTGTTGAGGTCGTATAACTTTATAATATATTTGTGATGTCAGTAAGACGGGTGTATTGAGGTTTTATATGTTGATATATATTTGTGATGTCAGTAAGACTGGTGTATTGAGGTCGCATAGTTTGATCTATATTTGTGATGTCAGTAACACGGGTGTATTGAGGATGTATATGTTGATATATATTTGTGAGCCAGTAAGACTGGTGTATTAAGGTCGTATCAGTTGATATATATTTGTGATGTCAGTAAGACGGGTGTATTGAGGTCGTATATGTTGATATATATTTGTGATGCCAGTAAGACTGGTGTATTGAGGTCGTATCAGTTGATATATATTTGTGATGTCAGTAAAACGGGTGTATTGAGGTCGTATATGGTGATATATATCTGTGATGCCAGTAAAACGGGTGTATTGAGGTCGTATAATTTGATATATATTTGTGATGACAGTAAGACTGGTGTATTGAGGTTGAATATGTTGATATATATTTGTGATATCAGTAAGACGGGTGTATTAAGGTCGTATCAGTTGATATATATTTGTGATGTCAGTAAGACGGGTGTATTGAGGTCGTATAATTTGATATATATTTGTGATGACAGTAAGACTGGTGTATTGAGGTTAAATATGTTGATATATATTTGGGATGTCAGTAAGACTGGTGTATTGAGGTCGTATAAGTTGATATATATCTGTGATGCCAGTAAGACGGGTGTATTGAGGTCGAATAAGTTGATAAATATCTGTGATGCAAGTAAGACGGGTGTATTGAGGTCGTATCAGTTGATATATATTTGTGATGCCAGTAAAACGGGGGTATTGAGGTCGTATAAGTTGATAAATATCAGTGATGCAAGTAAGACGGGTGTATTGAGGTCGTATCAGTTGATATATATTTGTGATGCCTGTAAAACGGGTGTATTGAGGTCGTATGAGTTGATAAATATCTGTGATGCAAGTAAGACGGGTGTATAGAGGTCGTATCAGTTGATATATATTTGTGATGCCAGTAAGACGGGTGTATGTGGGTCGTATCAGTTGAAATATATCTGTGATGCCAGTAAGACGGATGTATTGAGGTCGTATAAGTTGATATATATTTGTGATGCCAGTAAGACGGGTATATTGAGGTCGTATATGTTGATATATATCTGTGATGCCAGTAAGACGGGTGTATTGAGGTCGTATAAGTTGATATATATTTGTGATGCCAGTAAGACTGTTGTATTGAGGTCGTTTATGTTGATATATATCTGTGATGCCAGTAAGACGGGTGTATTGGGGTCATATCAGTTGATATATATTTGTGATGTCAGTAAGACGGGTGTATTGAGGTCGTATCAGTTGATATATATTTGTGATGCCAGTAAGACGGGTATATTGAGGTCGTATATGCTGATATATATTTGTGATGCCAGTAAGACGGGTGTATTGGGGTCGTATCAGTTGATATATATTTGTGATGTCAGTAAGATGGGTGTATTGAGGTCGTATATGTTTATATGTATTTGTGATGCCAGTAAGACGGGTGTATTGAGGTCGTATATGTTGATATATATTTGTGATGTCAGTAAGAAGGGTGTGTTGAGGTCGTATATGTTTATATGTATTTGTAATGTCAGTAAGACGACTGTGTCGCGGTAGTATACACGTATGTGGCTTGGATCATAAACCATTTATGACATGGTATATACTTGTAATATAATCGCGATGTTTCGAACATGATTCAGTGAAAGGGTAGTTTAAGCGTGGTTTAATTACATTATATGTAATATTTGGTACACATAGTATTACGACGGGTGTGTTGACGCGACATACGCTTGTAATTTGTGATGTTTAGTACACATAGTATTTACGCGAAATACGCTTGTAATTTGTGATATAGTACATTTAGTGCGAGTATTAAGACATTGTTTGCTGACCCATATATAAATTTAGCTGCCATCCCAAAACCCACACACCTACCTACATACCCATCTATTTATCTACTTCTTAAATGTTTTGTTACAAATAACGAAATAATGAAAACTCATTGTTGTGTATCTCTTTCGGTATACGTGTGTTGGGAAGGTAAGTAATTGTTAATATTGTATATACAATTACGGAGTGGCCACGAGGTCTAACTGTGCCAAGACACGGAGATGGATGTTGCTTTTCTGTGTGTATATTACACGGCTGCTATCGATTACCGCCTTTGTAATAGATATTGTAAGAGACAGCTGAGCGAAAATTCTCGCACCTAGCAAGAGTTCTTCATTACTTACAGCGAGGATTCGTCAAACTAAGACTTAATAATTTACAAAAGTCTTAAAGAGAATTATAACCTCAGACAATACAGATTATGAAGACGAAATAGGTCGTCATAAATTATTCAGTAAGTAATGACCGATTCAAGATTTTCGAAAGATAACAAAATACCTAAGGGGGTATTTGGATACTCCAACGGTAATGTCGTAATTCTAAAAACAACATCAAAACAATTTAGATTTAGATTCAGAAGGACTAAGTGTAGGTAATCTTTTCATAATTTTTTCTAATAAAAATTTTATCTCTATTGTCAGTGGTTATTTCTATATTCTTTCCAATATAATAATGATGGATACGGTATGTTTCCAGAATGTGCATATTTATTTCCAAATCAGTTAATAGCAGATTAGGATGTTTAGATAAATATGAAGAGACAATTCAATAATATTTGGAGACAAACTGTTGATATAAAAGATATACAAGTTTCAGATGAGTTTGTTTTTTGCAATGTCAATAATATTGTTTGTTTATTTTTCTGTTTGTAGTATTTATTGATTTATTTTAGTTTGATTATGCAGTAAGGTACTGGGTGCCGTATTTGAGAGGCGACATGATCGATCCTGGGACCGTACCCTCATACTCACACTCATACTATTTTTGCACGTAAAACAAACTTTGTGAAAATAACTGAAATATGAATTTTGGAACCAATATTTTAGTATTACAGTGTTGACATTTTGGTTTAAAAAATGATCACTTACTGGATAAGTGCCCGTAATTGTCGTCAGGCCATTGTGAATTTACTTTAAAACTTTGCACGTTCGATTTTAGCCGACATGTTACAAAATGTGTGACTTATGAATAGTTTTAAAATTGATAAAAAGTTAGACGTATATTCTGTCAGATTTAATACAACTTAATCAATAATCTTCTGCTTGTTTGACTTCTTTAATCATATTGTAAAATACCCAGTTTTAGAATAGCAACTATAGACAATGCACGTTTGAGAGAAGGTATCTACCATGTTATAACGAATATATCTACCATGTTATAATGAAGATATCTACCATGTTATAATAAAGATATCTACCATGTTATAATAAAGATATCTACCATGTTAAAATGAAGATATCTACCATGTTATAGTGAAGATATATTACATGTTATGATAAAGATATCTACCATGATCTAGTGAAAATATCTACCATGTTATAATGAAATTATCTACCGTGTTATAATGAAGATACCTACCGTGTTATAATGAAGATATATACCATGTTACAATGAAGATATCTACCAAGTTTAAATGAAGATATCTTCTATGTGTTAATGAAGATATCTACCATGTTATAATAAAGATATATACCATTTTATAATGAAGATATCTACCATGTTAAGATGAAGATATCTATCATGTTATAATGAAATTATCTACCGTGTTATAATGATAATATATACCATGCTATAATAAAGATATCTACCAAGTTTAAATGAAGATATTTACCATGTAATAATAAAGATATCTACCATGTTAAAATGAAGATATCTTCCATGTATTAATGAAGATATCTACCATGTTATTATGAAGATATATACCATAACTTAATGAAACTATCTACCATGTTAAAGCGAAGATGTCTTCCATGTTATATTGAAGATATCTACCATGTTAAAATGAAGATATCTACCGTGTTATAGTGAAGATATCTACCATGTTATAATGAAGATATTTACCATGTTATAATAAAGATATCTATCATGTTATAATAAATAAATCTACCGAGTTCAAATGAAGATATCTACCATGTTATAACAAAGATATCTACTTTGTTATAATGAAGATATCTACCATGTTATAATAAAGATATCTACAATGTTTAAATGAAGATATCTACCATGTTAAAATGAAGATATAGTGAAGATATCTACCATGTTATAATGAAGATATATACCATGTTATAATAAAAATATCTACCATGTTATAATAAAGATATCTACCATGTTAAAATGAAGATATCTACAATGTTATAATGGAGATATCTACTATGTTATAATGACGATATCAACCATGATAAAATGAATATATCTTCCGTGCTAAAATGAAGAAATCAACCATGTTAAAATAAAGATATCTACCATGTTATAGTGAAGATATCGACCATGTTATAATGGAAATATCTACCGTGTTATAATAAAGATATCTACCATGTTATAATGAAGATATTTACCACATTATAATGAAGATATCTACCATGTTATAGTGAAGATATCAACCATGTTATAGTGAAGATATCACTCATGTTATAATAAAGATATCTACCATGTTATAGTGAAGATGTCTTCTATGTTAAAATTAAGATATCAACCATATTATAATTGTTATAATAAAGATATCTACCATGTTATAATGAAGATACCTACCATGTTATAATGAAGATATCTACCATGATAAAATGAAGATATCTACCATGTTATAATGAAAATATCTGCCGTGTTATAATAAAGATATCTACCATGTTATAATCAAGATATATATCATTTTAAAGTGAAGATATCTGCCATGTTATAATGAAGATATCTACAATGTTAAAATGAAGATATCAACCATGTTATAATGAAAATATCTACCGTGTTATAATAAAGATATCTACCATGTTATAATCAAGATATATATCATATTATAGTGAATATATATGCCATGTTATAATGAATATATCTACCACGTTATACTAAAGATATATACCATGTTATAATAAAGATATCTACCATTTAATAGTGAAGATATCTACCATGTTATGATAAAGATATCTACCATTTAATAGTGAAGATATCTACCATGTTATAATGAAGACATATACCATGTTATAGTGAAGATATCTACCATGTTATAATGAAAAAATCGACACTGTTATAATTGTTATAATAAAGATATCTACCATATTATAATGAAGATACCTACCATGTTATAATGAAGATATCTACCATGTTATAATGAAGATATCTACCATGTCATAGTGAAGATATCTACCATATTATAATGAAGATATATACAATTTTATAATGAATATATCTTCTGTGCTAAAATGATAAAAATCGACAATGTTTAAATGAAGAAATCTACCATGTTATAATGAAGATATCAACCATGATATAATGAATAAATCTTCCGTGCTAAAATGAAGAAACCGACCATGTTAAAATGAAGATATCTACCATGTTATAATAAAGATATCTAGTAGTAGTATCATGATAAAATGAATAAATCTACCGTGCTAAAATGAAGAAATCGACCATGTTAAAATGAAGATAACTACCATGTTATAATGAAGATATCTACCATGTTAAAATGAAGATATCTACCATGTTATAATGAAGATATCTACAGTGTTATTAAGCACGAAACAGATCAATAATTTTGAATAATTGTACAAGCGAGTAATCATAAATGTTTTCTTAGAAATTATTATTTTACCGTAAGTGGAAATAAAAAAAAATTGTATTTCCACTTTCTGTAAGGCTTTATATCATATTGCATTAGATTAACGATGGCTCGTTTGCATCCATTAACTGTAGGAAATCGGAGGAAGAGTGATACTAATAACTACCTAATTCACATTTGTACTCTTTTCCACGAACATTCCGGAGAAATGATCGATATATCAAATTTGGATCTTATTGCCAGCGTATAATTTAAAGGAATGTTGCTCGAACGCAAGTTTTTATAGTTAACTATAATATTTTCAAGTTATATCAATTAAAACTAACAATTATTATGTGAAATATTCCTACAATGTCTATTATATATTTGTATTCCCCTCGGTTGTGATTCTGTTATTAACAGGAATTTACACATGCCCATACAGACGACATCCGAGCAGATTTTGATATATATTTCCGCCAAATAATGTTATAGATAATCAACTATATTTGATAGCTCACCATATGTAAATATGTAGTACGTAAAACCGGCTTTTGCGATGTAAAAAAAGGCTGAACCAATTGCCACGTTTAGTTTGACATTGCCGTGATTGTTTTAGTAAATGGAATAAACTATGAGAACTGCAAATCTTGCGGGTGCTTTTAAAGTCAGTGTCAGTGCAAGCAACATAGTCCCGGATTACATCTCAAACGGAGTTGGAGTGTATCCTAAATCTCACATTTTGAAACTGCTTCATTGGTAAGCGTATGGGAAATATTAATAATTAGAAGTAATACAATTTATGAACGGGGATGAATGTGTTATTTTTCATATTTTGCCTACTCGTAGGTTTTCATGTGCGTATTTTCGTTTTCTGTGAGGATATATTTTAGTATGACGTCATCTCTACAACTTGTGATATAACAACCTTACATATCACCTTTGTTCATGAGATACATTTCATTTAAATGTCTCCGGGCAAGCGACACAACCTACCCTACATGTAGGGTAATTTGTGCCAACACTTGGGGCAAGTTGTGCCATTACAAACAGATATAAATTTAAAATGTAAACTGTATTTTATTCAAATTTGTGACTAAATAACCTTTTTAAAGTACATGTGTGTTGCCATTTTGCTAGCTTAATTTATTAGTTACATTTAAGCATACTAATCACGCTCGATATTCCAATGCAGAACTAGTACAGAGCAAGTACAGATAAAGTGCAATGTTGTGTCACAATGAGTGTGATTAATGTTTAGCGTGATAAACTTGTATAAGTTGTATTTTCACAATCCATGAAAGACAATTACGTTTAATATTTGAATAAAAACAGCAACAAACATGTATTGGAAATGTGTATGCAAATTTAAATGACACAATTTTAACTTTTAAATTATAGTTGCAATAGTCATATTCATTATAATTTTCCTGAGGAGGTGAGTTTTCTTTACCGACATCGGCATTTTCATTTTGTTGTGCGCCTTCTTTATTTCGCTGCACTTCTGCCATAGGGCGATCCGTCACAAATGGTGGTCCACATCGTTAAATATATTGGGATTCATTGAACAAACACCGCTGACTTCAAGTCCTTTTATTACATTCTTTGGTGTAACCGCTTTTTGCCACGCATCCTTAAGATTGCTTGGGATGTCATATATGGACATTGGCACACCTGGGTGAAAGCGTATCCAAATATCTTGGGCAATGGAAGTAGACGGTTCTATCTAAATGCTGCAACTTGTGCGAGCAGTGAGGAGGGAATGATAGTATGACGATGCCATTTGATCTAGCGTAAAGAAGAATTTCAATCGCTAGATGTGAGTGGTGATTGTCTAACAACAGGAGTATCGGGCTTTCAGTTGTGGGTTTATCATGTTTCACCATATGCTTGGGACACTCTGAAAAACTCTCAGCTGACATCCATCCGGACGGGTTAGCATCTCCAATACATCCTGGTGGTCCGTGTCTGATGAAATGGTTCTTGAAATACTTTCTAGGGAAAATCATCATTGGTGGTACTGAGTTACCAATTGCATTCACTGCACCACAAACTGTAATAAGAGCAGAAATAAGTACATATATATACTGTATAGCTATTTAAAAATCAGTCCATATAGATCTACTGTGTATACGGTTTTATGGAATGGGATTTAAGATTGCTTTTAACAAATGTTCAATAGATATATCGTTTATAGCGTTTTTTTCCTGATATACTCCCTTTAACAAAAGAAACAAATGCAGAGAAAATACAAAGCCGTAGAGCTCTGTTATATATGACAACTTCTTTTGTCATTGTATTCTCTATCTCTCCTTTATTTTGCTAAACATGCATACACGCAGTTACATTCGGCAAGTAAAATCGCTACAAGGATAGTTTGAAGTTCAAGAAAACGTTTCTGCTTTAATACAAGTGAATGTGGGTAGCATAGATCTACTATGAAAGGTACAGTCGTCTGATTCGAAAAGGCGTGGATGAGGCTACTTCCCTCTCCTATCTGACATTCTCGATCCATTGAAGTATCAATATATGTCATTCATACCACTGTAACCAGTTGAGATATATAAGCATGTTTTTTAAGTATTTGATTTGCAGCATAGTGTAAGTTGTGCGACTGTCACAATCTGCCCCGTATACAATAGCTCAACCTATCCTACCCACCCTTATCTCACAGTATGGTACTGCAGTAGAGCATAATGGAATACAAAGCGACACAAACCTTTCATATATTCATAACAATAAAACAATATCTGCCTAATTCTTTGATATAAATACGGTCAAATAACGATTAATAATAGAAAATGTAAGACAATACGTAGGCATATGTAAAAAACAAAAAAATACTTACGGGCCACCAAATTGAACTTTTCGGCACTGCTTTGTCATACAGGTATTAACAGTGCTGACATATTTATGGAAGGTTGTTTGAAAAATGGCGCGTTCAAAACATGTATTTATGACGTCATCACCATCATATGATGACGTCTAATCGCGTGTGGCACGTTCAATCCGTTGCACATTCAACCCCGTTCTCTTGAACATAAAATGTCCGGTGATGGTGTGTCTACATATCCTACTAGAAATTAACCAAACCCAAAACAGTTTAACATATACATAATAATTATTTTAGATTTGTCATCAAAGGTAGATTTATTTGCCAAATTGATTCTAGCTCACAATCAGTCTCCAATTACACTGGTGACGAGACTCCAAATTCACCTCCTATCACCAGTCTAGCGTTCCGTTGTCAAAAAACGCAAGCTTATGAAAATATCCCCTACTGAAATATATGCTTCATGCCTCTCCTAATCAAAAATCAAATACCTTTATACATAGCTTAAAATATAGCTTCGCAAAATATGTTTTGTAGAGCTTTAGCTCAAATTGATTGCGAAAGAAGGGTAATCTTGTGACACAGGTAGAAAATTAAAGAGAAGTGGATTTTTAATACAGCATAACCTTGGTGTCGTACCACATAAATAGGGAACTATTAGACGGGACATTTTGTAGGATTTAATTTTTTTTTCGTTAGTGGTATATTGTATCATTTTAGTGTATATTGTTTTATTTTAGGTACAAACTGGTCACACCACTCCGCCTCACATGACGCTCAAGAACTCGTATTACAAATATTACACGTGTGTGTTTAAACTGCTAACGATTTGAGCGTTTTCCGTATGATTTATTTATTTATTCCTTTACGGGTGCGACCTTTATTTACACTTGATGTTCTTTTGTTGTACCATTCGTCGTATCAATAAATTATTTACTCATTAAGACCATTTTATTTGTGTTATTACCTCCATAAATTATCATGTTTAAACATGTCGTATTTTAAAGACAAAGCTCCGTGGCTTCGTATTTATTCAACCATATTTTACGAAACTTATCTTTTTATTGAAAATTTATCTGTTTCGATTAAATATATCAAGCACTCTGAAAAAACTTTTGTTGGCATTTTTGGGTTAAAAGTAATAATTTTTTAACAATATTAAAGCGTGCTAATATGGTAACATGCATGTTTCCTCCCCATCAACGTCCAGAGTGTCCAGAATGTCCAGTGTGTCGAGAGTGTCCAGACCGAATATAAAACGTGCAATAAACATAAAGGAGGATCGTATGACATATATTCATGAATATTGACATATATTCATGAATATTTGTACAGCAGTGTATACATTTATACTGTGTATATGTTAAATAACACAATCTACCCGTATAATAAAACAGAAGTATCTCAATATATAAATATAAATCGAATGTTGTTGTTAAAAAACCAACAGAGATGATACCGATGAAAGCCATATAACAAGAGAAGAACAATCAATTAAAGAACAATAATTCCACCTAAACTGTATTTAAACAAAATTCCAAATCAATCGTAACCATTCTGTTTCAAATAATCTAAACTGATTGGTTATTAGCAATAGTTTTCCAACAATAAAATAAAAGATAATAATATATTTCATTACCATTATTTACCTTGCATTATTGTTATTATAAACCATTATCAAACAACAAGCTTAGTTTTTATTTTATTTATTTATCAATATTAGTTATACAGTGTATTAACATGGTTTGTATGTTCCACTAGATGTTTAATACAGTAAACAAAGATGTAAACTTGCCTCATATCCGGACTTATCAGGATCTACTCTTGCCCCGATCTTGTCCAAACAGAGCATAATTAGAAGAAACGCTATAAACCCCAAAGCAATATAGGCACTCATCAGTTTCCACAGACTACTGGGTACATCCTTAGTAATATCTGAAAAGAAAAATAAAGATATATCAGACATTCTGGTAATTGTTGTACTATCATTTCAAGTCGTAAATGTCACACGTGTCTTCTGCCAGTGTGTGTCCAGGTGGGTGCAGGAGACACAGTGGTATCAGTAACTGGCTACCCGCCAGAGTCTAATAACGATGGTCATTGACTGCCGGGCACAAACTGAACTGGTTATACATCGGACGTGATAGGAGAAGACTAGCAAGCGTTATTAACACTATCTGTTACAATATTATACTTTTTCTTCATTTTTTAAATATAATGAGAGAATAAATGTAATTGTTGTTGTTGTTATTATATACTGAAGTAACTGCCTATCATAAACTATGGTAACACTCATACTACCATAACTGCTATACTAGCTCACACTACAGTAACAAAATAATATCAAACACTGTAGTAATTGTCATATAGCCATACAATATGATAACAGTCATACTACAAAAACTGCTATGCGAGCTCACATTACAGTAACAGCATAATATCAAACACTTTAGTAATTTTCATATAACCATACAATATGATAACAGTCATACTACCATTACTGTCATGCTAGCTCAAACTACAGTAACAGCATAATATCAAACACTGTAGTAATTGTCATATAGCCATACAATATGATAGCAGTCATACTACCAAAACTGCTATGCTAGCTCACAATACAGTAACAACATAATATCAAACACTGTAGTAATTGTCAAATAGCCATACAATATGATAACAGTCATACTACCATAACTGTCATGCAATCTCACACTACAGTAACAGCATAATACAAAACACTGTAGTAATTGTCATATAGCCATACAATATGATAACAGTCATACTACCATAACTGTCATGCTAGCTCAAACTACAGTAAAAACATATATCAAACACTGTAGTAATTGTCATAAAGCCGAACAATATGAGAGCAGTCATACTATCATTACTGCTATGCAATCTCACACTACAGTAACAGCATAATACAAAACACTGTAGTAATCGTCATATAGCCATACAATATGATAAAAGTCATACTACCATAACTGCTATGCACTCTCACACTACAGTAACCGTATAATATCAAACATTGTAGTAATTGTCATATAGTTTACAATATGATAACACTCATACTACCATAACTGCTATACTAGCTCAAACTACAGTAACAACATAATATCAAACACTGTAGTAATTGTCATATAGCCGTACAATATGATTACAGTCACACTACCAAAACTGCTATGCTAGCTCACACTACAGTAACAGCATAATATCAAATACTTTAGTAATTGTCATATAGCAATACAATATGATAGCAGTCATACTACCATAACTGTCAGGCTAGCTCAAACTACAGTAACAGCATAATATCAAACATTGTATTAATTGTCATATAGCTTTACAATATCATAACAGTCATACTACCATAACTGCTATGCAATCTCACACTACAGTAACAGCATAATATCAAACACCGTAGTAATTGTCATAAAGCCAAACAATATGATAGCAGTCATACTACCATAACTGCTATGCAATCTCACACTACAGTAACAGGATAATATCAAACATTGTAGTAATTGTCATATAGCTTTACAATATCATAACAGTCATACTACCATAACTGCTATGCAATCTCACACTACAGTAACAGCATAATATCAAACACCGTAGTAATTGTCATATAGCCGTACAATATGATAACAGCCATACTACCATAACTGCTTTGCTAGCTCACACTACAGTAACAGCATAATATCAAACACTGTAGTAATTGTCATATAGCCATACAATATGATAACAGTCATACTATCATAACTGCTATGCAGTCTCACACTACAGTAACAGCATAATATCAAACACTGTAGTAATTGTCATATAGCAATACAATATGATAACAGTCATACTACCATAACTGCTATGCAATCTCACACTAAAGTAACAGCATAATACCAAACACTGTACTAATTGTCATATAGCCATACAATATGATAACATTCATACTACCATTACTGTCATGCTAGCTCATACTACAGTAACAACATAATATCGAACACCGTAGTAATTGTCATATAGCCATACAATATGATAACAGTCATACTACCATAACTGCTATGCAGTCTCACACGACAGTAACAGCATAATATCAAACACTGTAGTAATTGTCATATAGCCATAAAATATGGTTACAGTCATATTACCATAACTGCTATGCAATCTCACACTAAAGTAACAGCATAATACCAAACACCGTAGTAACTGTCATATAGCCATACAATATGATAACATCATACTACCATTACCGTCATGAAGCTCATACTACATTTACAATATAATATCGAACACTGTAGTAATTGTCATATAGCCATACAATAAGATAACAGTCATACTACCATAGCTGCTGTGCTAACTCACACTACAGTAACAGCATAATATCAAACACTGTAGTAATTGTCATATAGCCATACAATATGATAACAGTCATAATACCATAACTGCTTTGCAATCTCACACTAAAGTAACAGCATAATACCAAACACCGTAGTAATCGTCATATAGCCATACAATATGATAACATTCATACTACCATTACCGTCATGCTAGCTCATACTACAGTAACAACATAATATCGAACACTGTAGTAATTGTCATAATACCAAACACCGTAGTATTTGTCATTTAGCCATACAACATGATAACAGTCATACTAATTGCTATGCAATCTCACACTACAGTGACAGCAAAATATCAAACACCGTAGTAATTGTCATATAGCAATACAATATGATAACAGTCATACTACCATAACTGCTATGCAAGCTCTCACTACAGTAACAGCATAATCTCAAACACTGTAGTAATTGCCATACAGCCATACAATATGATAACAGTTATACTACCATAACTGCAATACTAGCTCACACTACAGTTACAACATAATATCAAACACTGTAGTAATTGCCATATAGCCATACAATATGATAACAGTCATAATACCATAACTGCTATGCAATCTCACACTACAGTAACAGCATAATACCAAACACTTTAGTAATTGTCATATAGCCATACAATTTGACAACAGTCATACTACCATAACTGTCATGCTAGCCCACACAACAGTAACAGCATAATACCAAACATTGCAGTAATTGTCATGTAGCCATACAATATTATAACATTCATTCTACCATAACTTTCATGCTAGCACACACTACAATAACAGCATAATACCAAACAACGTAGTAATTGTCATATAGCCATACAATATGATAACAGTCATATTAACATAACTGTCATGCTAGCCTACACTACAGTAACAACATAATATCGAACACTGTAGTAATTGTCATATAGCCATACAATACGATAACAGTCATACTACCATAGCTGCTGTGCTAGCTCACACTACAGTAACAGCATAATATCAAACACTGTAGTAATTGTCATATAGCCATACAATATGATAACAGTCATAATACCATAACTGCTTTGCAATCTCACACTAAAGTAACAGCATAATACCAAACACCGTAGTAATCGTCATATAGCCATACAATATGATAACAGTCATAATACCATAACTACTATGCAATCTCACACTAAAGTAACAGCATAATACCAAACACCGTAGTAATTGTCATATAGCCATACAATATGATAACATTCATACTACCATTACCGTCATGCTAGCTCATACTACAGTAACAACATAATATCGAACACTGTAGTAATTGTCATAATACCAAACACCGTAGTATTTGTCATGTAGCCATACAACATGATAACAGTCATACTAATTGCTATGCAATCTCACACTACAGTGACAGCAAAATATCAAACACCGTAGTAATTGTTATATAGCAATACAATATGATAACAGTCATACTACCATAACTGCTATGCAAGCTCTCACTTCAGTAACAGCATAATCTCAAACACTGTAGTAATTGCCATACAGCCATACAATATGATAACAGTCATACTACCATAACTGCAATACTAGCTCACACTACAGTTACAACATAATATCAAACACTGTAGTAATTGTCATATAGCCATACAATATGATAACAGTCATAATACCATAACTGCTATGCAATCTCACACTACAGTAACAGCATAATACCAAACACTTTAGTAATTGTCATATAGCCATACAATTTGACAACAGTCATACTACCATAACTGTCATCCTAGCCCACACAACAGTAACAGCATAATACCAAACACTGCAGTAATTGTCATGTAGCCATACAATATTATAACATTCATTCTACCATAACTTTCATGCTAGCCCACACTACAATAACAGCATAATACCAAACAACGTAGTAATTGTCATATAGCCATACAATATGATAACAGTCATATTACCATAACTGTCATGCTAGCCTACACTACAGTAACAACATAATATCGAACATTGAAGTAATTGTCATATAGCCATACAATTTGATAACATTCATGCTACCATAACTGTCATGCTAGCCCACACAACAGTAACAGCATAATACCAAACACTGAAGTAATTGTCATATAGCCATACAATATGATAACAGTCATACTTCCATAACTGCTATGCAATCTCACACTACAGTAACAGCATAATACCAAACACCGTAGTAATTGTCAAAAAGCCATACAATATGGTAACAGTAATACTACCCGAACTGCTATGCAATCTCACACAACAGTAACAGCATAATATCAAACACTGTAGTAATTGTCATGTAGCCATACAATATGAAAACACTCATACTAACTGTTATGCAAACTCACAATACAGTGACAGCAAAATATGAAACACCGTAGTAAGTGTCATATAGCCAGACAATATGATAACAGTCATACTACCATAACTGCTATGCAAGCTTGCACTACAGTAACAGCATAATATCAAACACTGTAGTTATTGCCATATAGCCATACAATATGATAACAGTCATACTACCATAACTGCAATACTAGCTCACACTACAGTAACAACATGATATCAAACACTGTAGTTATTGTCATATATCCATATAATATGATAACAGTCACACTACCAAAATTGCTATGCTAGCTCACACTACAGTAACAACATAATACCAAACACTGCAGTAATTGTCATGTAGCCATACAATATTATAACATTCATTCCATTCTACCATAACTTTCATGCTAGCCCACACTACAATAACAGCATAATACCAAACAACGTAGTAATTGTCATATAGCCATACAATATGATAACAGTCATATTACCATAACTGTCATGCTAGCCTACACTACAGTAACAACATAATATCGAACACTGAAGTAATTGTCATATAGCCATACAATTTGATAACATTCATACTACCATAACTGTCATGCTAGCCCACACAACAATAACAGCAAAATACCAAACACTGAAGTAATTGTCATATAGCCATACAATATGATAACAGTCATACTTCCATAACTACTATGCAATCTCACACTACAGTAACAGCATAATACGAAACACCGTAGTAATTGTCAAAAAGCCATACAATATGGTAACAGTATTACTACCATAACTGCTATGCAATCTCACACAACAGTAACAGCATAATATCAAACACTGTAGTAATTGTCATGTAGCCATACAATATGATAACACTCATACTAACTGTTATGCAAACTCACAATACAGTGACAGCAAAATATGAAACACCGTAGTAAGTGTCATATAGCCAGACAATACGATAACAGTCATACTACCATAACTGCTATGCAAGCTTGCACTACAGTAACAGCATAATATCAAACACTGTAGTTATTGCCATATAGCCATACAATATGAAAACAGTCATACTACCATAACTGCAATACTAGCTCACACTACAGTAACAACATGATATCAAACACTGTAGTTATTGTCATATATCCATATAATATGATAACAGTCACACTACCAAAATTGCTATGCTAGCTCACACTACAGTAACAACATAATACCAAACACTGCAGTAATTGTCATGTAGCCATACAATATTATAACATTCATTCTACCATAACTTTCATGCTAGCCCACACTACAATAGCAGCATAATACCAAACAACGTATAATTGTCATATAGCCATACAATATGATAACAGTCATACTACCATAACTGTCATGCTAGCCCACACTACAGTAACAACATAATATCTAACACTGAAGTAATTGTCATATAGCCATACAATTTGATAACATTCATACTACCATAATTGTCATGCTAGCCCACACAACAGTAACAGCATAATACCAAACACTGAAGTAATTCTCATATAGCCATACAATATGAGAACAGTCATACTTCCATAACTGCTATACAATCTCACACTACAGTAACAGCATAATACCAAACATCGTAGTAATTGTCATAAAGCCATACAATATGGTAACAGTAATACTACAACAACTGCTATGCAATCTCACACAACAGTAACAGCATAATATGAAACACTGTAGTAATTGTCATATAGCCATACAATATGATAACAGTCATACTAACTGTTATGCAAACTCACAATACAGTAACAGCAAAATATCAAACACCGTAGTAAGTGTCATATAGCCATACAATATGATAACAGTCATACTACCATAATTGCTATGTAATCTTACACTACAGTAACAGCATAATATAAAACACCTTAGTAAATATCATATAGCCATACAATATGATAACAGTCATACTACCATAACTGTCATGCAATCTCTCAATACAGTAACAACATAATATCAAACACTGTAGTAATTGTCATATAGCCATACAATATGATAACAGTCATACTACCATAGCTGCTGTGCTAACTCACACTTTAGTAACAGCATAATATCAAACACTGTAGTAATTGTCATATAGCCATACAATATGATAACAGATATACTACCATAGCTGCTGTGCTAGCTCACACTATAGTAACAGCATAATACCAAACACTGTAGTAATTGTCATATAGCCATACAATACGATAACAGTCATACTACCTTAAATGTTATGCAATCTCACACTGCAGTAACAGCACAATACCAAACACCGTATTAATTGTCATATAGCCACCAATATGATAACAGTCATACTACCATAACTGTCATGCTAGCCCACACTACAGTAACAGCATAATACCAAACACTGTAGTAATTGTCATATAGCCATACAATTTGATAACAGTCATACTACCATAACTGTCATGGTAGCCCACACAACAGTAACAGCAGAATATCAAACACTGTAGTAATTGTCATATAGCCATACAATATTATAACAGTCATTCTACCATAACTGTCATGCTAGCCCACACTACAGTAACAGCATAATACCAAACAACGTAGTAATTGTCATATAGCCATACAATATGATAACAGTCATACTACCATAACTGCCATGCTAGCCCACACTACAGTAACAACATGATATTGAATACTGTAGTAATTGTCATATAGCCATACAATTTGATAACAGTCATATTACCATAACTGTCATGCTAGCCCACACAACAGTAACAGCATAATACCAAACACTGAACTAATTGTCATTAAGCCATACTATTTGATAACAGTCATACTTCCATAACTGCTATGCAATCTCACACTACAGTAACAGCATAATACCAAACACCGTAGTAATTGTCATAAAGCCATACAATATGATAACAGTAATACTACCATAACTGCTATGCAATCTCACACTACAGTAACAGCATAATATCAAACACATTAGTAATTATCATATAGCCATACAATATGATAACAGTTATACTACCATAACTGTCATGCTAGCTCACACAACAGTATCAGCATAATACCAAACACTGTAGTAATTGTCATATAGCCATACAATTTGATAACAGTCATACTACCATAACTGTCATGCTAGCTCATACTACAGTAACAGCATAATATCAAACACTGTAGTAATTGCCATATAGCCATACAATATGATAACAGTCATACTACCATAACTGGAATACTAGCTCACACTACAGTAACAACATAATATCAAACACTGTAGTAATTGTCATATAGCCATACAATATGATAACAGTCATAAAACCATAACTGCTATGCAATCTCACACTACAGTAACAGCATAATATCAAACACTTTAGCAATTGTCATATAGCCATACAATTTGATAACAGTCATACTACCATAACTTTCATGCTAGCCCACACAACAGTAACAGCATAATACCAAACACTGCAGTAATTGTCATGTAGCAATACAACATTATAACATTCATTCTACCATAACTTTCATGCTAGCCCACACTACAATAACAGCATAATACCAAACAACGTAGTAATTGTCATATAGCCATACAATATGATAACAGTCATACTACCATAACTGTCATGCTAGCCTACACTACAGTAACAACATAATATCGAACACTGAAGTAATTGTAATATAGCCATACAATTTGATAACATTCATACTACCATAACTGTCATGTTAGCCCACACAACAGTAACAGCATAATACCAAACACTGAAGTAATTCTCATATAGCCATACAATATGATAACAGTCATACTTCCATAACTGCTATACAATCTCACACTACAGTAACAGCAAAATACCAAACATCGTAGTAATTGTCATAAAGCCATACAATATGGTAACAGTAATACTACAACAACTGCTATGCAATCTCACACAACAGTAACAGCATAATATCAAACACTGTAGTAATTGTCATATAGCCATACAATATGATAACAGTCATACTAACTGTTATGCAAACACACAATACAGTAACAGCAAAATATCAAACACCGTAGTAAGTGTCATATAGCCATACAATATGATAACAGTCATACTACCATAATTGCTATGAAATCTTACACTACAGTAACAGCATAATATAAAACACCTTAGTAAATATCATATAGCCATACAATATGATAACAGTCATACTACCTTAAATGTTATGCAATCTCACACTGCAGTAACAGCACAATACCAAACACCGTATTAATTGTCATATAGCCACCAATATGATAACAGTCATACTACCATAACTGTCATGCTAGCCCACACTACAGTAACAGCATAATACCAAACACTGTAGTAATTGTCATATAGCCATACAATTTGATAACAGTCATACTACCATAACTGTCATGGTAGCCCACACAACAGTAACAGCATAATACCAAACACTGTAGTAATTGTCATATAGCCATACAATATTATAGCAGTCATTCTACCATAACTGTCATGCTAGCCCACACTACAGTAACAGCATAATACCAAACAACGTAGTAATTGTCATATAGCCATACAATATGATAACAGTCATACTACCATAACTGTCATGCTAGCCCACACTACAGTAACAACATGATATTGAACACTGTAGTAATTGTCGTATAGCCATACAATTTGATAACAGTCATATTACCATAACTGTCATGCTAGCCCACACAACAGTAACAGCATAATACCAAACACTGAACTAATTGTCATTAAGCCATACTATTTGATAACAGTCATACTTCCATAACTGCTATGCAATCTCACACTACAGTAACAGCATAATACCAAACACCGTAGTAATTGTCATAAAGCCATACAATATGATAACAGTAATACTACCATAACTGCTATGCAATCTCACACTACAGTAACAGCATAATATCAAACACATTAGTAATTATCATATAGCCATACAATATGATAACAGTCATACTACCATAACTGTCATGCTAGCCCACACAACTGTATCAGCATAATACCAAACACTGTAGTAATTGTCATATAGCCATACAATTTGATAACAGTCATAGTACCATATCTGTCATGCTAGCCCACACAACAGTAACAGCATAATACCAAACACTGTGGTAATTGTCATATAGCCATACAATATTATAACAGTTATTCTACCATTACTGTTATGCTAGCCCACACTACAGTAACAGCATAATACCAAACACCGTAGTAATTGTCATATAGCCATACAATATGATAACAGTCATACTACAATAACTGTCATACTAGCCACACTACAGTAACAACATAATATCGAACACTGTAGTAATTGTCATATAGCCATACAATTTGATAACAGTCATACTACCATAACTGTCATGCTAGCCCACACAACAGTAACAGCATAAAATCAAACACCGTAGTAATTGTCATATAGCCATACAATATGATAACAGTCATGCTACCATAACTGTCATGCTAGCTCAAACTACAGTAACAGCATAAAATCAAACACCATAGTAATTGTCATAAAGCCAAACAATATGATAACAGTCATACTACCATAACTGCTATGCAATCTCACACTACAGTAACAAAATAATATCAAACACCGTAGTAATTGTCATATAGGTTTACAATATGATAACACTCATACTACCATAACTGCTATACAAGCTCACACTACAGTAACAACATAATATCAAACACTGTAGTAATTGTCATATAGCCGTACAATATGATTATAGTCATACTACCATAACTGCTATGCTAGATCAAACTACAGTAACAGCATAAAATCAAACACCGTAGTAATTATCATATAGCCATACAATATGATAACACTCATACTACCATAACTGCTATGCTAGCTCACACTACAGTAACAGCATAATACAAAACACTGAATTGTCATATAGCCATACAATATGATAACACTCATACTACCATTACTGCTATACTAGCTCACACTAAAGTAATAACATAATATCAAACACTGTAGTAATTGTCATATAGCCATACAATATGATAACAGTCATACTACCATAGCTGTCATGCAATCTCACACTACAGTAACAGCATAATATCAAACACCGTAGTAATTATCATATAGCCGTACAATATGATAACAGTCATACTACCATAACTGCTATGCAATCTCACACTACAGTAACAGCATACTTTTAAACACCGTAGTTATTGTCATATAGACATACAATATGATAACAGTCATATTACAATACTACCATAACTGCTATGCAATCTCACACTACAGTAACAGAATAATATCAAACACCGTAGTAATTGTCATATAGCCATACAATATGATAACAGTCATACTGCCATAACTGCTATGCTAGTTCACACTACAGTAACAGCATAATACAAAACACTGAATTGTCATATAGCCATACAATATGATTACAGTCATACTTCTATAACTGCTATGCAATCTCACACTACAGTAACAGCATAATACTAAACATTGTAGTAATTGTTTTATAGCCATACAATATGATAACAGTCATACTACCATAGCTGCTGTTCTACCTCACACTACATTAACAACATAATGTCAAACACTGTAGTAATTGTCATATAGCCATACAATATGATAACAGTCATACTACCATAGCTACTGTGCTAGCTCACACTATAGTAACAGCATAATATCAAACACTGTAGTAATTGTCATATAGCCATACAATATGATAACAGTCATACTACCATAATTGCTATACAATCCCACACTACAGTAACAGCATAATACCAAACACTGTAGTAATTGTCATATAGCCATACAATATGATAACAGTCATACTACCATAATGCCATGCTAGCCCACACTACAGTAACAGTCATAATATCATACACTCTGGTAATTGTCATAAAACCATACACTGTGATAACAGTCATACTGCCATAACTGTCCTGCTAGCTCACACTACAGTAACAGTCATAATATCATACACTGTGATAAGAGTCATACTACCATCTCACACCACTTTAACTGTTACCTTATCCTACAATGCTGTTCAACACGGGTAATCCGGCACTCAGAACCATGATATAAATCTTTAAACAGTATAGAAATATACAAATATCTTAATGTTATTGAGTATAAACGAAACACATGACACCATGCCGACATTAAATACAAACGTATGCAAAGAAAACGACTCAGTCGTAATATTTTAATATTCAAAATACATTTAAACTATCAGTACATAATAAACAAATAGTTTTTCAACACCCCGTATATGGCGCAGGATCCTTTAAGCAATCATGTAAACATATATACACACCCAAGTAATGTGATATAAGATCCTTCTCGCAATCATGTATACATAGATACACACCCAAGTAATGTGACATAAGATCCTTTAAGCAACCATGTATACATAGATACACATCCAAGTAATGTGCTATAAGATCTTTCACGCCGTCATGTATACATAGAAACACACCAAAGTAATGTGACAAAAGATCCTTTAAGCAACCATGTATACATAGATACACATCCAAGTAATGTGATATGAGATATTTCACGCTGTCATGTATATAAAGATACACACCCAAGTAATGTGACATAAGATCCTTTAAGCAACCATGTAAACATAGATACACATCCAAGTAATGTGACATAAGATCCTTCACGCCGTCATGTATACATAGATACACACCCAAGTAATGTGATATGAGATATTTCACGCAATCATGTATACATAGATACACACCCAAGTAATGTGACATAAGATCGTTTAAGCAACCATGAATACATAGATACACATCCAAGTAATGTGATATAAGATATTTCACTATGTCATGTATACATAGATATATACCCAAGTAATGTCACATAAGATCCTTTAAGCAACCATGTATACATAAATACACATCGAAGTAATGTGACATAAGATCCATCATCAGTCATGTATACATAGATACCCACCCAAGTAATGTGATATAAGATCCTTCACGTAATCATGTATACATATATACAAACCCAAGTAATGTGACATAAGATCGTTACGCAGTCATGTATACATATATACAAACTCAAGTTATATGATATAAGATCATTCACGCAATCATGTATAAAAAGATACACATCCAAGTAATGTGATATATGATCCATCACGGAATCATGTATACATAGATACACACCCAAGTAATGTGATATAAGATCGTTCACGCAATCATGTATACATAGATACACACCCAAGTAATGTGATATAAGATCATTCACGCAATCATGTATAAATAGATACACATCCAAGTAATGTGATATATGATTCATCACGGAATTATGTATACATAGATACACACCCAAGTAATGCGATATAAGATCATTCACGCAATCATGTATACACAGATACACACCCAAGTAATGTGATATAAGATCATTCACGCAATCATGTATACATAGATACACATCCAAGTAATGTGATATAAGATCGTTCACGCAATCATGTATAAATAGATACACATCCAAGTAATGTGATATAAGATCGTTCACGCAATCATGTATACATAGATACACACCCAAGTAATGTGATATAAGATCGTTCACGCAATCATGTATACAAAGATACACACCCAAGTAATGTGATATTTGATCCATCACGGAATCAAGTATACAAAGATACACATCCAAGTAATGTGATATAAGATCATTCACGCAATCATGTATACATAGATACACATCCACGTAATGTGATATAAGATTTTTCACGCAATCATGTATACATAGATACACATCCAAGTAATGTGATATAAGATCGTTCACGCAATCATTTATAAATAGATACACATCCAAGTAATGTGATATAAGATCGTTCACGCAATCATGTATACATAGATACACATCCAAGTAATGTGATATAAGATCCTTCACGCAATCATGTATACATAGATACACACCCAAGTAATGTGATATATGATCCATCATGGAATCAAGTATACAAAGATAAACATCCAAGTAATGTGATATAAGATCGTTCACGCAATCATGTTTACATAGATACACATCCAAGTAATGTGATATAAGATCATTCACGCAATCATGTATAAATAGATACACATCCAAGTAATGTGATATATGATCCATCACGGAATCATGTATAAATAGATACACACCCAAGTAATGTGATATAAGATCGTTCACGCAATCATGTATACATAGATACACATCCAAGTAATGTGATATAAGATCATTCACGCAATCATGTATAAATAGATACACATCCAAGTAATGTGATATATGATCCATCACGGAATCATGTACACATAGATACACATCCAAGTAATGTGATATAAGATCATTCACGCAATCATGTATACATAGATACACACCCAAGTAATGTGATATATGATCGTTCACGCAATCATGTATACATAGATACACACCCAAGTAATGTGATATAAGATCATTCACGCAATCATGTATACATAGATACACACCCAAGTAATGTGATATATAATCGTTCACGCAATCATGTATACATAGATACACACCCAAGTAATGTGATATAAGATCATTCACGCAATCATGTATACATAGATACACATTCAAGTAATGTGATATAAGATCATTCACGCAATCATGTATATATAGATTCACATCCAAGTAATGTGATATAAGATCATTCACGCAATCATGTATATATAGATTCACATCCAAGTAATGGGATATAAGATCATTCACGCAATCATGTATACATAGATTCACATCCAAGTAATGTGATATAAGATCCTTTACACAATCATGTATACATGGATACACATCCAAGTAATGTGATATAAGATCCTTTACGCAATCATGTATACATAGATACACACCCAAGTAATGTGATATATAATCCATCACGGAATCATGTATACAAAGATACATATGCAAGTAATGTGATATAAGATCGTTCACGCAATCATGTATACATAGATACACATCCAAGTAATGTGATATAAGATCGTTCACACAATCATGTATAATTAAGTACACACCCAAGAAACGTGATATAAAATCACTCACGCAGTCATGTATACATATATAGACACCCAAGTAATGTGATATAAGATTCTTCATGCAAACATGAATACATATATACACACACAAGTAATGTAATATAAGACAGTTCACGCGGACATGTATACATAGATGTACATCCAAGTAATGTGATATAAGATCCTTCAGCAATTATGTATACATAAATACGCATCCAAGTCATGTGATATAAAATCCTTCAATCAGTCATGTATACATAGATACACATCAAACAAATGAGATATAATGTATTTGATGCAGTCATCTATACATAGATACACATCAAAGAAATGAGATATAAGATCCTTCACGCAATCATGTATACATAGATACACACCAAAGTAATGTGATATAAGATCCTTCACGCAATCATGTTTATATAGATAGACACCCAAGTAATGTGATATAGGATCGTTCAAACAAACATGTATACATAGATACACATCCAAGTAATGTGATATAAGATCCTTCACGCAATCATGTATACACATATACACACCCAAGTAATGTGATATAAGATCGTCCACGCAATCATGTTTATATAGATAGACATCCAAGTAATGTGATATAGGATTGTTCAAACAAACATGTATACATAGATACACATCCAAGTAATGTGATATAAGATCCTTCACGCAATCATGTATACACATATACACACCCAAGTAATGTGATATAAGATCGTCCACGCAATCATGTTTATATAGATAGACACCCAAGTAATGTGGTATAGGATCGTTCAAACAAACATGTATACATAGATACACATCTAAGTAATTTAATATAAAATCATTCACGCAATCATATATACATAGATACGCACCCTAGTAAAGTGATATATGATCGTTCACGCAATCATGTATACATAGATACACACCCAAGTCATGTGATATAAGATCCTTCACGCAATCATGTATACCTAGATACACACCCAAGTCATGTGATATAAGATCCTTCTCGCAATCATGTATACATAGATACACACCCAAGTAATGTGATATAAGACCTTTCTCGCAATCATGTATACATAGATACACACCCAAGTCATGTTATATAAGATCCTTCATGCAATCATGTATACATAGATACACACCCTAGTATTGTGATATATGATCGTTCACGCAATCATGTATACATAGATACACACCCAAGTAATGTAATATAAGATCCTTCATGCAATCATGTATACATAGTTACACACCCAAGTAATGCGATATAAGATACTTCACGCAATCATGTATACATAGAAACACACCAAAGTAATGTGATATAAGATCTTTCACGCCGTCATGTATACATAGATACACATCCAAGTAATGTGATATATGATCCATCACGGAATCATGCATACATAGATACACACCCAAGTAATGTGATATATGATCTTTCACGCAATCATGTATATATAGGTACACACGCAAGAAATGTGATATAAGATCTTTCACCTCGTCATGTATACATAGATACACACCAAAATAATGTGATATATGATCATTCACGCAATCATATATGCATAGATACACACCAAAGTATTGTGATATAAGATCTTTCACGCCGTCATGTATACATAGATACACACCCAAGTAATGTGATATATGATCCATCACGGAATCATTCATACATAGATACACACCCAAGTATTGTGATATATGATCTTTCACGCAATCATGTATACATAGGTACACACGCAAGTAATGTGATATAAGATCCTTCACGCAATCATGTATACATAGATACACATCCAAATAATGTGATATAAGATACTTCACACAATCATGTATAAAAAGATACACACCCAAATAATATGATTTAAGATCCTTCACGCAATCATTTATACATAGATACACATCCAGATAATGTGATATAAAATCCATCACGCAATCATGTTTACATAGATACACCAAAGTAATGAGATATAGGATCGTTGACGCAAACATGTATACATAGATACACACCCTAGTAATGTGATATATGATCGTTCACGCAATCATGTATACATAGATACACACCCTAGTAAAGTGATATATGATCGTTCACGTAATCATGTATACATAGATACACAACCTAGTAAAGTGATATATGATCGTTCACGCAATCATGTATACATAGATACACACCCAAGTATTGTGATATAAGATCCTTAACGCAATCATGTATACAAAGATACACACCCAAGTAATGCGATATATGATCGTTCACGCAATCATGTATAAATAGATACACACCCAAGTAATGTGATATAAGATCATTCACGCAATCATGTATAAATAGATACACATCCAAGTAATGTGATATAAGATCCTTAACGCAATCATGTATACAAAGATACACACCCAAGTAATGCGATATATGATCGTTCACGCAATCATGTATAAATAGATACACACCCAAGTAATGTGATATAAGAGCCTTCACGCAGTCATGTATACATAGATACACATGCAAGTTATTATATATAAGATCATATTCTATAAACATTGATTAATCACGGACAATATGAAATATAATATAACAGCATATGCTCTGCCTTTAAAGGGAATACATCAGGATTTTTATAGATTTTAAAATTTGCTAAAACATTTTTTTTCCAATTCAGCATGTCAATATTTAGCCCCTTACCCCGTTTTGCCAAAATGATACTTATTACTACATGCCAAAAGAAATATATTGAACAGAGATTTCATTATTTTGGCTACGCGTCTAGATTAAACTAAGATATAATTACCGCTTAAATTGCAACATGTTTTACGACGTATTAAATGAGTCAAGTGATTTCAATTTGGTCCGTTATACAGGTCTCAACGTAGTAAACATGTTTCATCTTAGCTTAGAATGAGTCCTAATGACGACGCGTATTGAAGTGCAGTCTATTTTTTTAATGGGAATTTCGTTTCAAGACGTTACCACTCCGAATTTAATATCGATTTTGTCACATTTTTGTAGATTTGAAACACCAAACTAATCGTATTTCATTTATTGATGATAATGAGATGCTTATTATTGATTAGGAAACTAATTTTCATTTTTTAATATATTCATTGCGTTTTTTTGTATGTAGTCCATTTAAAGTATTTCATGATTTTATCACAAAATATGCTTAGCTTTTTAAGTTTGTTGAGATTGACAGTGTTCATTTGTTTTGAAATATTAATAAAATAGAATTTGTTGAGATAAAATCGTCTATACTCACGAAACAGTGAACACACTAAAAGATAATGAAACTCATCGCCATAATCATTACAGTTAAAAGTACACTTTCGTTCATGTGTAGGCACATTTCTCCACCTGCCTACTTCTATAGGCACGTTAGGATTTTTCGTCATAAATGCAAGTAGCCTTTCACATTTACAGGAAGGCAGTAACTTAATATATACGCTTTGTTTACAATACGGTTTAATAAACTAATATATCGTATCAGAAGTTCTACTTATTGCATTATTCTAATTTTGTATGAAAATTTCTTTGAGTTTTTGATAGTAAGATTTATAAGCTATTTTCCATTTGGAAAATTCCAACCGGAATTCAGAATATTCAAGTGAACCTAATATAGGTTTGACATTTTCTATCCATTTTGACTGAACAGAACTATCTAAATAAAGTTCGTTTATAGTACAATATATAGTTGAGATGAAAGTTTAGTTGTTGTTCTCAAGAGTTAGTGTCCAAAATGCAATAATTCTATTGTTTATATCAATAAATAGTTGTATGGCTCCAACTTCAACATAAATCGACGGGGTTAATCTTTTAAAATTAAAAATGTATTTATTCAATTTGAGTTGGACTCTTTCTAAAACGTCTAGGTTTCAAAGCCCCACATTTCACAGCCATATTTCATAGCCATATAAAAGTATAGGTTCATTTTGTATTTTCAAAAGAGATCAATTTGTATATCGAGTGAAATTTATAATTCTTTAATATTTTTCAGTCAACTAAACATAGTTTTAATTCGATATTTGAAATCAGTGCCAGTATAATGTGACTGGGTTGGGTATCATACCATATGTCTCCGGTATGATACTCCAGTGTGACAGCGTTTAGGAAACTGTCTGAAGTTGACAATATGGCGAATATAGCTGAAATAACTGTTGCAAGTGACGCTGTAAACCATTTTACAACAACTCATAGCATCTAATAGCAATCCCACCTTAAGTACTTTTAGTGCTTTGATTATCTATATATTGAATATTTGCATTCCCCAGTCGTCATTTTCAATTATCTTTCGAACGCACGTGTGAGTGGGTAGGTAGGTAAATAGGTTGATGAGTGAACGGTGAGCGATTAAGTAGGTAAGTAGGCAAGCAGACAGGCAGGCAGGCAGGCAGACAGGCAGGCAGATAGGTAGATTTCAATACAAACGAAAACTGACATTATAAATATTTCAAATCTAATTTCGCAGACGGGTCAGCATTTTCAGACAGACCAATTAATGCATCTAATACTGTTAGCCCGGCCATATGCTCGTCATAACTAGTTAAGTAAGCCTGGCAGTAATGGTGAAGGATGAGAAACTTTCCGAACGAGTCAGTTATTACAGTATTACAGTTTGACAGACCAACTCAATTATTTTGACAGGAGTATCTATCTGGTTGTACACACCAGAATAAAAGCTAAGCTATCTTCGATTAACTTTGTTAGAAATACTTGTAGCAGTTTTGATGTAAGACATAAATTAAATCGTTTATGAAAAGCGAAACTATTAAAGAACTGGTTATACATTGTCTCGTTCCAATATGACACTTGAATATTCGGTTTAATTATTTTTCAATTTCAATAAATGATTTATATTTGCAATTCATAATGATCAAAATATCTAAAACATATCATTATCTTGCCTTTTCCTTGAGGCATTCCATAAGTTGTTATGTTGAACACTGTTTTGCTATTTAAAACATGTTGAAATTACATTTCTCACGTGAAAACAGTTTTTTAATTTTCTGATGACATGGTATGGTGTAGATATCTAAATGTTTGATAGGGCGTACTTCATGAAAAATACTTGGTATAACATATATATCTGTATGAGTGTACGTGCAGCCTTATGAAAAAGTATTGGTATTTCATGGATATTGGGATATTTATCCATGCGTACATAATGGCAAATACTTAGAATGACATACATATATGGGTACATGCGTACCTGCTGACAAAGACTTGGGATGACAGATATCTTGATGAGTATACGTTGGTGTCTGCTGGCAAAAACTTTGGATGACAGATGTCTGGATGAGTGTATGTGCGTGCCTTCTGGCAAAGATTTGGGAGAGATGACAGATATCTGGATGTGTGTACGTGCGTGACTGCTGGCAAAGACTTGGGATGACAGATATCTGGATGAGTGTACGTGCGTACCTGCTGACAAAGACTTGGAATGACAAATATCTGGATGAGTGTACGTGCGTGCCTGCTGGCAAAGACTTGGGATGACAGATATCTGCATGAGAGTACGTGCCTGCCTGCTGGCAAAGACCTGGGATGACAGATATCTGGATGAGTGTACGTGCGTGACTGCTGGCAAAAACATGGAATGACATATATCTCGATGAGTGTACGTGCCTGCCTGCTGGCAAAGACTTGGGATGACAGATCTCTGGATGAGTGTACGTGCGTGACTGCTGGTAAAGACATTGGATGACATATATCTGGATGAGTGTACGTGCCTGCCTGCTGGCAAAGACTTGGGATGACAGATATCTGAATGAGTGTACGTGCGTGACAGCTGGCAAAGACATGGGATGACATATATCTGGATGAGTGTACGTGCGTACCTGCTGGCAAAGACATGGGATGATATAGATATCTGGATGAGAGTACGTGCCTGCCTGCTGGCAAAGACTTGGGATGACATATATCTGGATGAGCGCACGTGTGTGATTGCTGGCAAAGACTTGGGATGACAAATATCTGGATGAGTGTGCGTTCGTACCAGCTAACAAAGACCTGGGATGACATATATCTGGATGAGTAAACGTGCTTGACTGCTGGCAAAGGCTTGGGATGACATATATCTGGATGAGTGTGCGTGCGTACCTGCTGGCAAAGACTTGGGATGACAGATATCTGGATGAGTGTACGTGCGTGCCTGCTGACAATGACTTGGTATGACATAGATATCTGAGATAAATGTACATGTGTACCTGCTGGCAAAGACTTGGGATGACCTAGATATCTGGATAAATGTACATGCGTACCTACTGGCAAAGACTTAGGATGACCTAGATATCTGGATAAATGTACATGCGTACCTACTGGCAAAGACTTGGGATGACCTAGATATCTGGATAAATGTACATGCGTACCTACTGGCAAAGACTTGGGATGACCTAGATATCTGGTTGAATGTACATGCGTACCTACTGGCAAAGACTTGGGATGACATAGATATCTGGATGAGTGTACATGCGTACCTGCTTGGTAAAGACTTGGGATGACCTAGATATCTGGATGAGTGTACGTTCGTACCTGCTGGCAAAGACTTGGTATGACATAGATATCTGGATGAGTGTACGTGCGTGCCTGCTGGCAAAGACTTTGTATGACATAGATATCTGGATGAGTGTACGTGCGTGCCTGCTGGCAAAGACTTTGTATGACATAGATATCTGGATGAGTGTACGTGCGTGACTAATGACGAAGACTTGGTATGACATAGATATCTGGAAAAATGTACATGCGTACCTGCTGGCAAAGACTTAGAATGACCTAGTTATCTTGATGAGAGTACGTGCGTGACTAATGACAAAGATTTGGTATGACATAGATATCTGGATGAGTGTACGTGTGTGCCTGTTGACAAACACTTGGTATGATCTAGATATCTGGATGAGTGTACGTGCGTGCCTTTTGACAAAGACTTAGTATGACATAGATATCCCGATGAACGAACGTGCGTGCCTGCTAGCAAAGTAATGGTATGACCTAGATATTTGGATGAGTGTACATGCGTACCTGATGGCATAGACTTCGTATGAAATATATATATATCTGGATGAGTGTACGTGCGTGCCTGCTGGCAAATACTTTGGATGACATAGATATCCGAAAGAGCGTACGTGCGTGCCTGCTGGCAAAGACTTGGTATGACATAGATATTTGGATGTGTGTACATGTGTGCCTGCTGGCAAATACTAGGTATGACATAGATATCCGGATGAATGTAAGTGCGTGCCTGCTGGCAAAAACTTTGTATGACATAGATATCCTGATGATTGTACGTGTGGGCCTGCTGGCAAATACTTGGTATGACATAGATAGCCGGATGATTGTACGTGCGTACCTGCTAACATAGACTTTGGAATGACATAGCTATCTAGATGAGTGTACATGCGTGCCTGCTGGCAAATACTTGGTATGTGACATAAATATCTGGATGAGTGTACGTGCGTACCTGCTGACAAAGACTTGGTATGGCATAGATATCTGAATGTGTGTACGTATGTGCCTGCTGGCAAAGACTTGGTATGACATAGATATCCGGATGATTGTACGTGCGTACCTGCTGACAAAGACTTGGTATGACATAGATATCTTGATGACTGTTCGTACGTACCTGCTGACAAAGACTTTGGGATGACACAGCTATCTGGATGAGTGTATGTGTGTTCGTGACGAGACAGAGACTAAATATGACATAGATATCTGGTTGATTGTATGTGCGTACTTGCTTTTATGACATATATATCCTGTTAATTGTACGTGCGTACCTGCTGACAAAGACTTGGTATGACATGGATATCCTGTTAATTGTACGTTCGTACCTGCTGACAAAGACTTGGTATGACATGGATATCCTGTTGATTGTACGTGCGTACCTGCTGACAAAGACTTGGTATGACATAGATATCCTGTTGACTGTACGTGCGTACCTGCTGACAAAGACTTGGTATGACATGGATATCCTGTTGATTGTACGTGCGTACCAGTCGAAAAAAACTTGGCTTGACAAAGATAGTTGAGTGATTTACGTATGTACCTGATGACAAAGACTGGTAGGACATATATATCGGGATGATGGCAAAACACTTGGTATGGCATATCTAGATGATTGTACGTGGGTTCCTGACGAGCCAAAGACTTGGTATACCACAGATATCTGATTAGTAGCAAATATGTCCCTGATGACAAAGACTTGGTATGACATAAATATATGAATGAGTATACTTCCATTCTTGATGGCAAAGTCTTGGTACGGCGTAGATACGAGGGCCATTCATTAAATTCTGTCACTAATGACGTAGAAACAATGTTGCGTAAAAACATGAAAAACTCATGCAATTGTTTGGGATGTTAATTCAATACACCGTGAAATTCTCAATTTAATCCTAGTATTATAACTGACCAAGATATTCATTGTTGAATTATACACACTCATGTACAGTGGCTATATTTTAATGCCATAATAAAACCTGAAGAAAAATAGAAATAAGAGCTTACATTTAAGTCCGAGTTTCTTTGCAGTTATCGCCAAAAGAGATTTATTCTGAATTTTGTCGTATACATGATAGTTCTACTGTAACATTAAGAATAGTTTTTCATAGGAAAACATTGGTGCTGTTAGAGCTATGGTAGAAGAAGATGGACGGTATACTGTTTCCCAGATAGCTTATAGTCTAGGCATTTCAGAATCACCGTTCATCATATTCTGACTAACTGTTTGAAATTAATGAAGCTGTGTGCTAGATGGACCCACCACATGCTGACACCTGACCAAAAGGCTATGCGTTTAGATTGTGCTAAATAAACTTCTGAAAACATATAAAAATTGTAATCCTAGGAAAATTTCTGATTTGGTCACTGGGGATGAAACTTGAGTTTATTATTTTGAGCCCCAATGTCGCATCAATAACACACAATGACTTGCTAAAATTCAGGCTATGCTGCTCATAGCAAAGAAGACAAGAAACGCCAAGAAGGTTTTATATGCAATTTTCTTTAATTCTTGTGGTCCTGTTGTACAAATTCCTTGCAAACAGGGTAGATCAATTACAGGGAAGTTTTACAAAGATAAAGTACTTAAATATGTCTAAAAGTTTTAACAAAATAAACGTCCAAGTAAATGTTTGGAAGGCAAACAGCTTATTCATGACAATGCTTCTGTCCACAAAAGTAAACGTGTACAATCTTTCTTAGAACAAGAAAAGGTTATTCAGGTTAAACACCCACCTTATTCCCCTGAGTTAAGCCCCTGTGGCTTTTTTCCAATTCCCATGTTAAAATGGTAAACGCTATGCTACTAGAAGTGCCCTTGGGTTTGCAATTTTTCAGTGTCTGAACATTATACCAAGGGGATACTACTTTTCGGCATATAGGTCGTAGCCAGCGAGACTTCAAAAGTGTGTATCTTTACGGGGCGAATATTTTGAAAGGTTGGCCAAAAAAAATCTCGTTCCTGTGAACATCTTAAATATCCGAAGACCAGTGACAAAAGGTGTCACGCTGAGGTAAGTATCCATTTTACGAAAGTCGTTATGATAAATTCTTTGCGGACAAAATGCGTCATACGGACAAAAGTCGTCGCATATTTCTAGTTTTTCTACAGACAATAGGCGCCATGGGGACAAAAGTCGCATGTTTTCTAGATTTTCTACGGACAAAAGGCGCCACGCGGACATAAGACTTTATCATATTAATTTTTTGCGGAGGAAAGGCTCCCTGTGGACAAAAGCTTTTATTATATCAAATTTTCTGCGGACAAACGGCATTATTTATCACAATTTTCTGCTGAAAAAGGCATCATGTGGACAAACATCGACATATTTTAATTTTTCTGCAAACAAAGAACGTTGCGAACAAAAAGCTTCAAGCGGTCAAACAGCGCCTTCATATACTTGTGTACCTGATGACAAATACGTGGTACGACATGGGTATTTAGATGATTGTATGTGCCTACCTGATGAAAAAGATTGGGATGGCATGGATATCTCGATGATCGTAAGTACATACCTGATGGCGAAGACTTGGTATGACATGGATATAAAACTCCACACGACACGGGTTGATCTTCCTCCGAACTGGCAATAAATGTCATATTGCCCATAAGTACAAACATGTGCTTGTGCTTCTGTGCCATGTCCACTTCGTACGAATTCTTTTCCGTATGAAACACTGCGGAAGAGATAAGATTTCCCCAGATATGTGTCGTTTGAAAGCACGCTAAAAATATACCATGGAATCGGAACACCTCGCGCTCTAGTCTATCCTTCGATACTCTCGCGGAATCAAATGCAAGTTTCAGAATGTATGACGATTCGGCCGTCCATAAGATACCTTGACCAACGCCAGCAATTATTCCAAACGGAATTAAAGTATAAAATCGGGGGTAAAAATTTGCAGCAATCCACACTATGAAGCTGAACATACCATACACTAAAGTCCATTTTGCAGTGAAACTATTAATGACCATTGGTGCCCAAAGACAAGTTAAAAACATGGTTCCGTGAACACACGACATTGCTATAATTCCCAAGTTATCTTCTCCATTGATAGAAGATTGCAGATTTTGAATTGCTCTAAATGCTGAGAATATCAAGATGAAACTTAAACACAGAAGTGTTAAATTTTTTTTAAACCGAAAACGTTTCAATGTACCTGGATATACCGGATTATAAATGGAAGACGGAGTTGTTTGTGCCTCATTCTTTCGCTCCAGTGTTTCTGATGCAAACACCGAGTCTTCGTTGCCATCGAACTCCCTATTTATTGCTAAAACCATGCTTTTCTTTCTAATTCTGTGTCCGTTGGGACTCGGGTTTGACGCAGGACTAGAGTTGCTGGGTGAGTAACGGTTTTTGGAAACGACTGCTTTTAATTCTTGTATATGGTTTTCAGATACCGCATGCGTTATATCAGTTTTCGTTTTAGTTGCGCCGTTCAGTTTTGAAAATTGAGCATTAGGATAAGTATGATTATTTTGGTTACTTACACCCTTTGCTTCAAAACAGTTAACGGTTTTTGGTTTATTGCTGTTATTTGTTAAATCCGGAGTAGAAACACTTGCAGCTTGTTCATTGGGAACAGGACTTTCCGAGACGAAATTCAACTCCAATTCGGCATGCTCTTCCCGCGTCCTGGTAGCGCGAATGTAACTTTCTTTTCTGTTTTTGTTTTGAATAATACCTTCGATGAAATCGGGGGGTTCTTCTAGATCAGACGTGCTTTTTCGTACGGCGTATCTATAACTCTCGCTTCTTTGTCGCTGGGCTTGTGTGGCGTAAGTATAGCTGGGACGACGTGGGCGATAAAGACCGAATCCCATACCAAGTCCACTGATGTCCCATGGCGACAGGTGATCTCGATGATGGGCCATTCTTGATAAGTAGTAACTCGTGTTTATTGACTTTTAAATATTTATTTTACATTGGCCGTTTTGCAAATCGAGACTGATCTAATTCTTCTGAGATTTATTTATAGATATCCTCATTTCCATTCCCATCGCGTATTTCTATGTTTCATATTATGCTTGGTTTGTCATTTTTCACCTGAAAGTAGAAACAGAAAATGCATAGACTTAACAATCCTTTATAAAACAATCTAAGTTCATGCACATATTTTTAAAAAAAGATATAGCAATTGTGAACGTGTTATACATAATTGACGTGTTTGTTTTCAATGCTAATGTGTTAATATATGAATGCATTTCCATAACGAATCTCAGAATACACTAGTGATATTTTGACAACACTGGTGTTTAACTCGAGGCACATATTAATTATACAAGTACATATATTTCAAATATTTTTTTTTTTATAATCCCATGCAATTATTTTTTATTCTATCACTGTTGAAATGATGAAATTTAAATGGTAATTCATTGTTTTTCAATCATAAAATAAAAATAAAAAGGTCAGTAAAGAATGATACGAAATTTTACAAATGAGAAAGTATGTTTATTGATATGAACCAAAAACAAACAATTTCCTTCCCTCATAAGGTGTTTACATATTTAAATTATTAATGCAAGTGATTTAATGTTCGAATCATCTATGAGCTAAAGAAATTAGTATTCCCTTTGAAATACTTTATATTTTCAGTGTCTCATGCTAGTCTTATAATTAATTATTGTTTTAACTTAACGTTATGTACCATCCGAGCATGTCGTTGTTTTAACGGCATATTCATGTATGAAAACACCAGTTTGATTTTAAATCTCGATATAACGTGCCTTGTGAAGCCATTATTGATTTTATTTTCTAATTCAACACACTCTTTGTTTTCTTTTTTAATCCTGGCTTGAAGATTTAAATATTGGTAAATGCACAGTAACCGCTTATACAATTATTAAAGTAATTCCAAACAACTTACAAGGCAATCTTTTACTCGAAATCCATCTTTTACAATTATGTTAATTGAGAAATGACAACACACTACATTTATATTTGTATTTGAAAATTCATCGTAGCTTTAAGGCATCTCGTTTGCAGGGTACAGTGTAGCGTCAGTCTTTGTCAATAGGAGCCAAACGGTAGTGGTAATGCTGAGAATGGATAATTGCGAATACGCTATACTTGGTGTTTGAGAGCAACATTAAATGAGCTCAACGATTCCAGGGAACCAGACATAATAGCAGTACTGAGCCAAAGTACAGTAATGTTTTCGGCCGACACACAGCAAGTAAAACAGCTTTTGTGAGAGACATTACTATCTGACAGTTCACGGCAAGTAAGACAGCTGCTGTGATAGTCATTATTATCTGACAACACACAGCAAGTCAGACATATGTTGTGATAGGCAAACTTATCTGATAAAACACAGCAAGTAAGACAGCTGCTGTGATAGGCATTATTATGTGACAACACACAGCAAGTCAGACATATGTTGTGATAGGCAAACTTATCTGATAAAACACAGCAAGTAAGACAGCTGTTGTGAGAGACATTAATATCTGACAACACACAGCAAGTAAGACAGTAGTTATGATAGGCATAATTATCAGACAACACACAGCAAGTCGTCAGATAGCTGTTATCTGGTAGCCTTTAATATCTGACAATACACAGCAATTCAGACAGCTGTTGTGAGAGACATTAATATCTGACAACACACAGCAAGTAAGACAGTAGTTATGATAGGCATAATTATCAGACAACACACAGCAAGTCGTCAGATAGCTGTTATCTGACAAAACACAAAGTCAGACAGTTGTTGTGATAGGCATTGTTATCTGACAACACACAACAAGTAAGACAGATGTTGTGATAGGCATTATTATCTGACAAAACACAGCAAGTAAGACAGCTGTTGTGATAGTCATTATTATCTGACAACACACAGCAAGTCAGACAGATGTTGTGATAATCATTATTATCAGACAACACACAACAAGTAAGACAGATGTTGTGATAGTCATTACTATCTGACAACACACAGCAAGGAAGACAACTGTTGTGAGAGACATTATTATCTGACAACACACAATAAGTAAGACAGCTATTGTAATATGCATTATTATCAGACAACACACAACAAGTAAGACAGATGTTGTGATAGTCATTAATATCTGACAACACACAGCAAGTAAGACAACTGTTGTGAACGACATTATTATCTGACAACACACAGCAAGTAAGACAACTGTTTGGAGAGACATTAATATCTGACAACACACAGCATTTCACACAGATATTGTGAGAGACATTACTATCTGACACCACACAACAAGTAAGACAGCTGTTGTAATAGTAATTAACATCTGACAACACACAACAAGTAAGACAGCTGTTTTGAGGGACTTTAATATCTGACAACACACAAAAAGTCAGACAGATGTTGTGAGCGACATTACTGTCTGACAACACATACCAAGTCAGACAGCTGTTGTAATAGTAATTAATATCTGACAACACACAACAAGTCAGACAGATGTTGTGAGAGACATTTATATCTAACAACACACAAAAAGTCAGACAGATGTTGTGAGAGACATTCATATCTGACAACACACAACGAGTCAGACAGATGTTGTGAGATACATTAATATCTGACAACACACAACAAGTCAGACAGATGTTGTGATATACATTAATATCTGACACCACACAACATGTAAGACAGCTGTTGTAATCGTAATTAACATCTGACAACACACAGCAAGTAAGACAGCTGTTGTGAGAGACATTAATATCTGACAACACACAGCAAGTAAGACAGCAGTTGCGAGAGACATAAATATCTGACAACACACAACGAGTTAGACAGATGTTGTGATATACATTAATATCTGACAACACACAAGTCAGACAGATGTGGTGAGATACATTAATATCTGACAACACACAACTAGTCAGACGGATGTTGTGAGATACATTAATATCTCACAACACACAACAAGTCAGACAGATGTTGTGATATACATTTATATCTGACAACACAACAAGTCAGACAGCTGTTGTTAGAGACAGTTCTATCTGACAACACACAGAAAGTAAGACAGCAGTTGTTAGATACATTACTATCTGACAACACACAGTAAGTAAGACAGCTGTTGTGAGAGACATTACTATCTGACAAAATGATTTCTTGGAATCATTGGACGTAACCAAGAACGAAACCAATGAAATATACAATACCAATAACGCCCCAGAACAACGGCACAAGCGATATTCGAGGAACCAGAAATAACAATACTAATGAAGCAACTAATTAAACAAAATAAGGGACGATCTCTACAAAGTTTACAACACTATCTTCTATCGAGTTAACTTACAGCGAATACAGTATACAGTGTATGATTGTAAGTTAGACCTTATTCGTTTTGTAAGGATTGACCATTTACATTCACTCTTATGAATCCAGGGGCACAGTTAGTGCATTGTAATGTATGAACATTATTCATAGCCTGACATGGATGCTGCTGGTACTATACGTACTGGTAGACCGCATCATTCTGATGTAAGCTTATGTATGACAACCATATCATGATGATATGAGCTTGCATCACATTTACAAGGATTTCAAAATCTGGCTATTCGCAACACTATAGCAAACCATCGGATTAAATATAGGGTAATAGTCATGTTAACATATATGGATCATTTGTATTTTTCTACAGCTGAGAAGAAGATTAGATGAATGTTTTTTGAAATCATTTCAATGCATTTGTATAAAGAAATTTCCGCTAATTGGTTCCGGTATTTAATAGTCCTTTGAAAGTAAAGTGTTCAAGGTGATAATGGTTAGTGTTGTATTATATAATTTTATAAAAGCTGAGTTGAGTTTTGTCTTCCGTATTTCAAGTTCATATCTATAATCGTTATAGTTTAGTGGACAGAGTGTTGATCGATCACACCAGAGAATGCGAGTTCGATCCCCAGGTCGACCCGTAGCCTCTTAAAAACAACACTCACAATTATACTTCATTTATATTGATGGATCGACAAACACTTAAATATTGACTTTTACCGACCACAGAGGACGGCATAGTAAATAAAATAATGATAAAGTGATTGGAGGCTTCCACTACAACAACCATTTTGAGCAAATGCAAATTATTCGGCAATATTCAGTTTCACGATTGAGAACAGCGTAAATTCGTCAGCAATCTACTCCCTTGGGCTCAGGCAAACATCATCGCTTAATGTAAATGATATGTGACTGCACGTTACATCTAGGAGAAAAATAAAACGGTATCAGTTTATCAACAATTGCTATGAATAAAATATAACGGATTTAATTAACAACGACTCATTATTTAAAAAAGACCTTTCTCAATACTGGTAGTTTATGACTCAATATATTGCTATAAACTAATATCGCTAAAACAAATATAGCAGGTCTTTGTTTTAATCAATAGCCATTGGGAAGCAATATTTTGCTTTGAGACTATTTGTATAAATCATTGTTTGATCTATCAAAATGATTAGATAACCAGTAGTGTTTAAAGGCTCTGCTGATAATACCGCACAGTAAAAGTAATTTTTCTTAAAATTAAAAAATCTTACACCAATTGCTCAGGAGTTTTCCTTTAATTTGCTGCAGTGACAACGAGATCATATCAACATACTAACAACCATATTTGTAAATAGCAACCATATTTTTTTCAAAAACTTATTAAAATGCAGCACGTGTTTTTCAAGTTATCAAAAATTCCCGGGAGAAAACCCCGTACCCCTTCCAGCAGATGGGGATAACCCCTCTCACAATTTCCTATCATGCAGTTTTAAAGCCCGGTGATAGGTCATTTTTTTAATACATCTCATAGTTTTGTCATACTTAAATACTGAAGTAAAAAACAATCATAGTTTATCTTAAAACACCACTAAAACGAAGTTTGTTGGTGTTTAAGATATCAACATTGAGCTTTTTCTCAATTAAAAATTTCATTTTTTTCTAAATGAATACTTAAACTTGTATACAGTTAGCACAAATCTTTATTCACTAATAAATGACCACATGTAAACTGATCAATGTTAATGAAATATTGTAACATGTTGAAAAAGTTGAATTGAGGAAGATCTCAAGATGATTTATTTAGTGAAACTGGATAATTAAGTTAATACTGTAAAGAGATCATTTAGTTATTGTTTTTATGGGAATATGTGAAAATGATGCAGAGTTTATAGTGAACACAAATGGAAGGACATACGGCGATCAGAAGAGCATACATTTTAGAAGTGTTCTTCCGATTAGTTTGAGCAGCATTCTCCTAAAGCGCACATGGGCTGCCAACGTGAACTGCTCAATAGTGTCTAAAATCATAAACAACTGTTTTATATCAGCTGTAATTACTAATTGCAGGTCAAGATAAGTGACAAATGATGTTTCTAACATGTACTTGATGGTGTCTCGTTTGCAAGTTTACCTCCCTGTCAGCCTGCCTGCCTGCCAATATATACTCCAAAAGTAAGTTAGAGACCATACTATATATAAGTCTACTGAACTAAAATTCAAACTGTTCTCTGAACAAACCAAGAAAAGGTAACTCTAAAAGGTTTTATGAACCTTGCTGGGTTAAAGCGACACAACTAGTATTTGAAGATATTTCTTTTATAAAGAAGGAAACAACTTGTTTAAGAATGGCACATTTTAATAACAGCATATACATCTCTTAAACGTGAATAAATCGTGTTATTATATATTTATAAATAAATGAATTGTCATTGGCCAGAATGATTCCTTATTGAACAAAATACTGTATGATATTGAACAGTTTTTACTTTAGGTTTTGCAAAACTATGCATAAAATTACGATATACCAAGGTAACTAAAAATAGCTGCTGGGAATTTCAAGTGTTAGCCGAACGCAACGCCAAAAACTGAGATGTTCCGAATGCGGAGTTGTTTTCAAATGGCTGTCAACAACAGATTTGCGTCCGATTTCAGCAAAATAATTGATAATGAAGATGCCGATACGACAAAAAAAAAGGCAACTGTTCAATCAATTGATATATGTCACCATTATTAACGAGAGAAACAATTGAATGATTAGTTTAAATATAAAGAAAACAAACATTTATCAAGATGCTACCACTTCGGTCAATATTCCATTTACTGGTGCATAGCACATCATATTGCACAGGTGAAAAGTTCATAATTGTATATTTTAAATCTTTATTTACTGATCAGTAGTTCTAATATGCAAATTAGCTGCCCAGCTGACGGAAATTATCATAAGATTTCCGATTCAATTCTATATACTCGGGCAATTTCGTAATGTTTCAGTAATAGAACGGCCGCTAGTTATGTGCAAAGATTAAATGCATATATGCACAAATATTTGTTTCCATTTTGTTGCATATTTTTTGGACATTAAAAGTCGTTTATAGAGCACTGTTTGAAAAAAAATAGGGTTGTGAGGGAAACATTTTTTTCTTGTCACGAGAATAGAGCCCTGTTCACCCGATGCATTCAACATATATATATATATATGTGTGATTGCTGCGAATATAAAAAGCTCGGCAGTATAACTCTAGCTTAACCGCTTACTCGTGTTTAATCAATGATGCTCTGAAATTTCCGAGCGTTTATGCAAATTAATTATGGTTATATATACAAAATCATTTACTTTATTCCACGGGTTAGGTCTTATCATTACACTATCGACGATAATAGCGAGTTTAAATACATGTTTTTGACGATAAACAATGGTTTTTCGCACCAGACAGCCGCAATTTGTGCTAAATATTGCAATTAATAGTCTAGCTTGAATTCAGATACGTTGTGCATGAGGGATTTCAGATTTTGTCAAATTTTGATCCCCGAAATTCAATGTCTTCTAGAATGAAGTAACGTCAAAAATTGGCGTGCACGCGAAAATTGCAATGTTACGGCGCATTTTCTTGCCATTATATAACTTTCTTTTCATAAACCTTTTTAAAAGGTGTATTATATGAAAGGTGAATTACTGCGCTTTGACGATGACAATTAAGTCTAATTGATATAAGTATGTGTTCATGTCCAATTAACAACCTTAGTCCATCATTATTGCAAAAAACGTCGTGAACATGTAAGATGTAACATTAAACGGGTTCCACAGTTCTGCCCAAACCCTTGCGAATTTTTCAATGATTCACCAAATCGGGGCAAATTTTACCAGATGCAACGCCGGATCTTTGTACTAAAGAAGGTTTTCCTATGTCTCTTTGCTTTTCAACATTCTATATTTAATGCATCACATGTGTATACTCATAATTTCTTCTAGAATATCCTACCAAGACTGTCTGAACACACCTGGTATCCCGACACTATGAACTGGAGCAGGTACAGTGAACGTGGAGTCGACATTGTTGACAACAAAATTCGTCAATTTTATTCATAGCCTTACATATTTTGAAGTTTTCCAATACAATCGCGAATGACACACATTACGGTATATTCTTACGAAATTTGGATTTCAATCGGCAAGGGTAAGAGTGTTCCACCGTTAGTATTTTCACATTTGATTTTCCAGTGATTATTGACGGTTCAATTCTTATCAAAGCGAAATTAGGCCTTAACTAATTTGACAAATTTTTAACGCTTCTATATTCACTGCATGTGTGCTGTTAATCACATATCTGTTGTTCTCTAAATTTCATGAAAATACATGACTAATTTGACAGTTATCTCCAATTTTGAACACTTAAAACCATGGAGCAAGGCAATGCGGAACATGGAGTTGAAAACAATAGCGGGCAATATGAACACGGCATTTACGCTCTTGCCTGGAACAAATAATCGATGTATGTATTATGATTTTGCTTTTAATACTATTCTTTTTGTTTTTCTTCTTTATTATTAGTATTATAATTTTATTTGATACACTGAATGATCATGGGTTCGACCTCCACCACGAATATTTTTGATGTCAATTAGCAAGACACTATATACATATTTACGTACATATGGAAGATTTCGAGTGTGGCTTGTAAAAACTTGATTTAGTTTCGTAAGCAATGTAGTTCACTCTATTTGACGAAGTCTCTTGCCAAAGATGTGATGTTAACAGGAGTTAATTGAGCGTAGTGCAGTGCACCCTGGGAGCGATTTGTCTTGTTATTTACAACATATGTATAATGTATATGTATATCTATAAGTTAATGTATATGCATAATGTATATTATGTATAATGTATAATGTATCATATATATATATATATATATATATATGGAGATAATTATTTGTGAATAACCAGATATAAATGTACAAACCAGACTACGGCGAGCGTGCCTACCTACAATGCAAACCATAGATACAATATCAAGGCCTCTGCCAAATCTAAATCCAGATAGACACGTATATGTACATTGCTAATATCTATAGACATGTATGTGTACATTGCTTATATCTATAGACACGTATATGTACATTGTAAATATCTATATACATATATGTGTACATTGCTAATATCTATAGACACGTATGTGTACATTGCTAACATATTTAAACACGTATATGTATATTGATAATATAGATAGACACGTATATGTACATTGCTAATATCTATAGACACGTATAAGTTTATTGTTAATATAGATAGTCACGTATATGTTCATTGTTAATATAGACAAATGCGTATATGTTCATTGTTACATGTCGATAGACACGTTTATATACATTAATAATATAGATAGACACGTATGTGTACATTGTTAATACTTATAGACACGTAAATGTTCATTGTTACATGTCGATAGACACGTTTATATACATTAGTAATATAGATAGACACGTATGTGTACATTGTTAATACTTATAGAAACGTAAATGTTCATTGTTAATATAGATAAACACGATATGTTCATTGTTACATGTCGATAGACACGAGTATATCAATTGGTAATATAGATAGACAGGTACATGTTCATTGTTGATATAGATAGACACGTAAATATACATTATTTATATAAAAAGAAACGTATACCTAATTGTTAATATAGATAGACACGTATATGCTCTTTGTTACATGTCGATAGACACGTATATATAAATTGGTAATATAGATAGACAGGTACATGTTCATTGTTGATATAGATAGACACGTAAATATACATTGTTTATATAAAAAGAAACGTATACCTAATTGTTAATATAGATAGAAACGTAAATGTTCTTTGTTACATGTCGATAGACACGTATATATAAATTGGTAATATAGATAGACAGGTACATGTTCATTGTTGATATAGATAGACACGTATATGTTCTTTGTAACATGTCGATAGACACGAATATATAAATTGGTGATATAGATAGACAGGTACATGTTCATTGTTGATATAGATAGACACGTAAATATACATTATTTATATAAAAAGAAACGTATACCTAATTGTTAATATAGATAAACACTTACATGTTCTTTGTTACATGTCGATAGACACCAATATATAAATTGGTGATATAGATAGACAGGTACATGTTCATTGTTGATATAGATAGACACGTAAATATACATTATTTATATAAAAAGAAACGTATACCTAATTGTTAATATAGATAAACACGTACATGTTCTTTGTTACATGTCGATAGACACCAATATATAAATTGGTGATATAGATAGACAGGTACATGTTCATTGTTGATATAGATAGACACGTATATGTTCTTTG